>CAIGQV010019070.1:7731296-7748390 GCA_903798115.1 Danio jaintianensis | reverse complement strand
AAAAATGCTGGGTTGGGTTGTTTTAACTCTTTTCAACCCCAATTTGGCTAAAATGTGAACCCAATAGTTGGGATTGTCATGAGTTTGTCACATTTTACACAAATGTGGGTTAAAAAGTTCCGCACTGTTTAAAGTGAAGCAAGTTCCCGCGTGATTATTGAATAGGGAATAACGTGGAACTTCTCTGTTGTTCAACAGAACTTCAAAAATGTCGAAATGGAGCAGTTCGGGAAAGCCTGACAAAAAAGGGCTTTGAAAGATTTCAACAGGCCGTCACATACAACGTAATCAAAGAAACCTGTAAAAAGGATCAAATGACTGGACCCTCGGATCTGTTAAGTGAGTATGCGAACAAAAAACTTGAATTTGACTCTACCCTCTTAAAAGGAAGCTTTCGAAGATCTGTCAGTAAACAGTTAAAACAATAAAAACTGCTTTACATTTAAAATTGCAATAATCAGACAAAAAAAATTCTGTTGATGTTAAAGGGGACTCACTTTTATAAGGGGTTTAAACAGCTGTGTGGCAACATTCTGTGAATATAACCAGCTTCTAATGATAAAAAATTATTAATTTTACTTTTTATTATTTGTACATGTCATCAGTAGAGGGAAAGCCCCGCCCATTAGTGACTCCCTCATTAGCATAGGACGTCAGTCTTGTTTTTGAATCTGCCACTATGCTGACACGCAGGCATTTGTAGCTCTTTTGAAAAGACCACAATCTCATTTGAATTTAAAGCGACAGTCACCAAAACGGCACAATTAGGATCAAAGCCTAAAAGGGGCAGTTTCAACGAGTTATAAAACATTATCAGTGGGGTATTTTGCTGAAACTTCACATACACACTGTAGGGACAGAGACTTATTTTACATCTTGTAAAAAGGGGCATAAAAGGTACATGTAGTACAAGATTCAGTGCTCTGATATACTCACAGTATGCATGAAATGGCATGAGGCCTGAATATATATAGTGGTTCATAAAGGTATTCTTAATGTATTAAAATGCAGGCATAATAGTAATAAATAATCCTGACAACAGTTAAACAAGGATTCTTTAAAAAATTGCTCATTTTTAGGATGAGAACAAGCTGATAATGTACTGCTTATTAAAAGCTAGTACTGTCATGGCAGTTAATCCAAAAATGAAATTTTGCTCACCATTTACCACCCTCAAGTAGTTCTAAACCTTTATTCGTTTCTTTGTACTATTGAACACACAAAAAAATATATTTTGAAGAATGTTAGAAACTGCTAGCCATTGACATTCATGGAAGAGCAAAGAAATACTATGGAAGTCAATAGTTACCGGTTTCCAACATTCTTCAAAATATCTTCTTTTGTGTTCAAAAAAAAGAAAGTAACTCAAACATGTCTGGAATAAGTGGTGCGTGAGTAAATGATGACAGAAAAGTGTCCATTTAACTTTAGATATGGAATGTAGAAGAAGAACATAGACTAATAGTCATGTATTATACAGTATATGTATAAACAGCCACTATGCAAGCTAAAAAGTAATTGGCTTGTGGGAATTTGTCCCCATTCTAAAATATTACCATATTATGAGCGTAGATTTTTATATGCTAAAATGTCAAGCAGTAAAACACTCATTTGTAGTACAAACCTCTTCAGATCTTAACAACAAAAATGTCAAGATTGGAAACTAGTGCATTATAATACATTATGAATACCCTTAACCCTTATAAACACATGCTTCATAGAAAGTCTTGCCAAGTTTTTTTCACATACGTGACTCTCAACCACTCCTTTCAGTGTGCTTACAGTAATTTTCCCCAAGAGAAGTTAGTGATTTTCCATAAACACCTCAATTTAATTCTGTTTACAGCTCCTGGGGTCCAGAATGCGCCACTGAGTACAGTGCTGAACAATCTGGATATTCTTCAGGAGCTGGTGTTTGTTTTAGACCCCGACATCGCTGGGGTTAAAAACACACGTAACCTTGCCAGTCAGTGCTCCTTTTCCTTTGCCTGGATCAATTACGCATATTCCATGAAGGACCACAAAAGCCCCCTTGTCGCCGTTTTGGAGGGTGCTGTCACCAAGAATCCAGACTGGACCGTGGGACACCTCGCAGAGATGCTGAGCACAATCGGCCGCAACGACGCTGTGGAGATTTTGGCAAAGCTTCCTGCTGGCGTACAAGAATAATTACTGTAGTATTGCAAGCACACAAAGCAGTATTATGCGTTGTATGTATTGTATTGTTGCACTTTTAGCTTAGCTTAGCATAGATCATTGAATCAGATTAGACCGTTAGCATCTAGCTCTAAAAATGACCGAAGAGTTTCGATAATTTTACTATTGAAAGCTTGACTACTCTGTTACATTGTGTATTAAGACTCATGGAAAATGAAAAGTTGCTATTTTCTAGGCTTAGGAACTATACTCTCATTCCAGAGTAATAATCAAGTAACTTTGCCGCTGTACCAAGACTGCAGCAGGCGCAATGGTATTACGCAAATTATCAAAACTTGATATTGACGATCAGAAACTGATTGATTGGATCCTTGTTTGCTATTGGTTGATTTCACGTGACTGACACAGATTGTTGTGACCTCAAACCAGTAAACAGGATTTTTCAAAGGTGGATATATGAAGTTCATTCATTCATTGTCCTTCGGCTTAGTCCCTTTATTTATCAGGGGTCGCCACAGCGGAATGAACTGCCAACTTATCCAGCATATGTTTTACACAGCGGATGCCCTTCCAGCTGCAACCCAGTACTGGGAAACACCCATACACACTCATTCACACAAATACACTACGGGCAATTTTTAGTTTATTCAATTCACCTATAGCTGTCCTGTCCGGAGCACCCGGAGGAAACCCACGCAAACACGAGGAGAACATACAAACTCCACACAGAAATGCCAACTTGCCCAGCCGGGACTCGAACCAGCGACGTTCTTGCTGTGAGGCTACTGCTAACCACTGAGCCACCGTGTCGCCCCTGATATATGGGTTATTTTAATTAAATAATGCTAGTGCATGTGAATTTAAAAAGTCATTCATAATAAATGCTGCAGTATTACATACAAACTGTTGAGTTTAATTGCGATTTTAGTTAGCGTCTTTTTTGTACAAATCGTGTTGTACAAATTTACATGAAATCACAAATGAGTAAAATAGCTCTTTTATATGTAAAGTTTTGTAAAAAAATGTATATTTAACCCCTGTATTGACATGCTAAAGGGGTAAAAACGAAAAATGAGTTGTTAATGGCACAGTATGCCATTTTCTGCCACTAGAGGGCGCATATTCACAACAAACAAAGGCACATTTTGATGATGCCATGACTGAGTGTGGAATCATGGGAGCGTTTTCATTGCATCCTACATCCGACATATTAAAGCGTCTTTGATGTTTAACTGTTTTCTATCCGCTCTGTCCGTAGTCGTGACGTATCGGTGACGTCTGGAACAGTGTTTCTGGGTCCAAGCAGCTACTCATTTGAATTGAGAAAATGTTTGTTTATGAGCCCTTTGTAGTCCTATCACACATTAAAGTGTATTTTATATCAAATCGTGGTGTACACAACAATCTCTGGACTTGCTGCATCACAGACACCAATATTTTAACAAATTATAAAAAATTTATCACTTTCTGGTCATCGGATATATTAGGCATGGATATATATATATATTGCGATCGTGATTTTCGAAAGTATTACATCGCTTTGTAAACGTTTATTATTTCCATTTGTTGAGTCTCCCTATACAGTTTTGATAGACTTCGTGTGACGGCACACTTAAGCGGATAAAACCAAACCTGAAATTGAGGGTGTAATGTTTTTTTACATTGTGCCTTTAATTAATTTCACCCTTGGATCATCTAAAACAGGGGTGCCCAAACTCGGTCCTGGAGGGCCGGTGTCCTGCATATTTTACTTCCAACCCCAATTAAACACACATGACCCAGCTAATCAAGCTCTTTCTAGGTATAATAGAAACTTCCAGGCAGGTGTGTTGAAGGAAGTTGGAGCTAAACTTTGCAGGACACCGGCTCTCCAGGACTGGGTTTGGGCACCTCTGATCTAATTGTTTTTAGATAGCAGATTTTCAGTAGCAGAAAAAGAAAGAAAATAGCTGAAACAGTGGTCCTTTGTGATTATTTAAATGAAAGTGAACAGGTACTGGCATTATGAGTTAAAAAAAATATATGCCAGAAATGTGACTTTTTTTAATGAAGGTTTCTGCTAAAAATCATTAATATTCTGCTGAAGCACGAAAATACCTACGTCTTGCTAACAGCTAATTTTATTTCCTGGCTGAACTCTCTCTTTAAAAGGACATACTGCATGGTGTAAACAAAATCCAACATTATAAGGTTACTAGATTATTTTAACCGAAAAAAGCAGTCAAATTCTAATGGTTAACACTTGTGCAAGCCTGGACTCCATCTGGAAGCAGTTGTGGTCACAAATAAATTCTAGACGCTGCCAATAGTTTTTTATAAGGTCATCTTAACACATTTACTTTTGCATCTATCAAATTATTAACACCGCATAACAATTTATCATAGCTTTTTTATAATTATTATAACATTTATATTCTTATACTACTTAAAATTAAAAATTAAAATAACCCACTTTATTAGGTACGCCTGTCCAACTGCTTGTTAACGCAAATTTCTAATCAGCCAATCAAATGGCAGCAACTCAATGCATTTAGGCGTGTAGAGACGATCTGCTGCAGTTTAAAGCGAGCATCAGAATGGGGAAGAAAGGTGATTTAAGTGACTTTGAACGTGGCATGGTTGTTGATGCCAGGCGGGCTGGTCTGAGTATTTCAGAAACTGCTGATCTACTCAGATTTTCACGCACAACCATCTCTAGGGTTTACAGAGAATGGTCCGAAAAAATATCCAGTGAGTGGCAGTTCTGTGGCCGCAAATGCCTTGTTGATGCTAGACGTCAAAGGAGAATGGCCAGACTGGTTCGAGCTGATAGAAAGGCAACAGTAACTCAAATAACCACTCGTTACAACTGAGGAATGCAGAAGAGCATCTCTGAACGCACAACACGTCGAACCTTGAGGCGGATGGGCTACAGCAGCAGAAGACCACACCGGCTGCCACTCCTGTCAGCCAAGAACAGGAAACTAAGGCTACAATTCGCACAGGCTCACCAAAATTGGACAATAGAAGATTGGAAAAACGTTGCCTGGTCTGATGAGTCTCGATTTCTGCTGCGACATTCGGATGGTAGGGTCAGAATTTGGCATCAACAACATGAAAGAATGAATCCATCCTGCCTTGTATCAACAGTTCAGGCTGGTGGTGGTGGTGTAATGGTGTGGGGGATATTTTCTTGGCACACTTTGGGCCCATTAGTACCAATTGAGCATCGTGAGCATCGCACAATCAATGTTTTTTGAACGTTCATCTCAATAAGAAAAATAAATCTTGAACTTTGTTCAAACATTGTACATCTTTATTAAGCAAAACATTATAAATAAAAAAGTGCATAGAAAAATTAAACAGGTTTAGAAATATGTATACAACTATTTACAACTCAGGGGTCATTTGTACAAGGTAGCAAAGACACGTTTTTTTAAATTTGAAGTCTTTTTCAACACAATGTTTTTTTTGTTTGGTTTTTTTTTACATTTTTTTAATAACCTACAGAGGAACAGACAGATTTTTCGTGTTTTCCCAAGAAGCTCTGGGAGACGCATCACCACAGGAGGTTCCTGACTAGTGCTTTGCTTCCTTCATTGCACACGACACAACTCTGCAACTCTAGCTTTGCATTAGTATTACTTGACGTAGTCTGAACAGCTTGAGGTAGAATCCTTGCAAGTCCGGCGGTGGTTTGATTAAAATCGGAGATCGGCTAAATTTCCACTTCCCGACGGAGTTCTCACAGACACGAGATGAAAGGGAGATGGCGACGATGTAATCAGGAAAACTTCTCCTTTCAGGAAGTCAAATAAAAGCAAAACTAAGACATTTAAAACAAGAACAGCTGGCTCAAAACATCACCTGGTTAAAAGGCCACGTTTGCAAGAACTCATCCTCAATGTTCAAGATAAAGACCGCAATTAGGGGTGGAAGGTTTAAAAAGAAAGAAGACCTGAAGAAAACTCCCATAAGACCTCGGTCACATACAAAAAGCACAGACCTATGGGCTTTATACTCCCATATAGAGACAAACAGGAATAAATAGAGCGCTCCTACGGTCTTTTTATACGCTGGCGTCAGCTTGATTTTTTTCCCTACGCAAAGAAGAGAACCGACTCCAAATCTTTCAAGGAAAATTAAGGTGCCGACGGCCAACAGTTTCAATAACTCTCTGTTTCTATAAATATATATAGATTTTGTAAGTCACCAGTATACATCCTCTTCGCGGTCCTACAACTATAGGACACTTAAGCAGTTTCTATCTCCCTAGATAAACGTAGAGCTCCAATTGTATGTGCAATTGTGGCAAAAAATAAACGTTTTGTTTTATTGCAGGAACGATCCATGACGTAATGAGGATGCGTTTAGTCACGATTAGCTTAAGTAGTGTCCACTACTACACAACAAAAATGAAACACAAATATATATATTTATATACGCTTCTCCAGGCATGATTTTTGTTTTGACGCAAGGCTCTCAAGAGGTATAAAATGCACGAACATGCTAAAATGTTGAGAAAAAGGGCTCATTGTTAGAAAGCATCTGCTTCTGTTTCCCTATTTCGGTACCGGACTCAGCAATTAGTTCCCCAATGCAACATGAAAAGGAAGTGAGCCGTTTCCCCCTTAAGGACTTATGTTTGGTGGAGCACCAAGGCAGGTCAATGGGTTTAAAAACCAGCCTGTACAGTTTTTCACCAGAGCAAAAGCCCAGATGGGAGTGTTAACCTGTCTGTAAAAATGCAACGCACATAAATAATTAAAAGAAGAAGAAAAAAAAACGTTGGATAAAAGCCTCAGAGCGCTAGATGCTTCGATGATGTGAAGTGAAACTGAAGGATCTATGGGTTATACTGAGGGCTTGACCTGAGCACTGTGATTTAAAGTAAATCTGAAATTATATGTTCACATCATTTAATTAGCATTAAGCACATTTTTTAAAAGAGTATCTTCATTTCAGCTACGCTTGGTGGTCCAGACACACAAAAAGGTTTTTGTTGGCGATCTTGAAAGAATCCAGCACTATTGAAATGAGAAAAAGGGTGGATGTTTGCCATTTAAAGGCTGTGGGAAGAAAATTTTCTGAACCCTTGGCTGCAAGTGTTTCCATTCAGCTTCTGACAAGGATAAATAAAACAAAAACAGCGCATATAACGTAATCACATTTAGCTGCAAAACACACAAAGACTGAAGTTCAGTCTTTTGTTCTGCTTGTTCTTGTCAAATGGTATAAAGGAACACTCCATTTTTCTTGGAAATAGGATCATTTTATAACTCCCCTAGAGTTAAACTGTTGAGTTTTATTATTACTGAATCCATTCAGCCGATCTCCAGGTCTGGCGGGAGCTCTTTTAGCTTAGCTTAGCATAGATCATTGAATCGGATTAGACCATTAGCATCTCGCTCAAAACATTTTGTTAATTTTCCTATTTAAAGCTTGACTCATCTGTAGTTACATTGTGTAGGAAGACCGACAGAAAATCTGCAGGAAAAGTTGCTATTTTCTAGGTCTGCGACCGTATCATGGCTGCAGCAGACACAATAGTGCTATCCATCACATGAAAATAGTCCTTATAACTTATTACACCAGAATGAGAGTATAGTTCCTATACTTATTGACTAAAAAATAGCAACTTTTTTTATTTCCTGTTAGTCTTAGTACACGATGCAACTAAAGAAGAGTCGAGCTTCAAATAGGAAACTGATCAAATATGCTCTTTTTCTGAATTTATTGAGAAAGATGCTAACGGTCTAATCCAATTCAATGATCTATGCTAAGCTAAGATAAAAGAGCTCCTGTTAGACCTCGAGATAAGCTGAATGGATGGAAAAATGGTAAAACTCAACAGTTTAACTGTAGGGGAGTAGGAAAATGAGCCTATTTCTAAAAAAAAGTGATCCTTTAAAAAGTAATAAACTGCTATGACAAAGACGAGAGCCATTTGACAACTTTGTTTAAACATTTGCTAGAGAAAAACGGACTCGAATGACATTAATGGCTCCACAACGGCGGTTTAGAAGTTGGTGGTCTTTTTATATTCTCCAGAAGGTTTTGATTATGTGCCTGTTGAAGGATGTTTTGACATTTAGAAACCAATATCTTCAACCCCGTTCAGCCTCAGTTCAACATTTTGAAGCTGTCTAACTCCCCTTTTGCACTGCTTGTCTTCAGTTTAAGAAGCGGCGACAGCGTTTGGCGCCACAGTTGCAGCCGAGTTTGTTGCTGGCGTCTTCTATGGGGAACTTGTAGTCGTATGTGAGCTCTTCGCCACGGTAGATCTTTCTCAAGGCGAAAATGACGATGTGCTTCTGACCTTCCACGTTGATGACTCGAGAGTAGCAGTTTGGCTCGCAGGAGTGGTTGATGAAGCGTGCTGCATTACCGTGCATCGTGGCATCAACCACGTCAAAGTCGTCGATGCGGAACATGTAGCATCCAATGCCCTGGACAGAGAAAGGAGAAAGAGTGTTAACCATGACATTCTGACTCTGATTTTAAAGGGATAGTTCACCACATGAAATTGAACTCTTCGTATACTCGAGTAGGGTCTGTCTGCAGACTGCAAGACAAGGGTGTAACATGAAGTAACGTCTACACCAGGGGTCTCAAACTGCCGGCCTGCGGGTCATTTGCGGCCCCCCTCCTCCTCCCTCCGGCCCACAACTGACATCAAAAATACAACGAGATTCGATATTTTTGAATCATTATCATTGTTGTGCAGTCGCATATAGCCACTTGTGGTTTTGATCCCCCACCTACTGGGCATTTAAAGTACTGTACTATGTTCGGGTTACTTTCGGTGTCTCTCAGTGTGCGGTCAACAGTAACGCACATGCAGATTATTTCTGTTCAACTTTTGGTTAAGCAACAATTGATTGGGACATAATAATTATTATTATTATTATGCCTATTATTAAACTGTAGTATTTTCATAGCAATTTAAACTACCCCTTCAATATGTAGAACAACAAACAAAAAGGAGCTTTGATACTCTGGGGAAGAATGTCTGAGTGCATCAATTACATCCGGTTTCCGCTTTTTTTCTTGTGCTTGAATGTTAAAACGGCCTTCCTATGATTTGTCAGTCACTGATATGGCCCCCCGCGAATTTGAGTTTGAGACCCCTGGTCTACACCTACTACAAACCCAACCATCACAGTTATTAAAGTCTACCCCTACTCCACTGTGCATGTACAGCAGCGAGTTGCGGAGGCTTTCACATTTGATGCGCTCGCCATTGTACTGTTATTTGCAACCACAGGGGACGACGTCGAGTTGGCTAACTGTCATGACAAAATGGATAAAGTCAGCGAGTGGAGTTGCTAAATGAATGAATATAATAATATATCAAATAAATAGGTTGTGGATAAATTTGGAGAAAACACATGAAAACAATTGCTGAAAATGTTCTCTGGAAAGTATTTCCACCATTTTGCCAACAACTCAGGATCTCGATAACTGCAAGTTATTGCTTTACTACACATTACACCCCTGACTTCAAGTCTATCTGTCTGTGGACTGCGTTTACTCTCCCTCATGTGGTTCCAAACCTGAGTTTCTTTATGCACAAAAGAGGATTATTTGAAGAACATTGGAAACAGGTAGTCATCGGCATCTATAGTAGTGGGTAAATAAATACTATGGAAGTCAATGGCTACCGACATACTTCAATATATTAATCTCTGTGTTCAACAGAAGACAATCAAAACGGTTTAGAGCAAGTGAATGATGGGTAAATGATGGAAATGTTCATTTTTGATTGAACTATCTCGTTAAATATATTACCTTTATTATAGGATCTGGTCTTTGGGAGGTCTTCAATTTTGGAAAATAAAACTTCAAGATGAACAGCAACTTGAACAGCATTTTGCATTTAAAAGTTAAAAATTTTAAATGATGAAATTAAAATTTAAAAAATCAAAGTTTTTATTTCTATACTATTTTTAAATTTGCTGTAAATTTCAGATTGGTTTTACAGTGGTCCCTTGTTAATCGCGGGAGTTATTTTGTAACACCAGCCTGTCTAAAATCCTGTGCTGACCAACTGGCCCCCATCTTCACCCTGATCTTCAACAGATCACTGGAGCTGTGTGAAGTGCCCTCCTGCTTCAAACGCTCCACCATCATCCCCATCCCAAAGAAACCCAAACTTACAGGACTAAATGACTACAGACCGGTGGCGCTAACATCTGTGGTCATGAAGTCTTTTGAAAAATTGGTGCTGGCCCACCTGAAGGACATCACTGAACCCTCACTGGACTCTCTTTAGTTTGCCTACAGAGCAAACAGGTCTGTGGATGATGCAGTCAATATGGGAGTGCATTATGTTCTGCAACACCTAGACAGACCAGGGACCTATGTGAGGATCTTGTTTGTTGACTTCAGCTCGGCTTTCAACACTATCATCCCAAAACTTCTCCTGCCCAAATTAACTCAGCTATCCGTGCCCAACTCTGTCTGTCAGTGGATCAACAGCTTCCTAACGGACAGGCAGCAGCTGGTGAAGCTGGGAAAATTCTCATCCAGTACCCGCACAATCAGCACTGGCGCCCCCCAGGGGTGTGTCCTCTCCCCTCTGCTCTTCTCACTGTACACAAATGACTGCACCTCAAAGGACGCCTCTGTCAAGCTCCTGAAGTTCGCAGACGACACCACACTTATCGGCCTCATTCAGGACGGTGACGAGTCTGCTTACAGACAGGAGGTTAAGGAGCTGGCTGTCTGGTGCAGTCACAACAACCTGGAGCTGAACACGCTCAAAACAATGGAGATGATAGTGGACTTCAGGAGAAACCCCCCTGCTCTCCCCCCACTGAGCATCATGGACAGCATTGTGGCAGCAGTGGAGTCATTCAGGTTCCTGGGCACCACCATTTCTCAGGATCTGAAGTGGGACACTCACATTGACTCCATTGTCAAAAAAGCTCAACAGAGGTTGTACTTCCTTCGTCAGCTGAGGAAGTTCAACCTTCCAAAGGAGCTGCTGAAACAGTTCTACACTTCCATCATTGAATCAGTCCTCTGCACTTCAATAACTGTCTGGTTTAGCTCAGCTACGAAATCCGACCTCCGGAGACTACGTCGAATAGTTCGGACTGCTGAGCGAATCACTGGTACAATCCTCCCTACTCTCCAAGAACTGTACTTATCCAGAGCAAGCAGAAGGGCTGCCAAAATCACTCTGGACCCCTCACACCCAGCACACTGCTTCTTTGAACTTTTACCCTCTGGTCGACGCTACAGAGCACTGTGCACCAGAACAGCCCGACACAGAAACAGTTTCTTCCCTCAGGCAATCCATCTCATGAACACTTGAATGATAGTAATTATGGAACAAACATCACTACTTGCTATACACTTTTTATACACATAAGCACTTATTTAACAACACATTTTACATGCTAATTTGCACATAACAGCTGCCATATAACGTTGTATATAGTAATATTCCTGTACATACACTTGTCAATTTGTATATTTGCATTCACTATTACTTTTATTTTTAAAATATATTTATTATCTGTTTTTTGTCCTGTCTCTGTAATTCTGTTGCACTGTAGAAGCTCCGTCACGAAAACAAATTCCTCGTATGTGTGAACATACCTGGCAATAAAGCTCTTTCTGATTCTGATTCTGATTATGTTCTATAAATAACCCAAAAACCCAAATCCATGTTTATTTTTTACAATTACTATAGATGTTTTAAGGCTGTAACTACACACTTTATACACTTTTCTCAGACAGGCATTAACTTTTTCTCGTTTAAACACTCTCAAAGTTCAAACCTTCATAGAAAAATAAGTCTACTATTATAGAACGAAGCCAAAGATCAAAACCATTTTATCTTCATTTATTTATTCCGTAATGGCGCCCTACAGTCGCATAACTTCCACCTTCCTTTAGCATGTCCAGAAGTTCAACTTTTTGTGCGATAGTTAGCATCTTCCTCTGCCTTTTGGGTGCTGCCTTTGACAGTGCAGAACGTTTCATCGACATTATGGGGAGAACACAATGTTTGCAAACGTACAGTACAGCACTTCAGAGTCACACTGCTAGCAATCGAAGATTTATCTAAATTTGGCAAGCTGGATGGATTCTGTACTGTACAGGAGACACAGCCCAGAGAAGATTGATTGACAGTGGTCTACAGCCTATCAGGACGCAGAACACAATGCGCTGTAAAAAAAAAGTAAGTGAAATCGCACTAAAAAACTTCATAAAACTGCAAGGCTGCGAAAGTTGAACTGTGTTACACCGCGGGACCACTGTACTTAGTTTCATTGATGGTTTTGCTAGTTTCGTTAGTCTTGTTTTGAGAACACATTTCTATTTAATTTAACAGGACACGTTCAGGGTTGACCAAAGCAAAGTTTAGTGTTTGTGCAGCTTACATGAACTCTTGCACAAACCTCTTGGTAATAAAAGTCAAATAAAAGTTTGAACAAACACTGAGGCCAAAACCATTTAAATTCAACTTACATTTTTTACATTTTATTTCAGTTAACAAATTTAGTTTTTCAACCTATAGTTTTAATCTGGGTTTTTGTTTTCTAAAATAACCTTACATTGCACATCACACTGTGCCATTGTTTATTTAATAAAAAAAAAAATGTTTATTAAGGTCAGAAAATCCATTGGTGGCAAACATTCTTTAGAGCAGTCGCCTGTAGATCCACTTTTAGCTGCAAATATTTTGAAGGAATGGTTTTCTGTATGACTTGTATGACTCTTATGCCATTCTGAAGATATTTAATTATCAACGTTGCTCTAGTCTAATTTATTGAGGAGGAATTTATGTCTGCACACCTCATCACAGCTTTCCAGTCAAGATGAGTTATGGTCTGGCAATGTACTGCTCAAAACCTTGAATTATTTTCAGCTGTTGTTTATTTGCTGTTACAAAAAAGCTCGTATTTATCTCTGAAATACTACAGAGAAGTTCATGGTCATCTAAACAAGCCCAAAATCAACAAACCTCTCCCAGCAAGTTAGAATTTTGCTATGGAGTGTTTATGCTGCTCTTTCGACTTCCATCATACATTATGAACTGTGGTCTTGCCTATTTAAAGGACATTGTTCTAGAAGTCTAATAGTTTGCTCAAATGCAACTATTAGGGGTGTGCAAAGCAGCCCGTATTTGTATCTGTATTTGTTGAGGGGGAAAAGTATTTGTATTTGTATTCGAGTAAAATTCAAAATGGGCGTAAAAATCTAAAAAAAAAAATTGCGTTACACTTCTAATTTACGTTATAGTGTAAGTATTCTTTAATTATATCCATTATAATAATTATGGATATGCAATATTGGTTGATGTTTTTGAACATGTAACAAGAAAAGAGCCCTGCTATTGTCAACTGTCTTAATGTTTGAAACTGACTTGCAGGGGCAGAACATGGCTGTGTTGATGGTTTGGTGCTTGTGGAGGGTTTAGCAGAACATGTCTGTGATGATGAATTGGTGCTTATGGGGGAAGTTGGCAGACAGTACCAGGAGAGGATGCTTTAAGTGCATCTGATTATGCATAACATAGAGGGCGGTGTGGTGGCGCAGTAGGTAGTGCTGTCGCCTCACAGCAAGAAGGTCGCTGATTCAAGCCTCGGCTGGGCCAGTTGGCATTTCTGTGTGGAGTTTGCATGTTCTCCCCATGTTGGCATGGGTTTTCTTCGGGTGCTCCGGTTTCCCCCACAGTCCAAACACATGCAATATAGGTGAATTGGGTAAGCTAAATTGTCAGTAGTGTATGTGGGAAACACCCATACACTTTCATTCACACAGTGATGGGTTGCAGCTGGAGGGCATCCGCTGCGTAAAACATATGCTGGATAAGTTGGTGGTTCATTCCACTGTGGTGGCCCCAGATTAATAGAGACTAAGCCTCTTTCATAAGAAAATGAATGAATGATTATGCATAGCAGATGTTTGATATCTCTGCCTTTACTGATTTGACTTTTGCACACATTACATACAGTATCACTTTGGTTTTATCTGCAGCACTGACTGTTAAATGCTTCCACACAGAACTTGAGCAAGTTTTTTGGCTGGTGGAGGGCCAAGAGATTGCTCAGCAGCAGCCACACTCTTTTCTATTTGGGTGCCCAAATCCATGAGGGGTTTTAAGTTAATGAGTGACGGGAAGCTATGCTAAAGTTAACTAGCCTTTAGCCTACATTTTACTGTCTGCAAAAGACAGTAGTAATTATATAATATAACTCCCACAAGTGCATACAATTCGACACAACCACTCAAGCATTTTTTCAACCTTTATAACCGAACGTTAACGTAACTCTGTCAACAGACTATTGTCTAAATTACCGCGCTAACAGAGCTACATAAGCAGAGCGAACATGAGAGCACCCGACTGCAGACGTCAATAATGCAGTGTAATGGAATCATCTCCCGATCAAACTTCGCTTCGCGAAAGTTATAAACTGTCTCCGGAACCCAGTTAAGGTACAAAAATTTATTCAACAAAAATAGTGATGCAGTGAAGTCTTTTTTCGCTCAGCCGAGCCTTCTCTGTTGCTGTGTGGAGCAACCTGTGTCAGTCACCTCTTGTACCGCCACCCCCGACTGCTGAACGTCGCTCGCTCACTCATGCGGGCATGCGTTGCGGTCTCATGAGTAAACGCAGCTTTTTGATATAAAGTTTTTCTTGTTCCCGAATACAAATATTTTTTAAGTATTTGTTCGAAATAAGTATTTGTAAAAAAACACGCTATTTGTGCCTTTCCGAATACCGTATTCGGGTTCGGCTCCACCCATAGCAACTATAAAGACCTATTTTATTTTTGTGACAAGCCTTCCAAACATGCCATACTTGTTCCATCTATTACTCATTTACTGTCATGAACTTTGATTTAACAGAGATATATTGTTTACTGAGGTCTGTAGAGTCTGTGGTGACGTTGTACAAGTGTCGAGTCCTGTAGAGGAGCTCTAGATGGAGACTTTTGTGTTTACTTTATGATTACAGTTGTTGCACGTCCACCGGTTCTCTGAATGAGCGAGTTTTAGCTACTTTATAGTTAGGAAGCATTATAGGGAGTTCTCACACCAGAAACAGCTTGCGCGATAGATTGCGCTATTTGTGCATAATTGGGGGCTTGAACATTTTGAGTTTACTCGCTTCATTCACTCGTCAAATTCTCTCCAGATGTTGGAGATGTTCAACTTCACCTTCATTAAACCACTCTGTCTTGCTGTGTGTATTGGTGCATTATCATCCTGATACACGGCACCAACTTCAGGATATAATGTTTGGACCATTGGGTGCGCGTGGTCCCCCAGAATGGTTAGGTAGTACTTGAATGCCATGATATTGCAGCCCAGACCATCACTGTCCACCCCCATGCTTCACTCTGGGTATGCAACAGTCTAATTGATATGCTTCTTTGGGGCTTCTCCACACCGTAACTCTCCCCAGAAGTGGGAAAGACAGTGAAGGTGGACTCAACAGAGAACAGCACATGTTTCACATTGTCCACAGCCAAAGATTTTCACTGCTGGCACCATTAAAAATGACATGTATATAAACAAACACGTTTAACCTAGTAGTGATCAGCTGAAATTTCAGTAATACATACACACACATGTTAAAGTGTTCAAAAATATTAATTAAGTGTCTTTTCACTTACCTTGCCATCATAATATTTCTCACGTTTGTCCGTGAGAACAGAACGAATGACAATGCCAGAATACTCAATGACCATTTCTCCTGCCTCGATGTTTCGCTTGCAGAAAAGGCCTCTTCCATGTATTGCAGACCTACAATGACAAAAAAGTTTCAGTCCATGTGGCTTGTTTTGATTAAAAGCATGGCGCGACGTCAAAGGATCTGTTGGAAATTACGGCCAGAGTAAAGCCCGCAAAAACAATGCACCCTGCAGTTACAACAGAGCAAAGCCGAAACTGGGAAACAGATTGCAAACTGGATTCCAAAGACAATTATTAGACCTTATGTGAACTTGAATAACCTCAGCATGTGCTCAAGACTAAAACAAGACTATGGCAGCAATGCTTTCGTCTGAAACTTCCTTATTTAGTAATGATTTATATAACACATTTAATGTCAAGCACATATTTGAACTGGTGCCCAATGGCAGTGACAAGTGATATATTCTTTTTTTATTTTTTAACAATGCAATTTTGATTCAGCGATGCAATGTTGACATCTTACTTTAAAATACTTTTAGCAGACCTTAATACATGTAGTTCTAAAAATAACTGCTTATATACTGCCACATCACCAGTGTTTTCCACAGGTTTGTTTTCAGGAGACTACTTAGAAACAGTATTTGTTTCCTGGGGCTGGTGGATTCATCAAAAAACCTGACTTCCGCAAAGATGTAAAAAATAAAAACCCCAACACGCTGATCTTTTCTGCAGAAGTATTCAGATGTGGGGTTTAAGACAGAATTGAAACCGCTCTGTTCCTCATTGATAGTTAAAAAAAACCCACCTGTAGACACCAACTGCTTCCTTCGATGTTCTTTCGAGATGTCTAAAGCGCATCGCCATTGGAAGCTCCAAACTTGTGGCACGTCTGTAAAGGGCAATTGAGTTATTTGTCACGTGAACCAAACCACAGTTGGTAATAATAAATATTCAGAATCTCAACAAAGAGGAAACTGGGCAAAAATGAGGAAATAAATTCATCGAAAGACTTTACAAAAAAAAAAAAATGGAAAGAAATAATGTTACAACATTTGCAAAGTTTCTTTAAAACCAAAGTGTCACATTTTTTAACTGAAAAACAAAACAAAAACAGGGAGGAATTTTTATTACTAGTGCCAGGCAAAAAATAATCACGATTAATCGCATCTAAAATAAAAGTTTGTTTATATATTGTTTTGTTTATATATATATATATATATATATATATATACACATACACACACACACATACATATATATATATATATATATATATATATATATATATATATATATATA
>CAIGQV010019070.1:7714398-7730896 GCA_903798115.1 Danio jaintianensis | reverse complement strand
GACCTAAACTAAAATGTTTCCATTTATTTATATTAATACTATTATAAATATTCTCACCAAGATTAATTTGCAAAAGTATACCATAATGGCAGAAAGATTAAGCATTGATTAGACATTATAAAATTACCTTTAGAAATTATAAAAATAATAATCTATATATTCATGAGAGTAATAGAATAGAAATATAGTAATAGAAGAATTAATTATAATAATAATTATTATTATTATAGAAAGCATTTAATTTTTGTGACAGACAAATCAAGCATACAGTAAATACAGTATATTTACTTATTTAGTACTATTATTCTATATATGTTTTTTTATTTATTACAACAACTGAGATTTTGTATTATTGTGGCAGGCAAATAAAGCACTAAACTGATCATAAAGTATCATAAAAGTCATAAAGTATCATAAAGTAAAATTATACTACTCTGACAAACAAGTTATTCATTGTACAGATGTTACAAAAAAAATTGGCAACAGAAATGAATCTACACTGCCAAAAACAAAACAAAAAATCCATTATGAATAACTGCCCCAGTCTGAACCATTGGCTTTCCTATTTCCATTTTAAATATTACTGAACTCCTCCTCAGTTAAAGCAGTAAACTGACCTCAGGTAAACCTCCGAACGGGCACAGCCACTGGGGTTGACGGGCAGATCATCCTCCTGACTGGCCTGTTTGTGGAAGCGGAAGGTGTGGCGATGGCAGCGTTTGGCGCCCTGCAGCTGCTCCACCAGATACACCACAGCATCGTGCAGCATCCCCATCACACGAGCCCCGCTCATCCCACACATAGTGAGCAGCCGCAGGCCAGCAGCAGCCCGGGCCTCCTGGACTCCCTCAAGAACCGCACTCCAGGCCACTGACAAGACATCATTAAACCATTTACATTTTGCTTCACAAATGCATTTGGATGTTTAAAAAAACTGTCATTTACATGCAACTAGGGCTGCACAATATTGGAAAGATATGACACTGCGATATCTTCTTTTGCCACGATATATATTGCGATATGAATAAAACTTCACAAGATGAATAGCTCTGTTTGGACTAATTTCATTAACTTAGATCGATTGGGATGATCAAGTCTTTTTCTATGTAGTGCATGTACATAAATGATAATAAATTACAAGCAAAAATGAATAAATAAACAGTGCTTTATAGTTTTCTGGGAGTCTAACAGTATTCAAGTAAAGAAACTGAACAATCAAATGTAAAATAACATGGTCATCATTGCATATATAATTAAAACAATTATAATATTTAATGATATCTTTATGTTTTAATCTTTAATAAATAATCTAATCCTGCGATGTGACTATTGCAGACACACATTATGATATCGATGCTCAAACAATATATTGCTCTGCCCTACATGAAACAAATAAGTCCTGGCATGCAAAGTGAGAAAAATGTATGTCTAATATGAATGAAAGGTGATTTAAAGGAACTCCACTTTTTTAGAAATGTGTTTATTTTACACGTCACCTGGCAAGGTGAGTTTATTTATATAGCACATTTCATACACAATGGTAACTCAAAGTGCTTTACATAAAAAAGAATAAAAGAAAAAGAAAATACAAAGAATAAAAAATTATTGAAAACAGATTCAAATGTGTTGGAATTTCTAATTTACTGGATCCTGATGATCTGAGTGATCTGTTCGGTTTGTATTTAGTGAGCATGTATTGAGGTCCTAGGCCATTTCGTGATTTATAGACAAGTAATAATACTTTAAAATCTATTCTGAATGTAACTGCGAGCCAGTGTAAAAACCAGAGGACAGGTGTGATGTGCTCTGATTTTCTGGTTCTGGTCAGAATCCTCAAGTTAAACAACAAGTTAAAAGTTTTACCATTTTTGAATCCATTCAGCCGATATCTGGGTCTGGCAGGAGCACTGTTAGCATAGCTTAGCATAGATAATTGAATTTGATTAGACCATTAGCATCTTGCTCAGTTTCAATAAAGCTTGACTCTTGTGGATGTACATTGTGTAAACCAACGGAAAATGAAACTAGGCCGATAAGGCTAGGAACTATACTCTCATTCTGGCATAGCAATCAAGGAACTTTGCTGTCGTACTATGGCCTATTTTCAAAATAGTGTTCATTTAAGTGACTGAATGTGGCATGGATATTGGTGCCAGGCTGGTATGAGAAACTGCTGACCTACTGGGATTTTTATAAACAGTTGTCACTATGTTTTTTAGAGAATGGTTGGAAAAGAGAAAAACATCCAGTAAGTAGAAGTTCTATGAATAGAAATGGTGACGAAAAAGATTAGGCAAGAATGACTAGATTGGTTCAAGTTTAAAGAAAGGCAACACTAATTAAATCAGTGTGTGTGTGTGTTACTTTTATTGTATACTATTCTGTAAGGGGTAACCATGGACCAAGGACATAGATTCTATTAGTTTTTTGACTTGATGACTTTTAGGTAAATTAATCTATTGGTCCATAAGTCAAAATAATTCAATCATATATACATGAGTTTCTCTGGATTTACAATTTATAGCTTTATGTTTGAATAAAACTATTTCTTTTCTAACAAATTACTTATTACATTTACAAATTTTAAGTAAAAATATAATTTACGGCATTTTTCTTGGCATAATATAACAAAAGTGATACTCATATTTTCAGACATGTTCAAATTAATTTTTAGACAACACAAAACCAATGCTTTAACTTTTAAAAAGATTCATATTTAGTAGATTAACCTCTATTTTTGACCAGAACTAATATTTTTTTTTTTAAATCAAATAAAAACAAAAAACACGTAAAATTCTGCACAAAAAATAAAAAACATCTAGAAATATTATCAGACCTTTATAGAATAAAACAAATATAACAATTTCAGTCAAACCCACATCTGATAAACCCAGTGATATTTAACTTAACTTCTTCCATAGCTGTAAAGATATACATCTATATTTGAAATAGCACTTCTACGTTTACCAACATATTTTTTCCAACCACAAGCAAAACATGACCTCATACCCTCAATGCTGTCTGCTTCTACACTGAAGCCGTCGTCACTTGCGATCTCGAAGCGTAGGTGTGGCTGGTCTCGGCTGAGAGGAACATGCTCTTCACCGTCTGACGGAGACAACTCGTCATCTGAACAGGACAGCATCCCTAGAAGGAAAGAATAACACGTTGTTTGACTCATTGAAAGACCCTTGAGTTGAAAAAAAAGAAAAAGAAAATCTACCTGAGTATTTGTTCAAGTCAGATAATCCACTACGGTTAGCAGGATCCCAAGTTGATTGCTTGTTGCTCTCCCCACTACGAGGTAATGAAAGACGATCCCAAGGTCCAGGCCTAAAAAATAGAAATGAATGAAGAGTCACATATCTTGTGGCTTAGTCGTGCGATTTGAGTGTTTGCATTTTACATCATCACTGATTCTACCACCATTTTTCAAACCAGTAAAGAAAACAAACTGTCCACAAAAAACAACTGCTCACTATTGATGAGTTCTCGGAAGTACAAACAGTACTTTAGCAGTAAGTGTTCTTGCAGATGAAGTAACATGGAATGTTTTTGATTCCTTTTCTGGTCATCTTGTTATTGTCTATGGAGAATCTAAAATATCTTAATTTGTGCTCTAAAAATGAACACGCAGCGGGATTGGAATGACATGAAGGTGAGTAATTAACAACAGACTTTTAACATTTTTGGGTGAACTAACTCTTTAAAAAGTAAAGTCTTCCCACCTTGCACTCTCAGAGTCACTACTTCGCTCTTCATTCAGCTTGTCCAAGTCTAGGATTCCCTTGACGGTTGGGGTTTTGATGCGAACTCCATACCTGCTGTGGAAAAAATATGAATAATATTGCAGGCAGATTTTGAGAGTGGAGGACCCATGCTTTAATATCAGTGAAATTCATGCTGGTTCTGTTTACCTGGCTGATACTGAGCTTGACTTGAGTGGCTCTTCCAATCCACTAGGGCGCTCCATGTCTAAAAAGTCAGATTTTGATTTCTTGGTGGCAATGCGGTCAGACAGACAGGACACTCTTTTCATTCGAACCTGCTTTGGTCGAGGGGCTGCTTCTGGTGTCACCGGTGGGGAAGACTTCTTCTCTGGTTTAACGAGGAGAGTTTCGGGTAAAACTGGTGAAACTGTTGTTTGAGTTTGACCAATGGGGGAAGTGTTACAAGGTGATGAAGACGAAAGAATATTGGAAACGGTCTTGTTGGGATCATAATAGCCAGCCATGGCTTGGTTGATGATAGCTTGGGCACTGTCCACTTGATTAAATTTATCTGAGGAGGTAATTACTTGACCTGTAGATTGTTTTCCAGTTGTGCTAGTAGACTTTGTCCTTCTAGGCGTGGAAGACTCCTTCTTAGTCCGTGGTTTTTTCACTTTCTCTCCAGTAGATTTGGTATTCCTACGTGGCTTCTTAACATCTGCTGGTGCTGGAGCTGCCTCGTTGTTACTGGTGGCAAGTAGCTGGGTAATGGTGTTGGAGGTCTGTACCAATGGGGTCACAATATGGGAAACTTGGGTTGGAATGGTGGCATTCGCAACTGCTGGCAAGCTCCCAGCAGCCGCAAGTGTCGCTGACAAGGCATTGCTTTGCAAGAGGCTTGCAATTTGGGTAACACAGTTGAATGAAGGGGAATTTGGAGTTGGAAGCTGAAAGGTGTTGCTTTCAGGGTTTTTGACAAAAATCTGACCAAGACGATTAACAAGTAAAACATGAGGCGTAGGATCCACGTTGGGTCCACCAACCTCCTTTACAGTAAGAATAGCATGGCCTGGTAATGCTTGGGTAACCAACTGCTGTTGGGGTTCAACTGCTGATCTTGGGGTTGAAAAATTTATGGAAATAGTTCGTCCAGGAGCAGCGTCTCTTTGCATAGGCATGGTGTTGTACCCATTGATGACACAAGGAGCAGAGGCTGGCTGAATAGCAGAAGGCAATGCTTGGCACTGAGCCGAAGGCTGGGAAGTTAAAGAGGAGGATGAGGAGACTACGCCAACTGTTGTAGATCCTATGGGCTGCGTGTAAGTTGGAAGTAATGGGACAGACACTGTACCCGAAATTGGTCCGTAAGTCCCGAGGGGTACACCAGTGGCTGACGGCACAGACAACATTGACTCTGGCTTCTGTGGTAAATTTGCAGGGACATATGGCAATGCACCTCCAGGTACTGAGGGAGCAGGATGTCTTTGTTCAGGATGTGGGTTCAATTTAGTTCTGAAACTCTCCATGGGCGGCAAGATTGTTTTACCCACAGAGGTTTGGACAGGGAATAAAGAAACATTTGTAGGAGTTGTCTGATTTGGGAAGGCTGCAAAAGGAACTTGGACAGATGATGAAGGTGCAGGAGGAGGTGCAGGTTTAAGTAACTCTGTGGAGGGAACAGGATTTTGTTGCAGTGAAAACTGAATCCCATTAACTTGATTCAAGTTTAGGGAATTGTCTTGCAAGTGGTTGTTTTGATAAACTGTAGAATCATCCACAGAGGACACAAAGTGGCCACTACTAGGATCCAAATAGAGTTCCTTAGATTCCTGTGGGTCACATGGAGAATCCTGGACTGGGACAAGCTCTGTGAAATGTGCATTGGGAGAAAGTGGATCACATCTCTCAAGAATTAAAGGTGTCTCTGGCTCAGCAAGTGTTTGGTAATCATTACCATACGGAGAAAATGTAGGATTTGAAGACTTTGACTCAACAAAATTAATCAAGGGTTCTTGTTGAGTTAACATTTGAGTTAGCCCAAAGGAGTCTTGGTCAGTGAGCACCTCTGAGTTGGGAACTGACTCAAAACAACAATTAATTGATGAAATATCAGATACAGGACTTGGAAAAGTCAAACAAAGGCCATTGCTGCCTGTCTGTTCATGAGGTACAGCGCTGAGTGACTTGTGTGGTTTCTGGGTTTGATTTGACAACTTCATACCATGGTTATCACTATTAGCCACGTTAGTGTCACTCTCAGTCCCGTCATCCACACCATCAAGTTGAGAAATCTGCCTTACAGATGGAGATTTCTTAGATGAATCCCTTTGAGCCTTGCAAGTAACCACTGTGCGAGTGAAGTTAAAGTAGTTCTCCATGTCCTCATCAGAAGAGCTATTACCCCAGTCTTCCCTACAAGGATCAACAGTACAAGACAGTCTCTGACTAGACATTTTGGACTTGTTATCATCTGGTTCCCAGAAATCCTCTTGGTTGTCTTCGCCTTCAACCACAATTTGTGCACTACAGTTCATAGCTACGCCTTCATTCACCACAGACTCTTCAATTTCAAGTTCAGTTCTCAGCTCAGGGGCCACAGTCAGGTCTGCTTCTAAGTGGATGGATGTATAAGGGAAATCTCTGTCACTGCTTAAATGATTAACTTTTGGCATACTCAAAGCGTCTCCTAATGGCAAGGCACCAGTTTCTGCTAGATGCTCCTGTGGTGATGCTATAAAATTGTGTGGAAGTTCTAAAGAGTCTATCGGATTAAAATCAAAAGGGCATGGTCTTGTGGAAAGATGGGTGGGAGAGGTAAGGGATCGGTTGGTGCAAGGGGTGCAGCCAATGCCACCTTGCTTTGTGGACTGTGAAAACAGTCCTGAGGTAGAATGGGGCGTCAATATTCCAGTACCCCAGACTGAGGAAGCACTTCGACCAACAGGACGAGCTGAAGAAGAGGTCAACAGGTTTTCAGTAGCACCAAGAGGGAAAATTGGGGAGGTAGGTTGAGAAGATTTAGGGTGGTGGGATCCACCTGCTCTAGAAGGAATTGGGCCTGCAGGGGAGCCAAGGGTAGGGGAGGTCATGTGACTGCAGGTACCACTATTTTGGGTGTGAGGGCTATGCCGTCGAGGCCTTCGAGTGTCTTCCAAATCACTAATAGTCAAGATGTGGTGGGGTTTAGACGGAGCAGCTCCTGGTAAAAAATAAATAAATAAACAACGTTCAAATTGCTATCATGAAGACAATTATGTGTGTGTAATATACAACTACTTCACTGAATTGATGTCAATTACCTGGAGAAGGCAGTGGTCTGGACAGTCCTCCAGCAGGTCTTCTGTTCTGTGGGTATGAAGTGATTTTGGGGCGGGCACCAAGGTCAGGTTTGGCAAAGACAGATCCTGAGGTGGAATTTCCTTCAGTGGAAGGATTTGTTGAAGACAACCCCACTTCAAGAGCTTCACATTCTATTAAAAAAATATATATTGGAATTGAAATATGTGCAAATTTTCAATCATCACCTTGCAGAGAGCAGCGAAATGTAGTACTCACCTGACTGGGGGCATGGACTGTGGGCAATAGTGCAATTTTCTCCCTGATTGGGTGATTCTTCCACTGGTTTTTCCTGAACAGCTGGGCGGACCTCAGTAACACGAAAAGTGTATTTGCAGCGGCGAAGAGGGTTTACAGTACTCCAAAACCAGCGAGAGCATCTTAAAAGAAATATAAACAAAAACTCTTTTGATGTTCAAGCAACTGAAAACACCACAAATCTAGTGAATCCATTCCATCGAGAGGAAACTTAGAAAAACAATAAAAGCTACTTACTCATATCCCACAGGAAAAAGTTTACCATCACAGGCAGATAATTCACTCAGTTTTCCGAGCTTTTCTACTAGCAAAGAACCTAATAGTTGAAAAAGTATATTAGTTGATGTACAATAACTCATTTTATTTAAGCACGGCATAATGTTCTTTATGCAACTTTTCAAGAATAACAACACCAACCTATCATTAAATTGATCGATTCTGGCTCCAATCCAGTCAAAAACTTTCTGCGAAGACTTATCCCTTCAAAATCCACATAAACTCTCCGAAGAACTTCAAACCCTTGACCAGTGATCATCTGAAAAATTAAAGAAAAAAAGTTTCACTCTCCAACTTATGTGTAATGCCCACATAAAAAGCCTGTACTTAATTGGCTATAACAAACCACAATTAAATGGCTATTAATAAACATTCTGCCATCATTTACTTATGTGAGTCTTTTTTCTGTTGTACACACAAGATGGTATTTTAAAGAATGCTGTAAACAGATATCCATTGACTTTCATATTATTTATTTACCTACTATGTAACTGAATGGCTATTCAACTGTTCGAAAGAAACTCGCACAGATTTTTTTGGGTGCATTATCCTTTTAAACAGAGTTAAACTGAAAGCTTACTTTTCCACTTATAAGGTCACGGTGCTTGTAACAGAAGACTCTTTTGTCATCCTGGAAGACACAGTTACGAAAGCGGGCACACATGAAGTGATAGTTGCTCTGGCACGAAGTAAGGCAGCAGCCAACCGTTGCTCCTGTTCGGTTACACCGCTCACAGCGCTACAGAAAAAAAGAAAAAAAAAAAAAGAGCATGAGAATTGAAGTTATTTATTCAAGTCTGTCTGATGTTTCTCCAATTAAAATTTTGCAATTCTGCAAAATTAAAAGAGATGAACAACACACCATTAAACGCCCCCGTGCTACAGCACTGTGAACATGTAGAAGGGACCCATTGTCCTCCTCAAACACTTCTGCAGACCACATGGAGCAGTTTACATGAGCCCATTCATTTTGCCCTAGATACAGCAGCCTCCCCGCATCCTAGGAAGAGAAAAGTTTAATAAGAGTTGTGATTTTATTTGTTTCGGTGACTAACAACATCCTACAAACATCAAAATAAGTATGTTGTGAATTTATGATGTGGCACCTATAAATTATATGACTTACAACAACCATGGCAGCCTCAAGGTTATTTAATCAAACTGTAATGCCACATAGATAACCAATGACTATCCTTCTCAAACTTAGTTAGAAAGAAAAAAGATTACTGCATTTTGATAACATGGTATTGCCATGACAATAATAATAATACATTTTATTTAAAATGCACTTTTCTAAAACCCAAAGCTCTACAACAACAGAGAAAAATCAAACATGCAATAAAATACAAGGATTCAACATAGAAAAATAATAAAATATAAACCCCATAGAATGATCAAGAATCACAAAATGCAATCTTAAAAGGATGAGCATCTTCTTAAAACTAGCTAGTGTGGAAGAAAATGCATGTTAGACCGTTGAATTAACAACCTAGTATACCCTAAAGGTGGAATAATATTGTGAATGTTGTATTTTAAGCTAAAAGTACTTACACTGGCCTTTGCGTCACCATATTTTTGGCACAGAGCACACTGCCTCTCATCATCTTTTGACCAACCCGTTTCTAGGTCAGATTTAACTGGTCGACTCTTCTTTCCTGAAATAAAGCCTCAGAGTTATTGATTATTTTAGCACAGCTTTCTATATGTTCACAGATAATGATTACTACTGCTTGTGCTTGTGTGTTTATTTACCTTTTAGATTCATTCGTAATGCCCTCATGTCCATAAAATGACCTTTCTGCATATTAGCCAAATGTGTGGAGAGATCCTCCTCTTCTCCCATTTTCACATCTGCGTGTCTTCCAGTCAACTGCAGGTTGCCATCTAAAGCCTTATTGCAGCTATCCCTCTCACGCCATTGAGCATAAACATGCTCATAATTTGGCGGCATCACAGCATGTGATAGCATTCCACTGTGGCAGAAGTGAGAATGAAGGAATGGTATGCATGCATTATTAACAACAGATCCAATGATGCATTGGCTCATATGCAAGCATTTATTTGAGAACTAGAAAGAATCTGACGCTACTTACGCTGGCAGATGTTTGGAGCGTGGATCCCACAGTTTAGGGTCCTGACCATTGAACCAACCATAAACGTCCTCTAAGAGCTAAGGAGATTTTAAAATATTTAGATTTTAGGATCGAGCACATACTTTAATATGTATTTCGTGTTCAAAAATGTCAACACAAAGATATTTATGCATGCAAATATAAAGCCAAAGCATAATGTCTGTTTAAATTCCTGACCTAAGTTTGCAATAGAATTCTTCCACTGCAAAAAAAGCTTTTCTTACTTTTTTGTGTTGTTTTTAGTGCAACTATCTAAAAATTCCTAAATCAAGAAGCATTTTCTAGACAAGAAAAATCATTTTCTTGTTTTCAGAAATAATAAATCAAAATTAACTGAGTTTTTCATTAAAACAAGCAAAACAATCTGCCAATGGGGTAGCTAAATAATCTTTTATTCACTTTGAAATAAGATTATTTTGCTTGCTTTTTAGGAAAAACTCACTTAACTTATTATTTCTTGTACTCAAAGGTGTTTTATTGAACATGTTAGATATGAAACATGCAATACAAATAGCTTTTCACTTTTCTTGCTTTTAGACAACAAACAAACACAACCCATCGCACAAATATACATTTAGGCTCTACAAAAATATATGAATAGTATTAAAATAAAGTACAAATAAATAATAATATAAGTAAAGTAAAAGATATATATAAAATAAAAGAAAAAAATAAGGAGAAGTTCTACTCTTCTAAAATTATTGAAGGGTCCATCTTATGATCTGATCTAAAACAGGTTGCCAAGTGAGAAAAAACATATCAGTACAACCTCTTAAGCCTCATTCACACTACGAGCGACTTGCAGCAGCAAAGCGACAAGCGACCGTTCATTTAAACGGAGAGTGAGCGACTTTCGGCGACCTCCGTCTACGCAAGCGACAGCGACCATTGGCGACCAGGTGGGTGTGTCGAGCAACGCGACAAAGTTGAGAATCCTTCAACTTTTTGCAAATGAAGAGCAACTTTCTTGAGCGACAGCCAATAGGAGCACCAGTAGAGCTCACGTGATCCTCTCTCAGCTTGCTCAGAGGCCGGTTGTATTCTCCGTGCAGTAGACCTACACAGACCTGCGTTTGCAGCAGATCGCCACCCAGAGCGACAGGCAGCTACAAAGTCGCTGCTAGTGTGAATGAGGCATTACAGTATATTGTATTTCTTCTAAGGTCAAGTGGTGTAAAAGGTCCATAAGCCATTGCTTAAAGGTTGGCAGAATTTTTCCTTTCATTTGAGCAATATTAACCTTCTAGCCAAATCTAGATAAATCACATTTATCTTACTTTTATTAAATCATAAAAAAATGTGGTGTAATACCAAATATTGAAATTATGGACTAAGGTTCTAGACTTATTACTTCTGAAAAGAATACAATATTTTTGCTTGTCTAGAAAATGCTTCTTGATTTTAGAATTAGTGTGTCTGGAACAGCATTTGCTTTTTACAACAACAAAAAAAAACACCACTTCTTCCTTTAAAGTAATAAATAAGTAATAAAAAGTCAGCAGTTAAAAAAAGAAACTAAAAAAGAAACTGGCAAGCTGCAGTCATAACCTATAAATAAATTAGTGCCAGACATGTATTTTTAAGTTCATTACAACATGACCATGGCTATTTGGAATAGTTGGGTAATTCATTATAAATAAATAAAAGAATAAAAATAAAAGACTCTAACCGTCAGGTAGTATGAGCGGGCCAGGGCAGTGTGTTTTTGGTCCTCCGGGAGAACTTCCTCTTCCTCCAAGTAACTGCGAAGTACCTTCACAACATCCTCATGGAAGGATTTCTGTTTAACAAATCCACAGTTCATTGTTTTGTGTTATATTGTTAATTCTAGGCCTGTCACAATAATCAATATATCGACTTATTGTACAACAACATGGACATGCATCACCACTCAATTTTGGTGATGCAATATATATCACCTATAGATAAAAAACAATTCTAGCAACATTTTAGCTGATTGTGCAACATCTTTCTCTCTATTGGAGGTGTCAGTATGGTTAAAAAAAAACACTATAGTATTTACTTTAGTATATTTTCATGTGGGTGCCAGACAACTGAAAATAGATCTGGTAGCAGAAATCGCAGCCTCTGTTACTTTTTACCTTGCACTTTTTGTTAACATTTATTGCAATTAAATAATTAGGATATGCTTTTTCGCATTGCGATTAAAATGCCTAATTATTGAATAGTTAAAATGCCTTAAAATGACTGAATAAATTAAATTAAATATTTTTAAGAATAAAATATTATGTGTTACGTGTTGGAAGAATGTGCTTGCATTGTGATGATATTATTATTGTCATTCTGGCATTATCAAACGAGTGGCATAAAATGGTCTTACAATGACAATAACATCGTTTATCGCAACATATTTTGATGCAATATATCGCATGAAAAAAATAGATATCATGACAGGCCTAGTTAATTCTAAAACCAACAACAGAAAAACACACAATTCTGCTTTGCAAAAGAAGTTCAACCACCTAAGATGTGCGCGCAAAAGAAAGGAATATAGGCTTAATCATCTGCTTGTGTGGAAAATACCATCTTGCTAGCAAATGCTTAAAGGATTAGTTCACCCAAAGATTAACATTTACTCATCCTCAGTTGGTTTCAAACCCTAGAGTTTCTTTCTTCTGTTCAACCATAAAAAGCATATATTTTGAAGAATGTTGGTCTGTGAAAGCCAATGGCAACTGGTTTCTTCAAAATACCTTCTTTTGTGTTCACCAGAGAAAGAAACTTAAAACAGGTTTGGAGGATGAATAAATGATGACAGATTTTTCATTTTTGGATGAACCATCCCAATAATTACTAACAGTAATTCCACATAATCAGGCATAGAGTTAAAGTTATCCACTTTAGGGGAATGCACACAAAAACATGGTAAAACTGAGCCATGGAATGTTAACCAACTGTTTCTTAGACCCACTAAATTCTAATTTTATTTACAACTGATTCTGGTTTTGGTCTCATAAAGCAGGGACTGTGGTACAGTGATCCCAAATTCCAAAAACAAGTATTTTCAAGTGAGTTAAATAGTAGAGAACTGACCAAAGATGTGTAAAGGCCTCCGTCAAACTTCTTCCCGATAGCACTGAGGTCACAAACAGGCAATTCTTCAACTCCAGTGTTCGAGGAACCCAGTGTAGAGCACTACCAAAAAAAACAACACCAGGAAGAGTTTAGTAATCAAGCAATGATGCGTTTATAAATAAACATGCAATCAAAGTATACATGAATAAACATCCACTCTCAAATGTTCAAACATAACAAAAACTTTACAATGATTTTTTGACTTGTTTAGGCTTTGTAAGAAACAGCTGCAAATGATCCAACCGATTCTGATAAATGAGTTTTCATCATGCTTCCAGACATTTGTAATGAACGGATATAAAAGAGATTCCAGCTAAATTTATATTTTGGAACTGAGGACAAAAAGAAAATTATATATTCAGGTCAAGATTACGAGAATTATGACTTCTTCTAAGACATTACTAATTCCAATGAACTTGGATGATGGAAATGAGAATGTGGGAAAAACACATGAAGGACAGTGAATCACATAATCTAGTCATGAAAATGGAATATCAATTATGGGGAACGTCACATGTCTTCATGTCTGAGAATGGCTTGGTTTCATGCCTTCATCTCGAAAAAGAGTAGATTTGCGAGTAGATTGATGGCATGTTATAGTTTAATTTAAGAACTACTGTCATATTTTGTACGCACAGCAATTCAGGAGTATTCATGACAAAATGTCAAAACAAATTGATTCAAATTGATTCATTCATTTATTTTCATACGGCTTAGTCCCTTTATTCATAAGGGGTCACCACAGTGGAATGAACCGCCAACTTATCCAGCATATGTTTTACACAGCGGATGCCTTTCCAGCTGCAACCCAGTACCCGGAGGAAACCCACATGAACACGAGGAGAACATGCAAACTCCACACAGAAATACAAATTGGCCCAGCCGGGGCTCGAACCAGCGACCTTCTTGCTGTGAGGTGACAGTGCTAACCACTTAGCCACCGTGTCGCCTTAATTCAAATTAGGGGGGAAAAAGTTACACATAATACTGTCCATACTTAAAATTTTAACCTGAAACAAATTAAATACAACAAACAATATCTTACGAATATTTTGGCATAAATTCTAAAACTGGATAGAGAGATTGTGTCTAAAGAAATAAATAAAGTAGACAAACTATCAGATTATTTCAATTAATTATATCCATTACTATTCAATTAAACTATTAAACTATTCATATATTAATTAATATTCAATTGAACTACTCAAATACATTTGAAATGGAAAATAAAATGGAATTGACCCGTTTCACAGTGCTTTACATATGAGGAAACATATGAACTCACTTAGTCATTTAACACTCTGGATAACCCCCCCCGCCCAAAAAAATAGCTGTGTTTTGCAGGATTTGGAAAATGCTGTTGGCCTTCACAAAGTGGGGAGTGCAATAACACTAAAACTGCCAGCTGGACATATTAGGAGTCAGCCTGTTGGGTAGGATGATTTCAGTGGCCAAAATTCTAGAAAAATCCCAGATGTACAATTACAGTTATTTTACATAGGAAAGCATCCAGAAACAACCTCAAGTGTTTTCAACATTTTCAGCAAAGGATCCAAAAGGTAAGTAAAAGTGACTACTTTGCACATATTAACCAAGAATGAATTTATTAGTGGAGGGCAATGTCTATACAGTCAAAACGAAAAGAGCAGGATACTATAGTTTATTCCTGTAAGCGAGCATAAATAAAGAAAAATAAATTGTGACAAACCTAAAAATTTATATAGTGCACAAAAAAGAATAAACCAGGAACTAAAACAGCAGCATGTTCCCATGGCCTCTATTTGTATGCATATTTTGAAATATTGCATAAAATGCTCAAATGGAAATGCCATAAACGTGCATAAAATTTGAAAATGAGCATAAAAAAATATATATACAGAGTAAGATAAACTTTTTACGTGATAAGAAAAAATGCACAAACTAAAATGGAAACACATTTGACCGGGTAAATTCCAGCATGCACATCACAAAAGTCATGTGATTTTGTTCACGAGATGACAGAAATTTGTGCAGTGGGATGCCATTAATGAACATTCTAAAATTTCTTGGTCATTCTGAAAGGCCTCCCATAACGCTCCCAAAGAGCATCTCACACCTCCAAAAGGTACTGTATGTTCATTGCATTTCATCCTCTGAGGCAGGCACAAGTGATTTATTATATAAGAAAAAAGGCCAGAGTTCTTTTTTTTATATATATTTGATTCCAGTTTTTCAGGACATTGGATGGAAACGATCCTTTAAATCACAAATGTTTTTGCAATACTTCTTTTGCATCTAAATTGCATCTTGGGATTAGTGGTGAACCAGATGGTTTTTTAGCTATGGATCAGACTACTTTTCGGATCAGCCAAAAAGGGGAGGAGACAAATGTAATTTCCTTTCCATTCATTACAAAAACAGTATTGCAAAAAACTTTGGGTTTAAATAAACAGAACCTGTAATTTTATTAAAAATAAAATGAAGAAATAATAATCTGAATAAAAATAAATTGTAAAATATTCAGTACTGTGAAAAATTCACAGTTGCTGATAACGCTAAATGTAGAAATCTAACATTATAATTTTTACAACCCATATTTATTTTTAGTCTCATTTTCGATAAATGATTCAGTTATTCACTCAGAACACTTCATGTTTCATTGCTAGATGGATCATTTTTGAAGAATTATTCAGTGGCATATTTTTGATGGCTGGTTAAATAATGTAATTGCTGCCTACAACTTTCATTTTTGAGCGTCAAGTTAAATGCATATGATGGTGATTGTAATCTTTACCGTAAACATCAGTGGTTTTATCTAAACTATAAACTGTTATAGCAGTACTTCTGTGTTATTTGACTGTTTGTAACTTCATAACTAACTCAAAAGTCTAAAGACTCAATCTCTTTCTTGATTTTTGCGTTTTCAGATTTGAATGCTGCGATTCGAAGGATAAATAAACTTATGCAAATCACCATCATTTATAATTTATGTTGCTAGGTGTTGAGATCTCGATCTTTTAATGATTAATCGTGCAGCTTACACTGAATGCATTAATGCAGGCTAAACAAGTAGTGACAGAAAACACCTTTAATAACCTAAGAAACCCACCACATCCCGAATAACCTACCACGACTTCTTCTGCCATCATTATATTTTACAGGAAAGCCTAAATGCTTTCATACATGTGATTTGAATGACGCAAGAGGCAATCTCTCTGCGATCGTTACAAATTTAGGATTAATCTAACAGTAAAAAAAGTATCAATCCGCGGGCCACGTGTGTTCTGAACCGAGGGTTGTGGTCCGTGCGAATCACGGATCAACCGTGATCTGTTACACCCCTACTTGGGATGGAAACATAGCTATTGAAGCTAAGGGAAAAAAATATATATATATCGAATAATTGCTAAATACTGGAAACATTGTCATACTAACAGTTGTCTGAATGATTTGTAATCATAGATTGTAATCCATTACACTTTTATCTAAAATATAGTGAACAAACTGTGAAGAAATGTTGATGGTGTCCGAATATATTTTAGTATGACTGCACATATGTAGTCAATATCATTATTGTGTAAATGTAATCTTAAATTCTAGCATGTTACTGCAGCTTTGAAGGAACAGTTCACCCAAAAATGAAAATTCTGTCATCATTTACTCATCTGTTCCAAATCCGTTTGAGTTAAGATATACTTAAGAATGTTGGGG
>CAIGQV010019070.1:7703513-7714388 GCA_903798115.1 Danio jaintianensis | reverse complement strand
GTTCATGTTAATAAACACATTAACTAATACAACCTTATTTTAAAGTGTTACCAAAATTTGATAAGTGCTTATAATTGTACACATCATATTATTAGTCTGGCTTTCACTTTAAGGGACAGTTCACACAAAAATGAATATTTTTATTTGAAATCTAAACAAATGTTATCAAACCTTTATGGAAGACAAATATCTACATTTTACTCAAGCCCATACCTAATAAATCCAGTGAGTCTAGAGAAAATGAGAATTAAAGCAGTGTCTTAGCTTTTTTTTCTCCATAGTACAGTTGAAGTCAAAATTATTCGCCCTCGTGTGAATTTGTTTTTCTTTTTCATGTATTTCCCAAATGATGTTTAACAGAGCAAGGAATTTTTCACAGTATTTCCTATAATATTGTTTCTTCTGGAGAAAGTCTTATTAGTTTTATTTCGACTAGAATAAAAGCAGTTTTACATTTTTTAAAAACTATTTTAAGGTCAATATTATTAGCCCCTCAAGCAATATTTTTTTTCAATTGTCTACAAAACAAACCACTGTCATACAATGACTTGCCTAATTACCCTAACTTGCCTAATTAACACAGTTAAGCCTTTAAAGGTCACTTTAAGCTAAATACTAGAATCTTGAAAAACATCTAGTAAAATATTATGTCTGTCATCATGGCAAAGATAAAAGTTAATCAGTTACTGGAAATTAGTTATTAAAACTATGGTGTTTATAAATGTGTTGAAAAAATTTTCTTTCCGTCAAACAGAAATTGTGAGAAAAAAAATACAGGGGGGCTAATAATTCAGGAGTTTTTCTAATTCTGAATTAATTCTGAATTCTGAATTAAATTAGTAATTCTGACTTCAACTGTATATCTGACACTGCAAGATCCTGCACGTCTCACCTTGATCAAACAGCCTGGTGCAGTCAGGACACAAGCCCTTGTCATGATTCCACTCGGTATCCCAACTCTTCCCTGGAGTCACACCACAACTCCTGCAGCGGATGCAAGTCATACACACCTACAAAAACACAAAGGTCACACATCAGCCTTTCGCTATGAGCTCACACATCATCCAGAAACTGCAACGAGAGAGACAGCTGGGCCAAAAACGAACAGAGTGTCTATTTACGAATAGCCTGGCCACAAATGCCTGGTTTGACCTGTCAAAATTGCCCATTTATATTATAGCAGTAGTAAATACAGCGAGTTGAATTGTAATGGAAACTTTTCAAACCTGTTCTGATTATTTAAAATAAGATATTCAAATAAAGCATAAATAAAATGTCTAATGGGTATTTACTTTTATCGTAAGGGGTAGGTGTAGGAGTAAGAAGCGCTTTATTGTCCCAGTAAAGTGACATCCGTTTGATAAATAATTTTGTTTACACTGAATATGGTACTTTTGGATACTGTTTTATATTTCCACAAAGTATAAATAGCATCTAAATACACGTCTAGAAGGTCAAAATACAGTTGTTTACATATTGTTTCAATAGAATATAGTATAGACCATTTCAATGTGGTGATGTCATTGGCCCATTGCTTGTTATCAAAGTATTTCATAAATGTAACGAGAGGCAATTCAATCATAATTTAATGTTAAAACAGCTATCATAACATTATTTATCAATATGTGGCTCTTTTTGGATTCTCGGAAGCGATAGAAATTAAAAACGTTAAACAGTAAATACGTTGGGACCATTGTTTTTGTTTACATGCCTCAAAATGGTCTATAAATAGCATAATGCTAAGGTGATGTTAAAATGGCATATTAGAATGAAAACGATCCTCATCCAGACAGTCTATGCTGAAACGAATCACCAGCATTTCTTAACTAAAATGGAGTTTTAAGTTTTTCAAAATGCTCAGTTTTCGAATGTCAAAGATGCCGGAGTTAAAGGTCGAAGCACCAGTTGTAACCATAACAAAATATATGAGTTTTAAAATGAACACGCATTAATGTAAACGGCACCCAAGAAAACTCAGCAATTTTTACTTAGCATAAACTACTGCTGACCACTATTTGGATTTAATGTAAACAGCATCTAGCTCTCATCAAGAATATGTGATATTTTACTTTGCGTAAATAGTATCTAACTGCTTCTTACAATCTGTAAACAAAACATTATAAACAACTATTGCAAACAGCCTGTTTCAAAAACAAATTCTACAAAAAGCCAACATCAGAGTTCCTCAGAAAAGTATCAGACTCAGAAAACAAAGGCTCAGGTGACTTAATTTACATTTGTGGGTGAACTAAATTTACAATACAAACATGAATTTTGCAATTTGAACAGTACTAAAACGCTGCATTAAATTCTGCTGAAATTTACACCTTTATTTTTTTATCTTGAGCTGTGGTTGTTGTGATAATTTGACCAAAATTTCCATAGCAGAGTTCCTCACAAAATGTTTTGGTTTAGAACAACACTTAGACTGTACTTCATCCGTGTTAACCTTACACTGCACTCCATCTGTGTTATTTGGTATGAAGTTTAACAAAAAGGCTCAGTCAAGAAGGAGACCGCAAACATAATAAAATCAGAAATCAGCTTGCAGATCTTTTACGCTGAGGAAAGACCCTCCATCACTGACTTACCCAAGGCTTCTTGCGTTTGTTGGGTTTGGGGTAGTTGGGACCCAGACAGGCAGGATGATAACAATTTTGACACCTTTCACACTCCAGCAGAGGCTGCACAGACATCAAACCACAAAAAAAACATTACAGGACAAATTATAAATGTTTCCTTTAAACCAATGGTCTCAAACTCAATTCCTGGAGGGCCGCAACTCTGCACAGTTTAGCTCCAACTCACACCTGCTTAATAGTCTCTAGTAGTCTTAAACAGCTTGATTAGTTGGATCAGATGTGTTTGATTAGGGTTGGAGCAAAACTGTGCAGAGCTGTGGCCCTCCAGGAATCGAGTTTGAGAGGCTTTAAACAGAGCAAAAGCAAGTTTGTTTATACAGTGCTCAACATATATAATTACACCCCTCACAAATCTATATTTTAGATTCATATTTTTAATAGGAAGCTATACAATATTATATTTGTGCACATACATTAGATTAGTCAGTACTGAAGCCAAATCTGGAGCTTATCTAACAAAATAACTTACGATAACGATCCAAAAACTAGTACATCCAAATTTATATGTTATTGAAAAATATTAAATACAAATCTAAAAAAGAGGAAAAATCAAGAGAAGCAAAAAAATGTTACAATTTAATTGAAATTTTGTAGGTTGTAATTTTTTTTTTTTTTTTTGCAATATTTTGCTTGAATTGAATTGTATTATCTTTCAATTTCTAAATATGTTTGGTGACTAAAATATTACTTTAATAAATATATCTGTTTAATAAATCTGTTTTGTTTAAATGCACCAAAATACATTGCCTATATTCACTGAGAAATGGATAAAAATATTCATTTTCAAAATGGGGTGTACTCAATTATGCTGAGCACTGTACATTGGTAAAAGCTGAAATTAAACTTGCTTACTTTAAAGCGATTGTAGGGTTAAACAACTCAATTAATGTGGAGTTGTTTGATTTTTTTAATGTATTGAAGCATAGACGTCACAATGGAGAGACCGAAATCTTTAACATTTGATTACATATATATTAATATGTGTTCCAAATTTTAAATTATTAATTTAATAAATTCGTTTTCATTTTAGGGTGAAATAAGACTAGTATTCTGTAATTAGGTCTGCACAGTATATTGTTTCTGAATCGATATAGCAATGTGTGAATCTGCAATAGAAAATGTGTGAGCAATGTGTGAATATGCAATAGTCACACCGCAGGATCTGCCATTTTGAGTTGGGATTTTATTAATAAGAAAACACAGTTCAGAACACATGCAAAGTTTAACTTTACTAGAGTAAAATATATATATTCAGATTTCAAACAAACCTTTTGGGCACAAGAATTGATCAAATTTGTAGCTTTAACTAACAATAATTGTATTTATTTCAACAATGAAAACTAAAGTAGTCAAGAATTAGACAAGAATGGGTGTTGAATAGTTTCAGGAAAACTTTGACAAAAGGTTTTGATCCACATCAAATCTTGTATAATGTGTTATCTTGCATTTGATTATTACATTTTTGTACTTCAATACTGGTAAGACCCTCCAGAAAACCATAAAGCACTGTTTATTTAAATTGTATCTTTGTTGCATTTTATTAATTCATGCTTGTAATTTTCATTCATTTTCCTTCGGCTTAGTACCTTTATTAGTTTATACTATTCACCTTTACCGCATGTCTTTGGACTGTGGGGGAAATCGGAGCACCCGTAGGAAACCCGCACCAACACGGGAAGAACATGCAAACTCCACACAGAAATGCCAACTGACCCAGTCGGGACTCGAACCAGTGACCTTCTTGCTGTAAGGCGACAGTGCTAACCACTGAGCCACCGTGTCGCCCGCTTGTAATTTTGTTTATTATATTTTATTCAGATTCACTTAGCTCCCAAATTAATCAGCAATTCTTTTAAAATAGATTTATAAGTCATCTTGTGAAATTATATTCATATTGCAATATATATTGCAGAAAAACAAAATATTGCAATGTCAGTTTTTTTTCCAATATTGTGCAGCTCTGTAATATTAAGGCAAAGCATCAATATCCCTTTCTGAAGTTGGCGATCTACCTTGGATTCTTTATTCTTGCGGCCACAGACCCGGCAGAACTTGCAGCGTCGACAGCACCAGTTCTCCTTGTTCTCCTCCAGTGGACGCTCCGAAGGGTCCAAGCAGAACCGATGGAAAGGCTCACAGCAGACTTGACAGAACAACATCTGCAGGACATCAGGTTGGCAAAATGACAATTACAGTGTGAATTTTTTCTTATTCTCAATCTACACAACACCTAGCGAATCTGCCAAAAAAAAAGAATGGAAAAAAATACTAGAGCAATTCATGGAAACAGTCAGTTGTGAAACTGGACTGAGTCAGTTAGAATTTACAAACTTGTAATATAATCACATATATATATATATATATATATATATATATATATATATATATATATATTTGGGATGCTCAAAATAACCGATTAACCGTTAACCGAAAAGCTTTTAACCGATTAATGGTATCAGATAAATGATTAAAAAATATTATTTTATATATTTTTAAAACTTGGCTGCATAAGGGGCCGATCACCGCGAACGCGCTTTTTGCATTGAGAGGTGCATTTTTTGAATGGTTTACTAACGGCCGCCAGTGTTTTGCACGCTGCTTATGCGCGCCTCGCGTTTTTGTGCTTTTTCATTCTCCAATCAAATGAAAGCAGAGGTGGGCTTTCCCTTGAGGTGACAGCAGTTTGTGTTGTGAAGACGACTACGGAGAACTTTTAAAGATGGAGAGGCTAGTGGTCGCTGTTTCAAGTTATCCAGAGCTGTATGACTTTACAAATCTTGAATATCACAATATTATTAAATATTACAATTATAATAACCTCGACAGCAACACTCTCGCACAATGCGCAGCTGATTCAGTCATTTCCTAGTTACATAAAAAATGCACACTATAGCGTTTGTTGTTGTTTTCAACACAATTCCCCTATAGCGCATATCTTTGGACTGTGGGGGAAACCGGAGCACCTGGAGGAAACCCACGCCAACACAGGGAGAACATGCAAACTACACACAGAAATGCCAACTGACCCAGCCGAGACTCGAACCAGCGACCTTCTTGCTGTGAGGTGACAGTGCTAACCACTGAGCTACCATGTCGCCCCTTGTAACAATTCATAGTAGGAAAAACAGATATGGAAGTCAATTGTTACAGTTTAAAAAAAAATTCTACATATCTTGCTTTGTGTTTAACAGAAGAAAGAAAAAGGTTTGAAACAAGTAAAAGGAGAGTAAAATGACAGAACTTTTGGGTGAACTTTCCCTTTAATGTTATGAAGAGCAGTCAGGACGCACCTCATGTTGGCCTTTACTGGCACACAGCAGGCAGACGCAGGAGGGCATGAGGGGTACAGAAGTGAGGACACTGAGTCCTCCTGTCGCCCACACGCTCTGAACACTGCAGTCCTCCTGTAGACAGGCACCAGAGAGACAGAGAACAGTTTAACGTCACACACTTCAACACAGGAACAGGGTTTGTGTTCTTATAGAGTCTGAATTACACTATGAAAAAATTATCATCAGCACAAAACACAAAAATCCAAACAATGAAGCTCATATTGAAGTTTATATTGAAAAAATACAATAGATCCAAAATGAGTGCATGAAATGGGATTTAAAAATAATACTGTGTTATACTGTTTGTTTTTCTTTCTTAAATAACATTTGTATATTCCAGATTAATCAAATGAAAATATATTATGTGTGTAAATCATCTGTGAGATCAGGATGTTAATACATTTATTCAGAAATGATGCATCAAATTCATCTAATAAAAGTCAAAAGGAAACACCTTTAAAAAGCAGGGTTATAAGCGCAACTAATTCGAAATCCAAAACCTAAATCTTAAAACAATCCAAAAATGTTTTTGTTACTTGCAATATATTATACACTAACCGCTTTAACAATATTTTGGTAAGCTGCAAAAAAATAACTTAAGTAATTTAAAAAATGCAAAAGGTCAAAGGGTTTTTTGGCTATAATTTGTATCTTTTTAATGTTATATTCCATTGTGTTTTTCTTTATTTGGGACATAATATTAAGATTTGTTTTTGTATTTTTGTTTTGAATATGCAAGTTGTGTAATGTACTAATATGTATTTTTCGTTGTGAGATAATGTGTGAGATCATGTGATCCGGAAATGTATAACAAGAGCAACATGCTGTGATGAATACTGTCTGATGAAGAGCCGGTGTGCTCAAAAAGTTACACGCTTTGCGTTAGCCTTGTAACTTAATAAATTGTGTTTTTTTTTGGAGCTTTTGTGTTGATGCTTTTTTGATATGTTTACTAAAATAAAACTAAATTAAAACTAAATAGGTGACAAAAATATGATCACTAATAGTCAAAACCGAAAATATTACATTATAACCAATTCAAACTATTAATAACAAATAAAATAGAAATGAAATAACAACTAAAAATGTGTATTCGTTTTTTTATATTTAGCAAATTTAAATACTTCTAGAGCCCCAAACCAGCCAATCAAAATGTTTTCTAAAAGATCATGTGACAATCAATACTGGAATAATGATTCAGAAAACAAAATTTTGCATCAGATAATAAAACCTACTCAAATAAAGCAAAGATCATAATATTATCATTTTTTATAAGTTATTTCCTTCATAAAAATATTTGAAAGAAGGATTATTTAAATTGGGTAACCCTAATACTTTCATAACAATCAGGTGCTGCCATCATGTGGCCAACCACTGAAGCTACTCAGATGATCATATTAAAAACAAATCTTTAACATTTATCAGCCAACATAAAATCCTCTTTGAAGAATCATTCGATGTTTATGCTCACGATGGAAAAGGAATATAGACGATTACCTTAAAATCAACCCGGATCTTATATGTAGGTTCTGCAGGCTCCTGTTCTCTCTCTGCAAAGCCATTAGCAAGCGCTGCGAGGACGCTGGGTGGCGTTTGCTCCTGAGGACTCTGTGAACAAAAAGAATGATAAACGTCAATTTTGCTGCTTCAATGATGTTTCAAGAAACTACACAGAAGTCAATAATCTCAGTACCTTCTCCACTTTCCGTTTGATGGCTGGGACCTTATGGAAACCAGGCCTGCGATGACGAACTCCCTCGTCAAACGGGTCGCCAATAAAGTCATCAAATGACAGGAAATCTGTGGCACATGTAATACAAACAAAAATGTGATTCTGAGAGCATTGATGCATGTAGAGATCTGTGAAAGGGACAAGATTGTAGATCCAATTTTCTGATTTTTAACAACCAATTTGAGATTTCCAATCAAAATGTTTCCATGATGGAATAAAACAGATATTTCTAGCATATCTTACACTGCAGACTTTCTTAAAACTCATATTGTGGGATTTAAACATAGAAACGCAAGATTCTGACAAAACATTTGCAAATTCAAGAGTTTTCAAAAAGGAAATATCTTGTAATTTTGACATTTTAACTCATAATGCATACTCAAAAAAAGTATGCTAGAATTGTAGAATATAAACTCAAGATTCATGCTCAGGATTTTGAAAAGAAAAGTCAAAATTGCAAGGAGTAAAAGTTTATATTTCACAATGGCATCCAATGATTTTGACCACATCACACAATAAACTTTATAAATCTAATATAAACTCGGAATTGTGGGATATATGTTCATAAAAATCTGAAAATCTTCCTATAATGGGAGTCAATGTTTACAAATTTTGTAGATTAAATATAAACATACATAACACATGCAAAGACCACACACACTGCTGAAAGCCAATGGGATTGATTTGGATGTGTGTGTATGAGGTTTATTTTTATTCTCAAAAAACGGGTAACCATTGACTTGTATTATACGAATCACCAAGGACCACAAATTGAGCTAAAAAATCTTCTCTATTGAAATGCTCTACTGAAGGAAAAAGTAACCTAGATCTTCAATGACCTGTGGGTGAGTAAATTAAATGTAAATTGTACTATGCATTTAAAGAGTCACAAATTGCCTTTTTATTTATTCAGTAGCAGAAAAACAAGCATTCATATTAAAGTTGTGGTGAAAAATTGTTTGAGAAATTGATTCTGCGATTTTCAAGTAGCATTGGTATTCTCTCTTGAATCAATTCTGAGCTTAGTTTTTAACAGCAGATTGTGCTCTAGGCTAGTTTTTAACAGGAGATGGAACTGTAGGTTAGTTTTTAACCATACACTGAAATGATCACACAAAAAACATGCTTGTACATTCTCTGAGTCATGTAAGTTCACTTTAATATCACAAGAATAAATGTAAACAAAGATCACTATGAACCACATTGTAGTTAAAAAAATCAAACCATTCATGACATTATTAGTGATTATTTTAGATTCAAATGATATTGTAAAGAAGTGGATTCAACAGCGCCATCTGCTGTTAAAAACTAAGCAAAGAACTGATTCAAGATAGAACAGCAATAGAACAGGGTTCCCACTCTAAAGCCAAATGTCAAATTCCCTGACTTTTATTGACTAAAAATCAGAATCTGCATGACCCTTAATGAAAAACAGGCAGCGGCTGTGTTGAGTGGTCCCTCCTATATTGTATGATTGTCGAATTTAACGCAAAGATCGCAAATAGTGCGATAATAATTTAAGAAACTTGAAATTGTTTTTAAAAAAATCTGAATGAAAATTCAAAGGAATAAAATGACAGTAAAAATGAGCCTAATCATAACAAAAGGCAAAACAGTATAGAAATAAATACATTTCGATAGTTTGCAAGTGCAATTTAGAATACACAATTACATGGAATATGTATAAGATGTAAAAAGGATGAAATATGTTTCATGTAAAAAGAAGAAATAAGTTAAAGTGATGGACGAATGATGTGGTAATGGGGTGGGGAAAATAACACGCTTGTGCTTCATCCCGCTCCATTTCGAACCGGCTAAACGTATTTGTTATTTTAAGTGTATATGGATAAGTAAATATTGAGTTGATCATGAAGAAATGTATTTTGTTTGAAAAAATTTATGATTTTCTGTTCGCAATCAATAAATCAAATCAAATAATGAATGATAGATCCCTGATATTCCATCACTTCTAAAATTCCCAGACTCTCTATGTCTGGAAAAGAGATTTAAAAATTCCATGATATTCCAAAATTTCTATGAACCCTGTCAGAATCACTGCAGAATGGACTTCTTAAACAATTTTTCACCACATCTCTAGTTCATACTGTGGTCTGACCTGGATTGCGAAGGCCAGGAGTTCTCCTGCGGCCCGGAGAAGCAGAGTTTGAACTTCCAATCCAGTCAAAGTCGGAGTCGTAATCCAGCAGGTCGCAGTATGAGCGTGGAGTTACGTGTCGCCTCGGCTGTTTGCGCACAGATGGACTGTCACTCAGAGAAGATGGAAACATCCGACCGTTTCCTTCACCGGCCTCACCTTCCTCATTACTGGAGTAACACACACTTACAGACGGCCGCCGCTTCTTCCCATGCCCTGGAAATGATGACACGTTAAATGGCAGATGTAAACATGATGATAACATTTTAAATGAGTACTTTCACTAAAAGAACATGTTCTTACCTTTTTGAAGCTTGCCACTGAGCCTCAAGGCCTTCCTTTCCTCAACCTGATCACATCTCTTATATCTAAAAAATACAGAATAATTTGTCGTTTAATTCGGAAAGTACACTGTTGATTAAAATTTGACAAATATAAAGGCTTTGAATCTGCCAAAAGAAAAAATAAAGAAAGAATATATATAAGAAAGAATAAATATGCTATTAAAGAGGTTGAAAATATTTTAATACATTATTTTCAAATTTGACAAATGTTTCATGTACATTAGGTGATTTCCTTAATTTAGTTGCATACATTACGCAAATTCTATGCATTTTGTGCATTAACCATCATTGCTTAATGCTTAGCATTTTATCTGTATTGATGACATTATTGTTACTATTAAATAAAATTTTTATAAATTGTTTTAATTAAAAGCTGAAATAATAATAATAAAAAAAATGTTGCTCTTGGAACTAAGTGACAAAGCAAGCAATAAAATGTAAATAAGAATAAGTTAAAGCCAATCAAACAATTTAATTTTAATACTAAACTTTACAAAAGCATATAAAAATTACCAAAATGTGTATATATATATACATATATATATATATATATAAATATATATATATATATATAAATGTATATACATACATATATAATATGTATATATATGTATATATATACATATACAAATATGTATATATAACATATATAAATGTATATACATACATA
>CAIGQV010019070.1:7692740-7703113 GCA_903798115.1 Danio jaintianensis | reverse complement strand
TGTATATATATATATATATATATATGTATATATATATATATGTATGTATGTATGTATATATATATATATATATATATATATATATATATGTATGTATGTATGCATGTATATACATATATATGTATGTATGTATGTATGTATGTATGTATATATATATATATACACATACATACATACATATAAATATATATATAAATATACAAATATACACTACCTGACAAACGTCTTGTCGCCTATCCAAGTTTTAGGAACAACAAATAATAACTTGACTTCTAGTTGATCATTTGGTATCAGAAGTGGTTTATATGAAAGGCAAAGGGCTCTAGATTACGCTTATTTTACCAAAATAAAATATGATCATGCCTTGATTTTTAATTATTTAATTAGGAGAGTAAGGTCTGACTTTGCGTAGACAAAAGTCTTGTCTCTTAACAGAAATAATGTACATTATAGAATATAAAGTCATGGTGCAGTGGAAAAAGAATTAATATTGTGTATGACTCCCATGAGCTTGGACGACTGTATCCATACATCTCTGCAATGACTCAAATAACTTATTAATAATGTCATCTGGAATGGCAAAGAAAGCATTCTTGAAGGACTCCCAGAGTTCATCGAGATTATTTGGATTCATCTTCAATGCCTCCTTCATCTTACCCCAGACATGCTCAATAATGTTCACCATGTCTGGTGACTGGGTTGGCCAATCCTGGAGCACCTTGACCTTCTTTACTTTCAGGAACTTTGATGTGGAGGCTAAAGTATGAGAAGGAGTGCTATCTTACTGAAGAATTTGCCCTCTCCTGTGGTTTGTAATGTGGATGGCTGTTGATGTTGCCATCCACTCTGCAGATCTCTCGCACACCCCAATACAGAATGTAATCCCAAACTATGATTTTTCCTTCACCAAATTTGACTGATTTCTGTGAGAATCTTGGGTCCATGCGGGTTCCAATAGGTTCTCTGCAGTATTTGTGATGATTGGGATACAGTTCAACTTATGATTCATCCGGAAAATCTACCATCTGCCACTTTTCCAAATGATCAACTAGAAGTCAAGTTATTATTTGTTGCTCTTACAACTGGGATCAACGACAAGACAAGTCTGTAAAGTAGCTCATTATTCCTAATCAGTCAGGAATATTTTATAATTATGTATTTTTATTTTTTTCCACTCTTCATGCTGTGTTAAGAAAATGTATGTATGTATAATTTGAATGTGTTGATTGAATATCTCAAATTCCATTATAAAGGTTTTAAGTAACACTATGTGATACTAAGTACCACTCCTGGTTTTGGAAGCACTGGAATAAATGTTTGTATGTTTTTTAAATGGTACTGTAACATGCATATTTATGATTGTATGGTATTGTATGTTTTGTTTTTGTATTTTGTAATTTTTAAAATGTTTTTGGATATGGACTAAGAGTTTGAAATAAAGGAAATAAATAAACAATTTGTTTTTTTTAAATCCCATGTTAGTGTAAACTGTGAGGTGAGAAAAAAATGAACCACAAGGACTAAAATATTAAATAAATAATTAAATAAACGGATTAGCATACTTACACACAGCACTGGCGTTTAGTGTTGGGGCCACCAAACTTCGGTTTATCCAGGCAGTTTATGCACCTGCCGCAGTCTTCCTCATGCAAACAACCTTTACACTCCCCACAACGCCGGGACCGGTGCCCAAACATATGAGATCTTCCACGGCGAAACTTCGGTGTCCTGTGCTCTTGCAAAACTGGGCTTTCTGGGTCAGAGTGAGACTCGACTCCTGCAACAGACAGAAAAAAGTCAAAACACTGCCAGAATGCATAATAATCAGATACCATCAATACGATTGACATAAGCCGTGTAAAAAAGCTATTTCAGTGCACTCTAGTTAGATCTGTTATGATTAAGAAAACCTAATTAACCAGCTGAAATTTTTATCTAAAATCTAAACCAATCAGATTAGTGACACCAGCTAAGGTCTATTATCAGATCATTTCTTCATTTTTATCAACTTAAACAGCTGTTTCAATCAGTCAAATGTTGCAGACCCCCAAATATAACCACTTTAAAATGTAAACGGCATCTATATATATAGATGCATCTCTCGTATTAAAGACCCCATTTATACCTTGAATAACTGTATAATTCTGTAATATTATTACTTTTTTCTACTCATTATAGTACTGTAATAATTTACATACATTTTCAAAATGAAATTAATAATTTTTGTATTCATTTTATTATTACTTGTTTCCATTTGTTTGTTTTATACTTACCTGTGTTCTTTATCTGTATGAAATATTTTAATTCAACTAGATTATTAATGTTTTTTTATTACATTTAAGCATGCGTTTTCTACTCATTATAGTACTGCATTAATTTACAAGCGTTTTAAAAATGAATTTAATTATTTTGTATTAATTATTATTTATTATTTTATTATATGTATTTTAGATTATTACTATTTAATTTTATTCATTGATTTTATACTAATGTGTGTTCTTTATCTTAATGCAATAGTTTAATTTAATTCGATTATTATTGTTTTTATTACATTTTTGCATGATTAAATTTTGCTCGTCATTTATTTTCCCTTGTATGGTTTCTTTCCTCTGTTGAACACAAAAGAAGATATTTTGAAACATGATGTTGCTGGCACCCCTCGACCATAGTAGGGAAAGAAAATACTATGGAAGTCAATGGGTGCCAGCTTATGTGTTTAACAGAAGAAAGAAAGTAAAATAGGTTTGGAACAAGTCAAGGGTGAATAAATGATGACTTTAATATGTAGATTAACTCATAGATGAATTTAAATGTTTGGGTTATCTACTCATTTAAATTCAAAAGGGACTTTTATCATTTAACTAATGTCAAGCAAGCAAAGCATGTGCAAGGTGCATACACACACTTGGTTTGGTGCTGAATGAGGCAGACATTCGAGAATTTGTGTAGCACATTTCCCACCGAATGTTAATTTCAGTTTCAATATTAATTTGTTTAGCCCTGCTGCTTATACGCTGTAACATCATCTGTTTGCTTTGTACTTACCTTTTCATTCATTTCTCTGCTGTTTTTATCTCATTTTTTTGTTGCATGAGGGTATATAAATACATATTTATAATGTACCAGTACACTGAATGACATTATTTCTGAATGAAATTTTAAAATGTGAGATTTACACTCATGCAACATTATTTTTCCTCTCATCAATCCAGTTGACCCAGTCAGTCAAGTTTACATTATTTTGTAAATTGAATCCCACTTTAATGAAAATATATATAACAAACTCAATTAATGTAACAATTTTGAAGGAAATGGCATGTTCTACTGTAGTTTTTAGAGCTAGGGCGCCACCATCTTGGAATATTGCTGTGTCTGACGTCATGGGGTTGGTTCTGCTCCCTCAGCTGAACAGATACAGTGGAAGTAATAGACTGAACATGGAGACTGGGCAGCCTAATTTAACACAATGTATGAAGTTGTGGACGTGGAGCTGGTGCAAATACAAGCATCAGATGTGTGTCTAAAATATAAAAATATATTTATCCTATTTTTATTTTTTTCTCTTTTAATTACAGATTGTTTGATGTGCTTTGGTCCACTCTTTGTATTACGCTGCCTGACTGCCTGTCTGGGTTTCAACAAGGTCTGGTACCGACGCAATGGGGCAGGTACTTTCACTTTTTACTACTACAGCTGCTCACCTATGTTCGTGTTGAAACCAAACCAAGATCTGCGCAGTTTTTCAAAAGGCAGGTTTTTAAGTCCTTCATACACATCAAGAGATCGAGTTTATCGACTTAAAAAGAGAATATGTCTTGACAATCCACAAAGACGTGACTTAGTAAAGCATGAAGTCATGTATCATTTTAATCATTGCATTAGTCTGAATGTAAATCCCCTGGTCAGGCAACGCTGCACCAGCATGAGAGAGTGAAACGAACCGCATCAAACGAAAAGGTAAAAAAAGAGAAATAGAAAACGTATAAATATCTTTTATATATATTAGACACAACTTTAATGCTTGTATTTGCACCACCTCTGCGATGCACGTCCACAACTTCACGCATTGGGTTAAATCAGGCTTTACAGTCTCCACCTTCAGTCCATTACTTCCATTGTATCTGTTCAGCTGAGGGAACGGAACCAACCACGTGATGTCAGACACAGTGATATTCCATGATGGCAGCGCCCTTGCGCTAAAAACTACAGTAAAACATGTCCTTTTCTTTAAAATGGTTACATTAATCGAGTTTGTTTAATATATTTTCATTAAAGAGCCCCTATTTTGCATTATAAAAGGTCATATTTTGGTTTTGGGGGTCTCCAACAACAGGCTGATATGCATTCAAGGTCAATAAACACTTTCATTGTCTTATAATATGCATTTATTTTTACCTAATTATCCCAACGACTCCCATATGATTCGTTCAGTGATTCATTTGTTCCCAAACCCCTCCTTAGCGCGAAGCTAATCTGCGCTGATTAGTCTGATGACTCAGTCTGTTGTGATTGGTCGACTGGTTTCAGCACGAGACATAGAAATACCCACCACAGTTACGAACATAGATATATACACTAGATATCGCATACGGACCCTCAGCATGCGTCAATAGCGCCGCCATATTTGTACAGGGCTCCCAGGACAAACATCATTCAACAGCACTAGTCACGACAGTGTGCCAATGTGAAGATGCTGGACTTTAGCGCTGCTTACGGGTGTAGTAACGAGCAAACAAAGAAAACAAAGCACAAAGGCAGAACATTTCATAGGTAAGATTTCGTTTTTTACATGTTACAAGCTTTTGTGCTCAACAAGTAACGTTATTGATGATAATACTGTCTCTTACTGCACTGATCATAAGGCAAAGTAGCATCAACTTGCACTGAATTCTAGGCTTATGCTAGTTTTGTTGAGTAAAATAAGCAAACAATGTAAATGAAATATGACAACAAGACGCTGTGGTGCTAGAAACTTGTATTATTGTCGGCTAAGAGAACGAGTCGTTCATAACGGAGATTCATTCACAAACGAATCGCTCCCTCCGTTAGAATGAGAAGTGAAAGCAGGAGAGGGGGTGTGTTTCAGGACACGGATTAGATCAAATTTAACAGGGAGGGAGGATAATACATTTCCATGCACACAAACACACACTCTTTATCGGCAATGCCCGTGCGGTCACTGATCCATCGATGTAGAAAAGTGACGTAAAATTATAATTTTCGTAATGAAATTTTTTTTTTATTTTTATTTTTTGCATACTGACCACCGGGGAAAATTCCCGATCATAGATATATGTATATATGTGTATATCTCTGGCTCTGGATGGCCACAGTCCTCCACTGCACCTTGGTCCTGCATTCATTTCAAAGGAGCGCTACCCTGTACTAAAATGGCGGCTCTATTGACGCATTCCTTCCAATAGACAACAATAGGCCAGGCGACATCTAGTATATCTATGAGTTACGAAGATGGTGGCCATAGCAACGACAAATAGCAGAGGATCACGGGTTCAGAAACGCATTCAAATCGGTAAAGGAAGAAGCACGCGGCGCGTTTTCAACGTGGTTTTGGACGCAATATGTGAATAGCTTTAACTTCTAGTGAATAGATTTAACCTGAGAGATACAGTACAAGTACTGATCTATAATAGATAAGTGATTACAAGCCGCACAGGGTGATTATAACTTCTAATACACAATTAAAAAAACATTTTGCAAACTACACAAAACGAGGCAACAATTTTTAATTACACTTACATGTTATGATCCGGAGGAAGAAGAAACTGGTCCATACGAACTGCAACAGTTACTGAAAAAGTCCCTGACAAAGCCTGACAAAGTCCCATATATAATAGTGTCTGCTGCTCCTTCCTTTAATAGCAAACGGCCGACGAATCCCGCGCTGTAGCGTAGGTTATTGTATCAAAATCAGAAATATGACAGGAACAAACACAGCACACGGTTGGCTATACTGTGGCTATACTCCACTAGTGTCTGAAGTCAAATGCGCGTTCACATTTTACCGGATATGGAAATACATATTTGGTAATGTACCGTATCGACGTAGACGCGTTCAAACAAAAGATCCGAACTCAAGTCGATTCATTCATTCGACTTTGAGTCAACTATTTCGCTAAAGAATCAGTAGTTTTAAACACTGTGCACTTTCAGATTTAAACCTCAGCTGGATGTTTTCATTCACTTAGAGCTGTGCTACACACTACATGGAAGCTCATTTTCAAAAACTAAAACTGTAAACTTGACTGACTGCTTCACTTCCACTTTAAACCCCATTTACACCCTGCTAATACATTGTTTTGTGAGAAAGCACATCGAAACAACTTATTCATACTTTGCTGTATTGTAACAGAACACATAGATTTTGAATTTTTTTAAAAGTCCTTCCTGCTCACTCGTAAGCTGTGTAACATGGATTCAACAACACTTCTGCAGTGCATTGAAACTGAAACAAAATTCAAACACAAATTCAAACCAAACACACATTAAAGATGCTGTATTTAAGATGTTGGCTCTTCTAAAGCATAACTAACCATCATATATTTGGAGATATTGAGGAAACATGACAAGTGAACATACGTTTATCTGAAAAACAATGTTAATGTCAGTTATTCTCTTTTGAAAATGTGGAATTTCGAAATTCTGAATGTCTTTGTTTTGGTCTGTGTAAGTCCGCCCACTGCCAGTTTAATCAATTATATTTCAGCACCCCAGGTTGCTTTGGCCGAAAACTCATTTCATTTATTTAATTTCACTTAATTATTTATCAAAATATCTCAATATTATTTGTCTTAACAAATGTGGGTGTGGTCAAAAATGCGACCTACAGAGAAGAGTAGCAGCCTCCGAAATGAGACGCAGATTCAGTGTTATACAAATCCATGTGAGGTGATTTTTAATTTGCAAACAATATTACAAATTACAAAAATAAACTAGAAAATTACAATGTATCAGGCACACCTGATCTGCCAACCTGTGCTTAAGTAGGAGGAGGAGGGGTCGGGTGAAAACATACTGCATCTTTAAAGGGATAGTTTACCCAAAAATAGAAATTCCATCATCATTTACTCATCCTTTACTTGATCCAAACTATTTTGAGTTTTTTTAGCTTGTTTGTTTTGTTAAAGACAAACAAAAATATACTGAAGGATGTTTGAAACCTGTAACCACTGACTTACATAACAGGAAAAACAAATACTATGTTAGTCAATGGTTACAGGTTGTCACCATTCTTCAAAATATCTTCTTTTGGATTCAACAGAAAAAAGAGAGCCTGAAACAAGTAAAGGATGAGTAAATGATGACAGAAATGTCATTTTTGGGTTAACCATTCATTTAACTGGAAACTGTAATGCACCTCATTTCAGCATTTCTGATTAGATAACTGAAAATGCACGCTTATACCAAGTGTAAACATTCGTATTCTCCAGTAAATACAGTAAGTGATGGTACCTTTTTCTGCAGGTGAAGGTGAAATGTCTGATCTCTCATGCAAAGGTAAAGCACTGAGTCGTGGGATGTCATCTGGGATCATGGCCCGAGGCTGACCCAAAACCACAGCTGCAGCTCTGCATACATGTTTAATGCGAGGTCCTCCTCTGGCAGGCTCCTTGTGGACAGATTCACAAAGTGTAAACAAAAGAACTAACAAAAAAAACTATTATTATAAAGACTTGTTCAGGATTGTGATTGTTAAAATTCCATCTTGTTACTGTAATTAAATTACTTTTCCCACTGAAAAAGTTAAGTAAGGGATTACTTTACATTTTTAGGTATTTTCATTAGATGCTTAATACACAAATACACTTCATTAAACATGTACACACTGGCATCACCTATACTATATAACTGCAGGATAACTATGCTTATATATAATAACTTTTAACTGTTAAAAGATATTAGTTATTAGTTAATTAGTAACTAATAAATTATAAGTTAAAATTATAAGTTATTAGTAACTAATAAAGTAATGGTAACTATTATGATTGTAATGCAATAATGCGCACCTTTTGTAAAACTGCTATGAAACAATAATTATTGTAAAAAGCGCTATACAAATAAATAAACATTAATTAGTTACTTTTAATATACTTTCCTTAAGTACTATAAATAAATTCAACAGTTCTGTATAAATCAATCAAGCAAGTGGAGTGATTGTGTTCTGCCATAAAAATATATTTTGCAGAATCATTCTATATGTTTACTAAAGACGTTTACATTTATCAAGACAATTGCATATGTTTAAGAAAAAATGTAGTCAGAAATTAGTTCATATATGGTATAAATTCAGAGAAGCAGAGTAAAGTATATACATACATATTGTTATTTAGATATTTTGTACCACTTGAAAACTGAAAAAGGTTTAATTTGTCACATAAATGTACATGCTTAAGAAACAATGAACATGAAAATGTGACATTACTTTGAAGCATTTTGATATTGACATTTCGTAAATTTTGTATTAATGATAAAAGCCTGTTTGACTCAAATTTAAAAAATGAAACGTCAAAATTGTATTGTCTATACTACTACTAGAGATTTATTTACTAGAGATTTATTTGGATTTTATGAAATATTGATTCAAGTGATTAAATTTTATTTAATCACTATTCAGACAAATTACAAAAGTAATTTAAATTAAATTTGAATCCATATCTCTTTAAAAAGTGCATTAATGAAGTGTTTCTCACACAGGTGAGTGGGCTTGAGAAATCACCTGTAGAAACACAGGCTGCGTCCGAAATTGCATACTTCCATAACATATAGTATGCTAAAGCAGTATGCAAGTCGAGTAGCATGTCTAAATTCATAGAATTCGAAAAACAGTATGCGAGAAGTACCCAGATGACCTACTACTTCCGGCGAGATTCTGAAGTGCGCATCCGATGCACGCTATGCTATCCCATGATGCACCACAAGAGAATTCATGAATGGGAGTGAAGCGATGCAACTGACCTGGGTAGGTCACGTGATCATGGCAGATGTAAGTACGTCCGAGTTCCATTCATACTACTGACATTCATACTGTATAGAACGTACTTTACAAACGATCGAGTAGTAAATTTTAATTCAAAAGCAGTACCTACTGAGTAGTAGGCAATTTCGGACGCAGCCACATGCTCTCTTAAAAAATAAAAATAATAATTTAATAAAAAACACTCCCCCATCCTAACTCTAGCACCTAATTCTCTGAGCACTAACAGTTCCTTTGTATAATTAGCACTTCTTGTGTGTGTTGCCTCTTCTTGTTGAATCGCTGAATGCCTCCTCAATTGTAAGTCGCTTTGGACAAAAGCGTCTGCTAAGTGACTAAATGTAAATGCAATGACTTCTTTTTTGAAGTAACTTACCCAACACAGTGTGCATATGTTTATTTTGTGATAGCCTAGTCACCTACTGAACTAAATAACTCTTTAATGAACATTGATTACAGAATTAATATCATATTTTGGTAATCCTAAAGGACATTAACACCAACAGACAAAGACAAGTATAACACTGGTCCTGTGAATTGGCTTTAGTATGACAAAATTATTTTTACTTCAACAAATAAATTAACAAAAAGCGATAATACCTGCTCTGGAGTAGCTTCAGTCTTGTTGGGACAGGCCTTTTCAGGCCGTTCTTTTGGTTTTCGTCTCTGTCTTTTTGTTGCAGTAATTCTACCCTCTGGCAAGAGCTACCACAAAGAAGGTGTGAAAACAGATTTAAAAAATATTAATAGAATTACTTCAATTAGAAATACATCCAAAAAGCATCAACTGGATCATTACCAATCAAAAGATTGGAGTCATTAAGATTCTTATTAAAAGGTGTCTTTCTTTTTTTTGTACCTATTAAATCTAAAATACTTTATTTTATTTTAATATATTACATAATGTAACATCTTAACCCTTGTGTGCTGTTGGGGATGTTTCATCCACTCTGCGGGGGATTTTGAGTCTTAATTTGGTCACAACTTTCTCTGTGCTTCAGCAAATGGAATAATTTTTGGTGACAATTCGTATTTTGACATATTATGGGAAGATGCTTTAGAATTTTTCAAAAACTCAACAGTACACTTTGGGAAAATTGTCTACCCTTTTCTTTATGTTTGTGGCTGTTTTTGCCCCATTGACCTCCACTATAATTACATTTTCGGATTGCAAAGCCATGACACCATATAATCATGCAATCTTGATTGTTACTGGTTTACCCTGTTGGAAAGAGGTAAAATTTGTGATTTTTTTTTTTTTTTTTTTGATCATCAGTTACAGTGCTAAAAAAAAAAGCTTAGTTTGTGGCTTTTATATGGAGTAATAAAGGAGTGAGTGTGTGTGTGTGTGTGTGTGTGTGTGTGTGTGTGTGTGTGTGTG
>CAIGQV010019070.1:7677327-7692640 GCA_903798115.1 Danio jaintianensis | reverse complement strand
GTGTGTGTGTGTGTGTGTGTGTGTGTGTGTGTGTGTGTGTGTGTGTGTGTGTGTGTGTGTGTGTGTGTGTGTGTGTGTGTGTGTGTGTGTGTGTGTGTGTGTGTGTGTGTGTGTGTGTGTGTGTGTGTGTGTGTGTGTGTGTGTGTGTGTGTGTGTGCATATTTGCATATTTACCTTGATATGTTTGAGAGTAAATATAAGTTTATTTATGAAAACACACTATAATCTGCTGTTTTACTACACAGAATTCCATATAAAAGCCAGAAACTTTTTTGCACAGGCCTATCTAATGGTTTTATGCTGCCAACTACACATACTTCCCAACAGGGAAATCCACCAACAATCAAGAATGCATGATTATATGGTGTCATGGCTTTGCAATCAAAAAATGTCATTATAATGGATCTCAATGGGGCAAAAACAGCCACCAACATAATGAAAGGGTAGTCAATTTAAAGAACACACAAGGGTTAAATCTGATTTTTCAACATCATTATTCGAGTAGACACATGATCCTTCGGCAATAATTGTAATGTGCTGATTAAGTGCTAAAGAAACATTTCTTCTTATTATCAACGTTGAAACCCCATCCTTGCTGAACAAAAATCAAAATTGTTATTGAGATGAACAGACTCACCCCAGATGATTTCAGCTGTTTCTGCTGGTCTATTTTGATGAGCTGAACCTTGGCTTTCTTGAGGAGGTTGAACATGCGCTTGTTGGCTCCTGTAAGGCGAGGGCGCTGTGAGGCATTTTTCTCCTCAACATCAACGGCGTGTTTCTCAGGATCCTCAGAAACTGGTGCTTCTGATTCTGTGAAATGCAACTTATCAAAGTCTGAGGAATAAAAAATTTGGCAGGAGATGTTAAGACCAAAATACTGCCAGAGCTAAAGAGTTAAATACCTGTACAGCCCTATTCAAACAGTGATTGTTCCTCAGGGGGAGGTAAGAAATTGTTGGTCATTTTATTGCCAGATAAATTGCTGATATTTTTCTCACAAACCATGTGAAAATCTCCAACCAAATTACCTACTGTTTTTTGAGAAACACTGAGGTCATGTGGTGATTTAATTGGCATCTGAATCTCTCCCAAAATCCTTTTTGGCCACTTAAATGCACTGTATGCTTTTACTTCATGATATTTTGCATTAAAAAAGCCACATCTCATGTATTAAAAATGAACACTTACATTGGTGAAGTGCTAGAAAGTTAGTGTCCGCCGTCAGCATACTGTTTATTATTCACTAGCTATGAAAAGGTGTCTTTTTTGAGTTGTGTTGAGGTCAATGTCATTGGCTGTTGTCATGACGATAGTGCCAGCACTGATTCTGACGCCCCGTGTGAATCTAGCATGAGTTCAAGCAGGGTTAGATATAAACTCTGCACAAATGTATATCTAGTTGAATATCCCACATATAAATACTAGCATCCGACCGAGCATGTGAATGATCATGTGAGACATGTAGTTCCGGGTTCATAGATGTCCACTGCAAAATAATCTTCATCTAAAAGCATGTGTTGAATTACTGAAAAACAATGGAGATTTTTCTTTTCAATGAGAAACAATTACCGTCTGAATAGGGCTTTCAACAAGAAATGTTATTTAGAATAAAAATACTTAGAGGTTGTATAAAAGGTTATTACATTACTATTAACCCACACTAAATTGTACAGCCAAAAATGACAAATATTTTTTTATGCGAGTAACTTAAGAGCTACTGGTCCCCATTAATTTTTACAGTATTATTTTTCATACTGTGGTAGTCAATGAGAACCCAGCAACTGTTTGGTTTTACTTTCACTGACCCAGCAACTGTTTGGTACCACATTCCTCAAAATATTTACTATGTTTTGCATAAGAAACTCATTCAGGCTCTGAACAACTTGAGGGTAGATTGAGTAACTTGAGTAAATGGTTGCAAATTTTCTTGTTGCGATTAATGGCTGAAGATTTTATCACAATATTGACCTGCAAAAAGGGTTACTTTAACTGACATAATAACAAAGAAATTGTGTGTTATTGCTTTATGCATGTACATACATGTTTAAAATAAACAAATGTTTCAACCAAATTAAATAGCAAAAGCATTATAAACTACAACAGCTAACACTTTGCAATAAAGTCTCATTAATAAAAGTTAGTTAATTGATTAAAATAAGCAGTGAGAAAAAGCAACACTTATTACACTTACTAAGTTATTATTCCTTTAGAATAAAACTAAATTTTATTGGTTATCAACTTTTAATAAAAGGATTACACCTATGATCTTAATTTGTTATTAGACATTGCATCACCTAAGATTAATAAAAGCTTTAAAATTTGTCGTTAGATTAATTTAGGGAACCTTATTGCACAATGTTAACTTACAACATGCCAATAAATAGGCACAGTAATTTCAATCAGTATTTCAGCATGTAGAAGAACAGATTAAAGTGTGAAAATGATCATGCTTAAACTATTAAGCTAACCAAGCATTTGCCACTATTATGAACACCATGGCAAATACAAAGTGAATATTCTTGAAATACACTAAAAGTTACAAATAATAAATAATTATTCACTGTAATTTGGAGTGCCCACAATACCATATTGTGCATGTTCATTATCGTGTTATACTGAATTATTGAATATCTGAATATGTCTAGTATGACACAAGGAACATAGAGAACAAAAATACATATTGATGACTATTAGAACTTATAATTGACCCTTCGCTAACTATTTGATTGACAGGAGATCTGACCAGTCACAACGCTGATAAAGTGCTTGCCATTGGTGTCTGCAATTTTATTTGACAAACAAAACCTACAAAGGCAAATACATTTTATTAAACTTTTAGAATTATCATATTTTATACGTAACTAACAAAAGAAAAAATAAATTGTAGTCAATTGACATTGACAATCTCCAAAATTAAATCAAAAATGCACTTGCTGTGCTTCAAACATTGTGCCTACCCATCTCATTAGGTGAGGTTAATGTTGAAATTAAACAATTAAATAAATTACTATTAAAAAACTCCATGGTTGTTGCATTTTTGTGTGTTGTAAAAATGGTCGTGTTTATATAGGCCTACAGGTGTTTCTGTGCAATGTTTATATATTTAGAACCTCCTCTGAGGATAGTGGGTGTTGCGAGTCACAGACATTGTTATTTTGGGGGTTGTGGGCTGAAAAGTTGAGATCCCCTGATCTAGATGACTATTTTTAAGGGGACGCATAAGGTTACATTGTTGGGTATACAGCTATCCTTCTGAAATTTTGAAAATGTGTAAATATGCAAAACTGTTTGCCAATCATACCAGTTGGAGTTTGCTTTTGAGTCTACAGCCCGTCACACCTATTCAAACAGTGTTTTACCCTGTAGCTATAACTCAGTCTTTATTTAGCTTACTTCATTTCAAGCCACTTTTACATCCTGAATATCAACCATTTGAATGCAGACTTTTCCGAAAAGCATTCATTATTTCTCCAGGGATAGCATTAACTGACAATGGGGGCACTACTGTTGGTAGCAAAAACTTGTCAGACATTATGGGTGAAAAGACAATGAAAGGTTTAGATAAATAAAGTCATAACCTACCTTTGCATTTATTGGGTAGGGAGATGTCTGTATGAATTGAGAACTCATCTGGCAGGTCATCCTCTTGGATGTCTTTTGCCTGGTGTTGTGCCAGCAGCTTGGCACTCAGAGCTCGGACACAGATGGAGACTTTGCGAACAACCCCAGGGGTGTTGAGATCCTCAATCTTGAGTTTTGCCTTTTCCTTCTTCATTTCTCTGAGAGACTTTATGAGACTGGCCCCTTCCTCCAATTCCTTTTTCGGTGCCTTGGTAGGAGATGATACAACTTTGATCATTTTTTCCTTTGGGATCTTTTTCTGCCTTGCAAGACTCTGTTTGAGTTTAAGCTTTTTGTATAACCTTAATTTTGATGATTGCGCTTTGAATTTTGTGGATTTCTTCTTTTGGACGGGATCAAGGAATGAGTCCACTGTAAAATCTTTGGCAGATAGCAAAGTCTCCAACTCCTTGTCAAGATCTTCATCAAAGGTATACACATCCTCACTGGCGGGCTCCAGAACTTCCCATTTAAAACCCGGATCTCTGAGTAGTGATCGTCTTTTCCCAGGCTGCTTCTCCTCACTGAATATCTCCGAGTCATCAGGTGATTTAGGTTTTGATTCCCAAGTGGAAGACAAATCAAGATCGATTTCACTCTGATTGTCCTCTTCATCCTGAGACTGAAAGGATCCAGGATCACCTCTTTCACTTGGATCAGGTTTCTTTGATTTTGGCTGTAGACCAAGCTTCTTTTGTGAGTTCTTACGAGGAAGGTCTGACATACAGAGATCATCCATAAACCTCTTTGGCGTTTTGATAACCCGAGATGATCGAGCACTAACGACCGGCATTATGAAATGTCTGATGTTTTTCACAATCTTCGTTTTGTTAGGTTGAATGTCTTGATCTTGGTCTGATTTCACATTGACAGAATCTATTTCTTCTTGACTGGAAAGTTGGTCCTGACTGCTGGTGTTCTCCAATTGCTTTGACAGAAATTTGGCTTTTTTCCGCCTAGCCTCTAATGACTGAATAGTCGATATCCTTTTCCTCTTGTACTTTGTTGTAAATATACCAACAAGTTTTGGCTCTCCTCCTTCAGAGTCTGTCATCGGTGGGCAACCATCACTAAGCTCAACCGACACCTTCTTTTGCTGATTTTTTACCCGTCTTCCAATTAAAGACCTTCGCCTACGTTTGGCATGTTTTATTCGCCTCTTTAAAGGACGAGGTACCTGTGGGTGATCTTTCACAGAAGGCTCTAAAATCAGAACCTCTTCATTTTCGATTGATGCCGTCTCAAGCTTTATCTCTGGCTGAGGTTCTGTCACAGGTAACAGATCGGTTGAAGGCGTTTCAACAGTTTGTTCAATGACCTGAGGTTCGGCAGCTTCAGGTAATGGTTCAGTAGTTGGTGGAACTGACCGTTTACCTTTTTTGTGTGTAATTTCATCTAAATGCCTTTTTGGTTTGGATTCAACAGGTGCTGGCACTTCTGTTGGCAAAACCAGTAATTCCTCCTCCTGAGATTCGGTTTCAGTTGCAATTTCAGAAGCAGGGTTTTCTTGAGAAGGAATAGTTCTGCCCTTTCGCCTATAAATAGTCCAGTGTCTATGTCTTGCACGCTTCTTCCGGGCAGCACTTTGACGTAGCTTATTCATTACTTTGCGGTCAGGACTGGTAGTAGTTTTTTCCAACGTGTTCTCACTGTTTTCGAAATGTTGATGGTCAACTTTTTCAGGTTTTGTTATTTCAGGTGAAGTTGTGACTTCCTGAATTAAAAAAGACTGCTTTAAACTGTTGTTTTTACCTGGTGAGGAGACAACTTTGATTTGAAGTGGTGGGACAATATCTTTATTGATCAGATCTTCTGGCTCTGTCTGAGTGGCCTCTTCTGGGTGTGCTTCAATTTCTGATCTTTCGAGAACCTCCTCATTGTCTTTTTCTGGGATCTCCTTACCCTTCTCAATGGCAACTGGGTTCTCAGGGATTTCAGGAATTACAGTACTGGCAGTGTTTTCTACTTTTTGTGACTCCTGCAAAGAGTCGGTTTCCAAAGTGTTGGAAGGAGCAGATGCAGGTTCTGCTTCTTCAGGAACTTCTACTTCCTCGTCACACTTAGTAGGAAGTTCTGCTTCAATGCTGGGGCTTTCATCTGCTTTGCTTGGACTTTTTTGAACTTGAGAATCTTGGGATTCGATTTCTTGGGTTTTGCTGAGATCCTCTTGGATTTGGGGATCTTGGGTTTTGCTTAAATTCTCTTGAATGTTAGAATCTTTGCTTTTGCATTTCACCAGTGTAAGAGTCCACACAAACTTGCATCGTTTCTTGCGAGACCGGGCTTTGGGGTTACGTATTCTGGTCAGTTTTAAACCTGGAATTCCAACAAAATCATTTCCGAATGCAAGTTTTAGGGGATCATCAGCTGAGTGGCCATGATCTTTTGCAGATGAATCCTTATTTCTTTCAGATTCTTTGCGATTTTTCTTTTTCTTCTTCTTCTTCTTTTTTTTCTTTGAAGGTGACCTGGATTCATCAATTGTAGAGACTTCCAACTGTGACTCTGCTAAACTCTGGTCTCCAGACTCCTGTGGAACAATTGAAGACCTTGTGCGTTGTCTTCTAATCACAAGTTTATTTACCTCTGATCCCTCTTGTGCCGGCTTATCAGGTTTTGGGTCCTTATTTTCAATTGGCAGTGGATTCTGACACCTTCGAGTTGATTTCCTTAGCTTTAATTTTTGGTCATTGGCCTCTTTTTCAGGTTCTGTTTGCAGAGTGGATTCTATTTTCTGGTCAGCAGATCTTCCTCTTCTTCTAGTACAAACCTCCACCTTTGCATCACCAGCACTGCTTTCACTGGCTGGTGCTTTTGTCTTTAATTTCACATGAGCACTTGAGATTTGGGCACACTGACTCTCTGTAACTTCAGATTTGACTTCCTTCTGTTTTTTTCCAGATTTACGCCGCAACGTCGGATCTGCAACCACTGTCTTTTTAGCCACCAGCTTTATTGTGATCCTTGGAGTTGTTCGGGTCTCCCGTTTCGTTGACCCCCTTTTTCTCCTGGTGGGCTTCTCTGATGCTCCGTCAACATCATCACCACCACCACCACCACCACCACCATCATCTACTGATGTGTCCTTTTGAGACTCTTGACTGTGGAGTTGCTGAACAGTACCTGAATCATTCTGAGGACCATGAGAACCTGTGCTTTCCACTAAAGGAGACACTGGAAGAGCCAACCTTTGACGTATCCTCTTTGACGACTTCACTGAAACACGATCACCTGAAACAGATCAAGTTCAATTATGTTCAATCCACTGTGCTTAATTACAACAGAGATTCATATATTTACAGAACATGCTACAGTAACTATCAAACAGAGACTAAAATAACAACATGTATCCTGTAAAAGATCTGCACCAACAGTTTGTATTCTACAGTATTCGACAGACTCTGAAGTGATGCTCTATTGCACAACATTTTTTACTTAAAAAATAGTAAGGATCAAAAAATATATCCAAACACATTAATACAAGACTTTTGGAGATTCTCCGAATAATTTAGCACTTACGTTTACATGGATTTCGTCCAGCACGAACTGGGATACTGCGATTTTCATTTTGAACTTCAAAGCCTTTAAATTCAGCTCCCTAAAAACCAGAAAGAAAAACAATCTTTAACACTTTTTATTTAAGTGTCCGTAACTTGTTTCATATGCATATTCTTCTTGTTTGCTGTCTTTATAATCCTGCATGAAGTACAACTGATTTACCTCTCTATTTACTGTAATATAGCTTGCATTACATATGATATAGTCCAAAAGTTTGCAGTCAGCAATTTTTGTTTTAAAGAAACTAATAATTTTCACTTAGTAAGGACACATACAATTGATCAAAAATAAAATTTAAGACATTTACAATGTTATAAAATATTTCTATTTAAATAAATGCTATTTTTTGAACATTTATTCATTAAACAATCATGTCTTATGATTTAGAACGTATAAGCAACATGACTATTTTCAGCACTGATAGTATCAACACTGACACCAGATTAGCATTTTAGAAAGGCCATGTGACAGTGTAGACTGGAGTAATGGCTAGTAAAATATATATTCAAATAGGATACAGTTGTCTAAGAAATTGTTAAGTAGCAGCTTTGGTGATGGGCATAAGAAAGTTCTTTCATAAAAATGAATAAAACAAGATCTTAAACAGTAGTGAGCCAAAAAATAAAAAAGCTAACCTAAAATAAACAACCCCAAAAAACAAGATAAAGTAGTGAATTTGCATCTGTTTCTGAGCTATAACACACTAATACATGTTTTAAGAGAACAAAGCACATAATATTATAAAAGGTTATCATTCATAATGGTTTTGTGATTTGCCTTACTGCAGAAGGAGGCATAATATAATATGTAAATATACTGTCTGAAATTCATTTTGGTAAATAACCAAAAATAAACAGAACACTTGAACAAAGTAATGCCTGTGGATGACAAAACATCAAAGTTTTGGCCTAGATTAGGCCTTACAAGTGTTAAAACACTGAACTGTAGAAAACACAAGTCCTTTATTCTTGTTCCACACTTCACAGAACACTGCTCGTGCTTGAAAGCAAAGAAAGAACTGAAATGAAACAACTCAACTATTCTGTTGTGTGAAAAAACCCAGCTGGAACACTTCTGCTGTTAACCACCCGAGAGAACTTGTATATAAAATAACGTGTTTAATATTTTGTATTATGATAATGTCCTCATGCAAAGTACTGCTCACTAATACACAATCTCTGTTATTTTGACGTAAAAATGTACTACTTTAAATACATGCACAGACCATTATAACGTCCCATACACAATATTACAAGACACCACAAGTTGTAAAATCTGCACAAATAACTTCACATAACCGAAACCGTAAACTTCACAGAAGCTAATGTACAGACAATAACTCTGTGTCTATTTTTATAGAGCACTGAAGCACGTCTTCAAGCCCTCAAAGTCCACAAAACTTTGACCTTGATCATTTTTTTTTATTTATTTCAGTTGCATGTTTCTGCTCTGACAACATAACACAGAGTAACCATAGCACATTTCCATGCCAATGATACATGACGCGATGAGAAACAAGTGCATGAAAGCTAATGCATATAGGTTTCCCACGCCTTACGACCATCAAAATCACATGACTTCCTCGTTGCTAGAGATTACTGGATAAGCATTATCAAAATGATTTGTTAAAAGTTTTTGATTTTAAAGCCAGTTGCAATTATAAAGACACATTACCATTTAGAAGCTGTGGAAAGTACCATTAAAATGCATTAATACTTTTAACAATTGTTTCATTATTGTGGCAAGCCATAACAGGTTATGAATGCAAAATGTCATTACATCAAATACATCTACTTTAAAGGTGCAGTAGGTGATTGTCTTTAGAAACATTTTTTGTTGTGCTGGTTGAAAATCTCTTCACATTCCAATAGTAATGATTAAAGTAAATGATCTAAATGTATTTATATGTATTTTTATATTCTGGGTAAGGCATAAGACTAAAACATTTTCATCCAATTAAAAATTGTCAGGCCGACAATTCCCATAATTCCGATAAGTAGCCCAAACTGTCTGTCAACAAATGTAGATTTGTACATCTGCGCATCTCTGTTCACGCAGATCGGTCATTGGCGCGTGCATGCGCGCCGCACGTTCATGTGCACACGAAACACGGTGGTAAAATCAAATGCTGAATAAAAACTTTTTAAAATCCTGAATCAATATTGGAGTTACTTTTGCACGCTGGAGGAAGGATGACACTATGGCTGAAGTATTTCTTTTAGACAGGTAATGCTAGGTTTTAAAACTATTTTAGTCAGGCAAAGCTGATGTAGATCGTGTTGTTTTATGAATGGGTTATATGCACACAAGTGTTGTTCAGCCACTGAAATCTTCTGGCGAAAGATCGATGTGACTATTTTCAATTTCATAAGGTACCTTTTACAGCATCGATAATGTAGATTTTTATTTAATTGAACAAAACGGGGCATCACGGTGGCGGAGTGGGTAGCACGATCGCCTCACAGCAAGAAGGTCGCTGGTTCGAGCCTTGGCTGGGTCAGTTGGAATTTCTGTGTGGAGTTTGCATGTTCTCCCCGTGTTCGTGTGGGTCTCCTCCGGGTGCTCTGGTTTCCCCCACAAGTTCAAAGACATCCGCTATAGGTGAAGCTAAATTGTCCTTAGTGTGTGTGTGTGATTGAGTGTGTATGGATGTTTCCCAGTGATGGGTTGCAGCTGGAAGGGCATCCGCTGCGTAAAACATATGCTGGACAAGTTGGCGGTTCATTCCGACACCAGATTAATAAAGGGACTAAGCCGAAAAGAAAATGAATGAATGAACAACATCAGTAAATAGCGCTACTCAGCCTAGCCTGCTTTACTGAGCTGAAGTTGGTTTTATATTCACATTGGTTCATTTTTGAACAATGACAACCTGTGACGCGCTCCCTATATTGTTTACCATGCTACTCTGAATATTCGGTCTGAAATAGCATGTAAGTATGGCTTAGTAATAAGTGTAATTCCTGCACGCCGCCGGCCAACCACTAAGCATGACATTATGACATGTTTTGCTTGCTAACTACAAACTGAGAACGTGCTAGATATAATACAGTTTTTCGTTCGGAATTGTGGTTTCATAAAGTACTATAAAGTTTTCTAACTGGCGAATGACATGATCTAGTGGGTTGTCTGCTGTCAACTTTAAGGTGCACGCGTTCGCGATTTCAGGAGGCGTGGCTTTGGACGGCAGGGGTGGGACAGTGTTTCAAGATATTATGCTAACCGGTTAGCATTTTGGCAGAGATCACCTACTGCACCTTTAATGAACAAACTTAAACGTTAAGTAGCCTATAGTGTCTACCCTAATGACTAAAATCACACTCACTTTCTGACTAAAATTTTAACACTTCATAGGCCTGTATGTTGGGATATAACTATGTCTTTAAAAAGGTAGCAGGTTTAATCATTTGTAGCCTTGTGCTCAAAGTATTTATAGTACAACAAGAAACGTACAACCCACCTTTTTGCTACACCCCAATATTCTTTGAGCAAATTATGGGATTAATGTTCAATAAATTGTAAAAACTCTGGAAAAATATTATGCTCTTTTACACTGAGTAGGGCTGCACAATATATAGTTTCAGTATCGATATCGCAATGTGTGCATCCGCAATAGTCACATCGCAAGATCACATGGTTAAAACACATGAGATTTGTGGAGACACTACAGAATTTGACCATAATAGGCCTGTGACTGTGTGAGCATTTTAATAGAGTTTAAATAGCGCATAAATAAAGATTAACATTACTGAATAATTTATATGATGACTTTTATTATTCACTTTCTGTGCCTGAATACTTTAAGACTCTCCCCAGAAAACCATAAAGCACTGTTTATTTCACTTTAATATTTGCTCCATTGTGTTTATTTATGACTGTATTTGTTTATTACATGCATATAATAAACTACGTAAAACATATTTATATTTCACCTCCCTACAAAATCATCCAAGTCAATCTAAATGAATGACTTTCCAAATGGACCTGTTTAAGTTGCCTGGTGAAATTGTATTTATATCGTAATTTATATCGCAAAGAAACAAAATATCGCCATGTCAAATGTTTTCAATATTGTGCAGCCCTAAGATGAGACATCATGGCAGACACTAAATATTGTGTTAAACTGTATTAGAAACTTTACAGCAAACACTATTAGGGATTAGAAGCGAAATGGAGATACAAATGCATTTTAAAGCATCTGTGTGAAAATAAACCTGGAAGAGGATTCGGGGAGAAAAGCACGAATGCATTTCAGTGAATTACTTATGGGATACGTTGCAAATTCAATTGGGAGATCGAACCACAAGTGTGCAGTTTATGTTTTCTTTTATCAAAAATATTGTAAACAAACAGGAGGAAACAATCAGCATTATTCTTCTGATGTCTGAAAATAGTACAACTTAATCTACAACTTATCACTCAGACTGACAAATAAGGATTATTTGTGATTATAATTAATTATTGAATATCAAATTAAATTGTTTCAGGGTTTTTAATGGCACTTTCCCAAACCAGAAATGGCTCATTAGGAAAAAATATATTTCTAAAATGTCCATTTTTGAGGATCTCTATTAATATTAATAGGGCTGAACTAGGGCTGGGTCCATAAACTATATTATATTGAATTGCGATCAAATTTATCTCAATAACAATGATAAGCTCTGGACTTTTTTTTACTCTATATTGTTCTAAGAGGGAATTTGGGAATTTAAAAGCGTGTTGATCTTAGAGATGTACCAAATACTCGGCCGAATATATTTTATTGGCCGAAAATATGTTATGCCATTTAATGAACAATCTAATTTTTGTGGCTTCAGTCATTGTTGGGGTACTCTTAAATCAGGAAGCATTAACAACTTATATCGAATTATATATCGTTAACGTTTAATATGGAAAAAAATTATCAAGATTGCATTTTTGCCATATCGCCCAACTCAAGGCTGAACATTTAAGAACGTCGCCTACTGACAAACTTTAAATATACGTGATAAAGTTCACATTTAAACAGGATGATGATGTCATTAACAAAACTATAAAGATTTTTTATCAAGAAGGTTATAAAGGTCACACGACTGGCATATAACAAGACAATTATACTAATAAAATATTAAGTTACTTATACTCAATCAAAATATACATGTACAAGGGGAATCTTGAAACACTGACTAAGAGATGTCATCATAGACTAAGACTATGCATTAAATTACATTTGGCTGATGATGTGTTAGGGCTTCATGAAGTTAAATTTATTGTATTTCTTAAAGACCATTTTAAGAGCAAGTAAAGAAAATGTAATGAATGATTGGAAGGGAACACAATGAGAGTACGTTTTTAAAAATGTACATTTAGAGGTGAAATGACTTGTAATAGTAAAACAGTCTGTATAAAACTTCATATCAATCTCTGTAACTTTAGTTTACATTTGTACAAAAATAGCTTAAGGGTTGAACAACTGCTTGGAAAAAAACTGAGTACGCAAAAACTTTTACTGTAACTTCTGATGACAGCAAGACAAAAAAGTAACATCCTTCCTGGTCTTCCATAGTCTTCTTGTTTTCCAATGCAGATATATAAAGATTATTATATCTAAACACATTTATTTTGAGAAGCAAACTTAAGTGAAATTAGAAGCCTTTTCATTTGTTTGCCTTTTATTTATTGAAACTGATCAAAATAAAATGAAACTTAAGAGCCAGCATGTGTCACTGACTTAATAAAATAACTTCATTCAAAATTAAAAGTGATTTGCTTACAACATTAGCAGATATTTGTTCTTGCTTTATCTTTAACTTACTTTTGCCTGATTTCTCAGAAAACAAGGCTTAGTTTCTTCCTTTTGCATCTCATGTATCCTGATTTGAGGATGTTTAGATACTTGTATTGGAAAACAAAAATACTGAGAAAGATATTTCCTTTTTTTCAATGCATGCTCCATATTTAATGCCATAACTTTCCAAATAAAAGACTTTCTGCTTTAACTTAAGCCCTTAAATTCCAGAAAAGAATGAATGAACACCTTTCAAGACCTGCAGAAATACCACTCACAGTGAAACTCAGCTTTGCATTGATAAAGTCACGTATATATCCAGTCATTCTTTAAGCATCAACCTAACATCGTTGTTCCTCACTGCAGGTGATCTAGCAGCACTGAATGCTCTTATCAGCAATCTGTCACAAAATTAAGTCCAGCAAACTGGGTGTTGCAACTGGTGCACGTATAATACAGACAATATGCATGCATGTCCCCCAAAACAGAAAAAAGACCAGATAACGCAAACAGCGCACTTAATATGCAACAACTACATGAATTCACACAAATAAAAATATAAACTGCATGATCCTTGACCCTCATTCTGCCATAAGCTACAATGCTACAGTAACTGCCCCCCTCCCCCTCCATGTTTTAATGTAACGCTTTAAACAGCAGTAACTGCGCTCGCGCTACTTCTCTTCTTATTTCTTCCAATGAAACACACGGTCACGTAAAACTGCTGAATTTGAGCACTGCGACAAAAAACAAGGCGGTTTTCAGCTCTGCACTGACCTCTTCACTCCCACTCGAGCTGTACCCAGCCTCTCCCAGGCTCTTGTAGCTCGCCTCCAGCCCGAGAAGGCGTGAGAGAGGCTGGTCCTCGTTCGGCGCGAGCACCAGGCAGGTGGGCCTCGGGCCTCCGTTGGCGGAGATCTCGTCCAAATCTGTCCCGCAGCGGCCGAGCTGCCAGCGCTTCTCCGAACGCAAACGGCTCCGCGACGACCAAGGCCGACCGGGGAAGCGACCCCGAGCCGCGCCCACGCCGCCTGCGCCCACAACGGCAGCCGCGGTTGCTGATCCGCATCCCGCCGCCGCCATCATCGCATCAACAACAACACCGATAGACAGAAACTCAGGCTGCGAGAAGAGGGAACGCGCTGATAGGGAGGGGGGGACGGACGCGCGGTGCACTGTGGGAACTGTAGGCTAGTGGGAATGAATGCAATGCAGTGCGCGTCCACAACGTCGGTCTGGATACAACTGTCATGGAAAATAGTGTAACTGTGACAAGAGGCAATTCAATCATAATTTAATGTTAAAACAGCTATCATAACATTATTTATCAATATGTGGCTCTTTTTGGATTCTCAGAAGCTATAGAAATTAAAAATGGAAAACAGGAAATACGTTGGGACCATTGTTTTTGTTTACGACCCTCAAAATGGTCTATATAACGTTATACTGTCAAATGTTGACTACTGTGTGTATGTGTGTATGTATATATATTCATTCATTTTCTTTTCGGCTTAGTCCCTTTATTAATCTGGGGTCGCCACAGCGGAATAAACCGCCAACTTATCCAGCATATGTTTTACGCAGCGGATGCCCTTCCAGCTGCAACCCTTCACTGGGAAACACCCATTCACACACATACACTACGGACAATTTAGCTTACCCAATTATTACCCAATTATACCCACATATAGCGCATGTCTTTGGACTGGGGGAAACCAGAGCACCTGGAGGAAACCCACGCGAACATGCAAACTCCACACAGAAATGCCAACTGACCCAGCCGGGGCTCGAACCAGCGACCTTCTTGCTGTGAGGCGATCGTGCATTGCGCCACCATGACGCTCTGTATATATATATATATATATGTGTCAAATGTTTGACTACTGTATTTGTATATATATATATATCTCGTTGTCTAATTCTTTGTCTTAATATTTTTTATTTAATAATTTTTTGCAATTTTTTATTCAATCAATTAGAATTATTTACATTAAAAAAATGTTTTTATTTGTTGTGGAAAGTTTATTATTTATTAATTTATTAGTAAATATGTTTATGTTAATTTTCAATATTTATCATACTAGAAGTTATTAGTAAGATTACGTTTTATTATGTAACAATAAAGTCATTATTGTGATACAGATATATTATGTTAATTACATTTTATGTGCAGAGTATTTTCATTGGCATATTTTTTGTATAAGTTATACAATATAATGTAAATTTTATTATAGAATTTATTATTGTTGTTGTTGTTAGCATGAGAGCAGTTTTGACTAATTTATGCTGATTTAAAAATTATTAGAATATTTGGAACATCTATCTATCTATCTATCATCTATCTATCTATCTATCTATCTATCT
>CAIGQV010019070.1:7664564-7676203 GCA_903798115.1 Danio jaintianensis | reverse complement strand
ATCTATCTATCTATCTATCTATCTATCTATCTATCTATCTATCTATCTATCTATCTATCTATCTATCTATCTATTTGTCTGTCTATCTAAACACCCTCAAACTAGAAACTGTTTATTTATACTCAAAGTGAGTGTGGTTTTCATTAATTAATTAATTAATTCTTTCATTAATAAAATTGGGGTGAAATGTGACCTTGGCATGTTTCACTTTCACACACACCTAGCCCAAAAGGTTAAACACCGTTTAACCCATAATAAAATGCCACTTCTCGTCAGACTCGCTTCACGCCTGTATCAAAAAACTCCATTACCCATCATGCAATGCCGCCGAGTGACGTCACATTATAGTTTTCATCAGGAAGCGGAACCATAAAAGTTGTTTCCCCCTCGCCTTTGTTGTGTTAAACCCTCCGTTTTGTCGTCTGTACTCGTCTTTTAAGGTATTTGTCTATCTTTACGAAAATAAACCATCAATGTGACGTTTTAGAGAAAACAGTCTGACGTATGTGATCGGTTATTGTTCGCTTGCAGACCAGTAATGCTGTTTTACTGACTACATTAGATTGACGTTCATCTTAATTCTCGTAACATTTAATATGTTTTCTTAGCACTGTTTACAGTTCGTTCTTGATTAAATCGTGTGATAATGTGGTAAATATGACGGAGGCTTTAGTGCGTGATGTTTTACAGCAATCCCAATTTCCCTGTAGCAGTCATGTGAATCACTGTATTATGGCAGTACTGTTTTGTTTAGGCAGATGGCAGCAGTGTTTCAATATATTGACGAGTTCGTGACTTGATTTATCAAATAATTTTGTTTTCTTCATAGGAAACCCACCACCACCACAACAAATACTTCATTATGAATCTGGAAAGGATTCCCAATGAAGAAAAGCTGAGCCTCTGCAGGAGATATTATTTAGGCAAGTTGCAACAGTAGGATATGCTCATGACATGTTTCAATGCTTGTTTTTTTTTCTCGTTTCTGTGTATTCTGTTGTTTTCAAAAGTGCTGATTTATTCCTCAGGTGGATTCGCATTCCTCCCGTTTCTTTGGCTTGTAAACATTTTGTGGTTTTTTAAAGAGGCCTTCTTAAAACCGGCGTACACAGAACAACCGCAGATAAAGTCATGTGAGTATATGATGGCAAGCATATAATGTCACATTTATTTCACAAGATTATTTTCTTCCTTACAACTCTTCCCACACACAAAATCCTAATTTTTAAGTGTTTTAATTATACTATTTTTTTTTTTTTTAAAGGTTTGCTATTTTGTTTTGAAATCTGCTACAATAAGTTTGCATAAGTGTAAATGAGTGTGTATGGGGGTTTCCCAGTACTGGGCTGCGGCTGGAAGGACATCCGCTGCCTAAAACATATGCTGGATTAGTTGGCGGTTCATTCCGCTTTGGCGACCCCTGATAAATAAGGGAATAAGCCGAAGGAAAATTAATTAATGAATGAATGAATAAATGGATGAAAATAGTTTCCAGTTCCTGTGGTGCAAACAAGTCAAGTATCAGTTACTTCCACAAGGACTTAAAGAAACTAACTGATACTTGACTTGTTTGCACCACAGGAACTGGGAACTATTTTAGTTTTAGCCACTGACTTCCATAACATTTTTTGGTTCTTCCATTGAAATCAATGGATGCTTTTATCATAAAACTCACAACAAATCTTCCATGCTCCAGTTGTTTGTTTTGTTGTCAACTTACTACACTTACACTTATTAAGGGGTGGTGTGAATGCCACTAGTATTAAGGGCAGAAGGATAAAATTTAGTTCTCACATTAGTTCCTATAACTACAGCTAGTTCCTATAGCTATCCTGTGGAATTGCACTAAGTTTGAGCCATTCTCCTCTGGAAGTGCAAGCAACATAGATTTAGTTCATTCATTCATTCATTTTCTTTTCGGCTTAGTCCCTTTATTAATCTGGGATCGCCACAGCGGAATGATCCGCCAACTTATCCAGCATATGTTTTACGCAGCTGATGCCCTTCCAGCCGCAACCCATCACTGGGAAACATCCATACACACTCATTCACACACATACACTACGGACAATTTTAGCTTAGCCAATTCACCCATAGTGCATGTCTTTGGACTTGTGGGGGAAACCAGAGCATCCGGAGGAAACCCACACGAACATGGGGAGAACATGCAAACTCCACACAGAAATGCCAACTGACACCGTGCTGCCCAGATTTGTTTCATAGTGCAAAAAAAACTGTCTTCTTAATAAAAGCATGGACTAAAATTACACATATTTGCTTCAAAGCATGTTTGTGCAGGAAGTAAAACTAGAGTTACTGATGAATGGTTTTTAGGCAGAATCACAGAGTCCATTTATCCCACACTTAGCTCTTTAAAACTGTGCAGACCTTTTGCATTTACAGACAGCTGTATTATACATACATGAAAGGTAATGTAATATATATATATATACACTTTAAATCAGTATGCACAGTGGAAAAAACTCTAATGTGCAAAAACTCTCAGGTGTCTTTCACATTGAAGATCCAGATGCTGTTCCATGCTGGCATTCTTGAGCTGGGTTTGTGTAAACTCTAGTGTGTTTATATGCAAGACCCCTGATACTTTTAAGGGCATCATTTGAGTCCAAGAAATACTTTAAAGAGTTACTTGATCATCAATCTCTTGCTTATGCAATGCCACAAGCAGTAAGGTTTGAGAAGTCATGCCATGTTGTGAATATCATTCTGAATTATTCTAAGCATTGTTACTTTTATAGCACTGCTATTACACATATTAAATGGTAAAATGTGAAGTCAGTAGTTCTTAAGAAAGGTGTCTAATTGGTAGCCAATACATTGAGAGTATAGTTCCTAGCCATATCAGCCTAGATAATAGCAACTTTTCATTTTCCGTCCAAAGTGTCAAGCTATAAATAGGAAAATTATTGAAACTTTGTGGTAAATTGAGCGATATGCTAACGGTCTAATCCGATTCAATGCTAAGCTAAAAGTGCTCCCGCCAGACCCGGAGATCGGCTGAATGGATTCAAAAATCATAAAACTCAACTGTTTAAGTCAAGAGGAGTTGTAAAATGATACTTTCATTAAATCAGGTATTCAATAAAACAGGCTTATTAAAAGTACTTTAAAGTACTTGAATTTTAGACATATGGATTCCAGGCCTGGAAAGAACTTAAAAACAAACACCGGTCCCTGAAAGTGCTTGAATTAAATTCATTCATTCATTTTCTTTTCGGCTTAGTCCCTTTGTTAATCAGCGGTCGCCACAGTGGAATGAACAGCCAACTTATCCAGCATATGATTTTACGCAGCGGATGCCCTTCCAGCCGCAAGCCAGCACTGGGAAACTCCCATACACTCTCGCATTCACACACATACACTACGGCCAATTTAGTTTATTCAATTCACCTACATGTCTTTGGACTGTGGGGGAAACCGGAGCACCCAGAGGAAACCCACGCGAACATGGGGAGAACATGCAAACTTCACACAAAAAGGCCAACTGACCCAGCTGGGGCTCGAACCAGCGACCTTCTTGCTGTGAGGCAACAGTGCTAACCACTGAGCCACCGTGTCGCCCGCTTGAATTCAATTTGAAATAAAATTTGTTAATGGTTTTATTTCAACAGTAAAAACAGAACGAAAACTTAAATAAAAAATCTTAGATTTAAATCTTGTACAGTAACGCTCACAAATAATGCACATTTTAGCAATATTTCAGAAACCGAATATTAGCCATATTGAATTCAACACATTTTTTAAAGTTCTTTGAACATTTGACTATTTAAAACGGTCAACATTTTGGAAAATTACTGACATTTTTTAATGTAAATATTAAGTGTAAGTGAAATGTTTAGTACAGTAAACACTGTCATGGCGTTACATATGCTGGGGTATGAATTACAAAGTTTAATTTAACATTAATGGTGCTTTGAAAAGTCCTTGAATCTGCTGTTCATGAAAACTTGGGAACCCTGTAAAAAATAGTGGAGAGTTCCTTTAACTCACAGGTGTCAACGCCAGTTCCTGGAGGGCCGGAGCTCTGCACAGTTTAGTTCCAACCCTAATTAAACACACCTGATCAAACTAATTGAGTCCTTCAGATTTGTTTGAAACCTACGGGTAAGTGTGTTGAAGCAGGGTTGGAAGTGAACTGTGCAAGGCTGCGGCCCTCCAGGAACTGGCTTTGACACCTGTGCTTTAATTCATGTATACACGTTTAAATGTATGCTGTTTTGGATTCTCTGTCCTCCACAGATGTGAAGAAGTCTGCTCTGGGTCTGTTACTGTGGGTGGCCGTGCTGACGACGTGGATCACTGTATTCCAGCACTTCAGAGCACAGTGGGGTGAAGTGGGAGATTATCTGTCCTTCACCATTCCTCTCGGCACAGCCTGAAGAGAGACGCTGCTTCACCTTTAATCTGCTTTCATTCTCTCTGTTCTACTGCTAATTTTACCACTGTCATCGCATAGAAGATAAACGGGATCTGTCTGGGAGTTGTGGTATTTTGTGAACTGATGAAATGGTTTGATTGAGTGAGAGAATATGGACACGGATGCATCATGCTAAAGCGCAAGAGTTCATTTCCAGCACTACTACTTCTTTTTCCTTGACTTTTTTTAGTTTACGTGAAGATGTTAACTATGTTGTATTTGAGAAAACACATTCTCACACATTCATATTGTCAACTCTGACCTCTGTCAATGCATTGAAAAGAATGTATGACAAAAAAAGATCTCTGGACCAGGCGGTAGTCTGTACAAAATAAAGTATTTTGGCAGTTAATGACATAATTTTACTGTTCTACAGTTTGTCATTCAAAATGATTATTTTAATCATTTTGATGGACAGGAAAAATACTTAATTTGTTCACAAGTATAAGATTGTGTTTTTGCACAATTTCAAATAAAATCTGGAAATGTGCTTCAGTGTCACTTTTTGTTATGAAATTTTAAATACAGAAGTGTTTAAGTATAATATAAAGCTAAAATACAAATAATTACAAGGCAAGTTTATTTATATAGCACATTTCACACACAATGGTAATTCAAAGTGCTTTACATAAAGAATAAATGAAACGAGTATAAGAAATAAAAACAAAAAAAGAATAAAATTATTCAAATCTAATCTTCAAGCTCATAGGTCAAAGAGGTGGAGTTCTCATCTTGACATTTTTCCCCATATTTATATTGCAGTGATTTATATTGACTAGAGATAATATAGTTAACGAAGACCATGAAAAATTCAATACTTCAAATAAATATTAACTGTGATGGAACAACCCTTTTAGTTTCGAATTGGCAAACCTTTTAAAAACTACTAAAATGGCACAATTAAAATGAGAAAGAAATATTGAACTAATAGTATCTGGGGAAAAAACAATGGAGAGAAATGGATGGGTTTTGTTTTTGGCATTAACAAATAAAAACTAATTAAAGGTATACTTGCTACTATGGATGCCAGGCTTTTAACTAAGTAATGCTAAAACATCTTGCTTTTGTACTGAGATATAATTATCTGAACGTCTATCTAAAACTACTTTAAATAGTGTTTTTGTAATTGTACTATTATAATTGCATGAAGTTTTCAGAAACCTATAAATGAGAAACTACTTGCAATATATACATATATGCACTACCTGACAAAAGTGGAAGAAGGTAGATTTTTCCAGTGGATCATCTGTTGAACTGCATCCCAATCATCACAAATACTGCAGAAGACCTATTGGAATCCTCATTGACCCAAGATTCTCACAGAAATCAGTCAAGTTTGGTGAAGGAAAAATCATGGTTTTGGGTTACATTCAGTATTGGGGGTGTGAAAGATCTGCAGAGTGGATGGCAACATCAACAGCCTGAGGTATCAAGACATTTGTGCTGCCCATTACATTACAAACCACAGGAGAGGGCAAATTCTTCAGCAGGATAGCGCTCTTTCTCATACTTCAGCCTCCACATCAAAGTTCCTGAAAGCAAAGAAAGTCAAGGTGCTCCAGGATTGGCCAGTCCAGTCACCAGACATGAACATTATTGAGCACGTCTGGGGTAAGATGAAGGAGGATGCATTGAAGATGATTCCAAATAATTTTGATGAACTCTGGGAGTCCTGCAAGAATGCTTTCTTTGCCATTCCAGATGACTTTATTAATAAGTTATTGGAGTCATTGCAGAGATGCATGGATGCCGTCCTCCAAGCTCATGGGAGTCATACACAATATTAATTCTTTTTCCACTGCACCATGACTTTATATTCTATACTGTACATTATTTCTGTTAAGTGGCAAGACTTTTGTCTACGCGAAGTCAGACCTTACTGTTCTAATTAAATAATTAAAAATGAAGGCATGATTATATTTTATTTTGGTAAAATAAGCGTAATCTAGAGGCCTTTGGCTTTCATATAAGCCACGTCTGATACCAAATGATCAACTAGAAGTCAAGTTATTATTTGTTGTTCCTAAAACTTGGATAGGCTTAAGGGGATAGGATAGGATTAAGACTTTTGTTAGGTAGTATATATGTACTGTAAAAAAATCTTCCTGCCTTCAATTTTTTAGCTGAATGAAAAGAACTTTTCCGGTCATCTCAACTTAAATCTGTGAAACTGACTAAAAATATTTTGTCAAATCCTGATTAACTTATTAATCATTGGTTGTCATGACTGTGTGGTGATGATTTCATTCAAATCAAGCCAAATCAACCTAAATACATTTTACAAAACTTGTTTATGTTTTAAATTAAGTAGTACTCTCTATTGTAACAGTTGCTGGTTACCACATTTTACAGTGGTATACCTATTTGTCATGCCTATTTGTCAAATACCATTTTTAGCTTGTTGCAAGTGGAAAACAAAAGCACGAAATGATTAAGAAGCTTCTAGCAAAATCCACATGATGGACAGGCTCCATTGTCCTCTTCCGTACTAATAAACAGAGCATGCAATCATTTTAAACCCACTGCATACCAGACTCTGTAATATCAACGCACGAAGCCTCTGTCTGATGTGTAACTCCTTACAGGCGCCTATTATGAAATTGGATCTGACTTTTGAGCGGATGCTAAGCCCCTCGTGGATCTTCATGGGAGCTGTTTTTAGTCGCCTACAACCAATGCACGAACAGTAAGTTAGAAGCGGATGGCAACAGCAGAAGGACATGCTATCCTCAGTCCCGGTGACTTAAAATTCTGCTAATGCATTGGTCACGTTTTCAATCCAAGGTCTAGAAATCCATTCAAGCCATATGATAAAGCTGCATGCTGAATTAGTTTGTTGTTTGGAAATGTTTTATATAATTATGTTGTAATTATTAATCCTTTTATCAATATATTTATTTTAACAGACATGTTAAAATGTGTAGATGCTGTAACCTTTTTACTTGACATTTCCTTTTCCATCTTTAGCTCTGGAGTTTTTAATTAGATCTATTCATGGTTTAGGTTTTGCGTTATGCAATAACATCAAGAGTGTTACTTGACAGACTAATGGTGATACGGCATGATGCATTTATTAAATATGCCTGCCAAACATGTTTCTCATTAACATTGATATAGAAAATGCCTTTGACTGGCAGTGGGTGAGGCCATTATTTGATTTATATGTATACAGAATATTACAAATCCATAAACTTTTATTTTTAAATATATAAATTATAATTACTTTTAATTTACTTCTAATACTGTCAATAGAGATTAGTAATAAATAGTGAGTAAGCCCTTTGCCTTACGCCTGATTCACATGGGGCTTCAGCATCAATGCTTGACGAAGGGCGTGTTTGAGGTTGGGGCTGACGGGATCGTCATAGCAGCTTCAGCCAATGAAATTAGTCAATCTGCTACTATCTGAGCTGGGGTGCTTGCGTAAAGCGATCTTATTGGCTGACGCTTCCACTGGCGCTTAAAATGTTGAGAAATTTCCAACTTCTGCAGCGAGCAATGCCAACGGATCCTCAATTCAGTTTGGCAACGCTTGACGTCACCCATACAAAGTGATTGGGAAGCGTTGACGCTGACGACCTGTGTGAATGGAAACCTATTATGCCCCTTTTTACAAGATGTAAAATAATCTCTGGTGTCCCTAGTGTGTATGTGAAGTTTCAGCTTAAAATACCACACAAATATTTTTTTATAACTCTTTGAAACTGCCTCTTTTAGGCTTTGATCCAAATTGTGCCATTTTGATGACTGTCACTTTAAATTTAAATGAGATTGTGCTCTCAGCACTCTTTTCAAAAGAGGGTGGAGCTACAAATGCTCGTTCGTCAGCATAGCAGCATATTCAAAACTCTAATGGCAGACGGCTGCTTTTCACTCAGGGCTGTTTATGCTAATGAGGGATAGATCATCACATGTACAAAGGGAGAATGTCAATTAAAGTGTTTCTGCAGACTGTGAAGTGTGATCATAAAAATATAATGGATACATTTTTACCATTAGAGACTGGCTATATTCACACACTGATGCCACACTACTGTGTTTAAGCCCCTTATACAAGTGATTTAGGTCCCCTTTAAAAGTGACAAGTTGACTTTACTTAAAAAAGGAAGTTGAGTCGACATCCTTTTATAGTTATTTTGTTATATATATATATATATATATACATACAAAATATATATATATTTGTTTAGTTAATAATTTCAGATCAAGAGGTTAACTCACTTTTTAAAGTAAAGTCAACTATTTACAGTGTACATGTTTGTGCCTGTGGTTTAAGGGAACACAAGAGGAAGACAATAAATCAAAATTACACAAGAGCTATAGACTGAGTTTGTGTTATTTTTAGGGTTTGTGTTATTTATTTTTCATTCATTCATTCATTTTCCTTCGCCTTAGTCCCTGATTTATCAGAGGTCACCGCAGCGGAATAAACCGCCAACCATTCCAGCATTTGTTTTACCCAGCGGATGCCCTTCTAGCTGCAACCCAGTACTGGGAAACACCCATACACTCTCACACTCACTTATACACAAAGGCCAATTTAGTTAATTCAGTTCACCTATAGCGCATGTCTTTGGATTGTGGGGGAAACCGGAGCACCCAGAGGACCCCACGCCAACACGAGGAGAACATTCAAACTTCACACACCAGCCAGGGCTCGAACCAGCATCCTTCTTGCTGTGAGGTGATGGTGCTAAAATTAGCGATGTACCTACAAAATATAAATTTCCAAAAAAAGTAAGTTTTCAAGCTGAGTATAGTTTAGTTTAGTAATTTGTTTGGTTTTAGTTAGTTATTCATTCATTCATTTTCTTTCCGGCTTAGTCCCTTTATTAATCTGGGGTCGCCACAGTGGAATGAACCGGCAACTTATCCAGCATATGTTCCACGCAGCGGATGCCCTTCCAGCTGCAACCCATCACTGGGAAACGTCCATACACACATACACTACGGATAATTTAGCCTACCCAATTCACCTATACCGCATGTCTTTGGACTTGTGGGGGAAACCGGAGCACCCGGAGGAAACCCACGCCAACACGGGGAGAACATGCAAACTCCACACAGAAACGCCAACTGACCCAGCCGAGGCTCGAACCAGCGACCTTATTGCTGTGAGGCGAACGTGCTACCCACTGCGCCACCGTGCAGCCCTTAGTTAGTTATATTTAACACAAAAAAATTACTTTCTGAGAGTTTCGCAGGACTTTACCATGGCTTCAAACTTATGGCTCCAAATGATGGTACAAGATAACAGCTGCCACAACTGGAAACATTTGGCTTCACTTTTCTCTTTTTCTGTCTTTTTTCTTTTTAAATTCAATGGTTTTGACTAATTTCTGACTTGTGGTCACTGAAGCAGTGTTTCAAAACTTTAACTAGCCTATACAGAGATAAATTGATCATATCTAAAAGGAAAAAAAACAAACATTTAAAATTCGAAAGGGATTTGCCAGCACATGCTGTGTCATGTGAATAGATATGACTACAGCAGTTTGCAAACTCTCCAATTTATTAATAGCAGGACACCTCACCACTATTACACATAACGACGACCCTTTGACATTGAATAGTGGCACATTCAGTTTTTGAACGTCCCTCTTTGCTTAATATAAAACAGCTGAGGTGATGACAGAAAGTGGGACTATTTGAATGGAGATCATCGTGTTCCCCATTGAATTATTACATAAGAGGACACCGCTGTGCTTTCAACATGGGAATAAAAGGAATTGAATCCCAATCCTGTCATTGACATTCCATAACAACAAATGCTGCTTTAATAACACTTTTGGCATCGTGCTTCGTGATTAAGTATCTGAGATCTCTGACAGCACCATCAGCCCCCTTATTTATGGCATTTGTTTAAAGAAGAGTTTATGTGAAGGGGCGGTGTTTCCGAGCTATTTAAATCTCCTGAAACCTGGAGGAGGGCAACACTTTTGCACTCCAGAGTTACATGAGAAGAAGAACATATAGTGAGATATAAATTCTGAATTTCTGAAGCAGTTTTAGTTATAGCCTACCTTTCATATTCAACGCAGAAAATGGACTTCGACTTGCCTCCTTCTGTCCCGGTGAGCGGTATCCCATGGGAAAGGGTTCTCCCGCCGTTATTTCCTCGGTTAAACGGGACTATTGGACCTTACGCATGGACGCCGACCGAATTATTAATCCCCGTTACTGAGCAAACCGGAGCAGCAAAGGTGGAGTGAACCTCTTTCACGTCATAAAACATAAAAATATATAATAACATTTAAACAGTAATACTGATTAGGCTATATAAAGGGATAAAATAAAACGACGATTCTTAAAGTTGATTTTATTAGTTTAGTTTTTAGGCGAAAACGTGAGGTTTTACGATACTTTTGGAAAATTAATAGTAGCCTGAGACACAATGAATAGTTGACTAGATCATGGTGTATCTTCATTTTCTTAAATAGTTATGACCGATTTAAAGTATTAGTTCAAACAAAAACAAACCGTCATTTAATTTATTCACCATCACGTTGTCACAAAACATTACACAAACACGTTTCTTTTTCGTATTTAACACAAAAGATATTTTGAAATGTACAATTTTCAGAGTTGATATAGGGAAAAACACTATGGAAACTACCTATTTTCAACATTGTTCAAGATATTTGTTATTGTAATTATTATAGAACTGTAAATTATCTTATAATTATTAAATGCAAAGTAGTTACAAAATAACATTGTTATGGAAATATAATGCCACAAAATTTTAAAATGTCTTTTTTAAAAGTATAATTACTTAAAGTTTTATAGAAATGTAATAAAAAATTAACATTTATAAAATCTGATAAATATATAACTAATTTAATAAGCAAAAATCTGAAGCACTGAATTTTCCTTCTCTACAGGTTACCTGTGATCGCAATGGATTTACAGTGGAAGTTGATGTGAAACACTTCAGTCCTGAAGAACTGCTTGTTAAAGTGTCTGGAGATTATGTTGTGGTTGAAGGAAAACATGAGCAAAAAAAGGTAAGACACCCAGTAGCCTTTTTTTCTGTAACAATAGTTCAACCCAAAAAAGAAAATTTTGTCATTGTGTCAAGTTGTTCCAAATGCCTATTTTGAGAACACAGACAGACACACACACGCACACATATACAGTATTTTGAAGAACGTTGGTAACTGAAGTGAAGTGAAGTGAAGTGTAGTGTGGCCAAGTATGGTGT
>CAIGQV010019070.1:7651075-7664164 GCA_903798115.1 Danio jaintianensis | reverse complement strand
ACCAGCAACCTTCGGATCACGAGTCCAACACTCTAACCACCAGGCCCTGTTTGGTTACCTTTTACTTCCATAGTATTCTGCCCTAAAATCTGAAACTAAAATCAGTGAAAACTAAAACTTTCTCCAAAATATCTTCTTTTATGTTTCACACTCACAGGTTTGGCACAAGTAGATGACAGATAACAGAATTTTTAATTTATTGGCTGACTATCGCCTTAACATGCTTCAGGATTATCAGATGTTACCCCTGGAATAAAACACTTTGTCCTGAACATCTGAGACGAGACATTTAAGAGCAAGTATGAAACATGATTCATGTGTTCCTTTAATCCTAGGACGGCTCAGGACTGGTGACGCGTCAGTTTAACAGACGATACCGGATCCCAAACGGAGTAAACATCATGGCTCTGGAATCGGCAATGTCACCTGAAGGAATGCTAGTGATTTCAGCACCTCTGACACAGACAATAACCGAACACTGATCAATCACACAAGACCATGATCTGCACATAAACACACACACAATGTTGGATTTGGTGGTTTATGAGTACTCTCCATAGGTGTAATGGATTTCATAGACCATTTTGACCAATGGTCTTAATGCATTTCCCATTTTACATCTTTAAATTCCATCGCATAGCTTCCAGGAATCCAAAAAGTTCCACATATTGATAAATGATGTTATGATAGCTGTTATAACGTTAAGATATGATTGGATTGACTCTTGTTACAATTATGAGATAGTTTGACAACATGCAGAAAATGTTCATGGGCCAATGACATCACCCCATTGAAATGGTCTATAGCAGGGGTGTCCAAACTTGGTCCTGGAGGGCCAGTGTCCTGCATAGTTTAGTTCCAACCCCAATCAGACACAACTGGGCTAGCTAATCAAGCTCTTACTAGACTGTCTAGAAACATCCTGACAGATGTATTGAGGCAAGTTACTTGCAGGATACTGGCCCTCCAGGACAGAGTTTGGACACCCCTGCTCTAGTGTGTAAAAACCGCTTATTATAAGGCCTTACCCCACCTCTACCTCTAAACCCAACCCTCACTATAAATTTGGCAAATTTGGAATGTATGTGAAACGGCCCCATTAAGTACAATTTTAAACAGTTTTGAATTACTAGGACACAATGCATGTCCTCATAAATCCCCTTAACATTGTAATACCTAGGTCACACCCGTCATTATACATATATAAATTTGTGTTGTCATAAACCACCAAAACCAACACACACACACACACACACACACACACACACACACACACACACACACACACACACACACACACACACACACACACACACACACACACACACACACACTTTTTTTGCTTTCATTCACAGTTTTAGTTCTTAATGCTAAATGCAAGGCACTTAAAGCTCTTGTATTCTTGGTTTTTCACATAATGCAATAGTAAAGACCAAAAGAGACTTCTCCTCTCACTCCCCCTTGTGGATGAACTACTCAACATTAACTGCTGATTCCATACTTGATTCCAAGCCAACAAGATTGCATCACATTTTCTTCACACTTGCAGTTGGTTAAGCATGCAAAGTTGAGCATTAACAGGTTTCCTGATCCAGTCACACAAACTCACAGTCAGATTGAATTTATGTTGGAAACCATTCTTTGATATTATTTTGTGTCTGTTTCTTGCACCGATTGTTCGGTTTATCTTGATGGGTTATGTTTGGATTGTACATATTTTTAAAAATGAAAGTAAATGTAATTTCCTTTATATATAGTATTGGTGTGATGTACAGTTTGAATGTCAATAAATCTAATGTGGAATCTTATTTGCAGAGGTCTTTATTTAGAAATACATTCAATCATGGGTGAATCTAAAATATAAAACAACATTAATAAATAGTAGCCAAAATAAACATGATGTCATGTTTGAAAGGTATTATTGCTTCTTTGAGACAGTAATTGTGTTCCTCAGAGCTGCTGGAGCATCAGGTCCACCTCACTGGAGAAATAAAATACAATGAAGCAAAACGTCTACACACACACACACACACACACGTACGCATGCACAGGCTCTTTAAGATAAACAGCAGATACTCACCAAAGTTGTTCCTTTACCCATTTTCTCTGTTGCCTGAGTACTTGCAATAATGGATCGTCTTCAAATTCCTCCCCATTCGAGTCTGTACATAAGAGTTCAATAATATCAGGAATAAATAAATAAATAAATAAATAAATATATATATATATTTTTTCATCATCATCATTTTCTTTTCGGCTTAGTCCCTTTATTAATCTGGGGTCGCCACAGCGGGATGAACCGCCAACTTATCCAGCATATGTTTTACGCAGCGGATGCCCTTCCAGCTGCAACCCATCACTGGGAAACATTCATACACACACATACGATACGGACAATTTTAATTTTGTGTAAAACATATGCTGGATAAGTTGGCGGTTTATTCCGCTGTGGTGACCCCAGATTAATAAAGGGACTAAGCCGAAAAGAAAATTAATGAATGAATTGTCCAATATACACTGGTCAGAGATGAGGCGTTCCAATTAAGTGTCCACATTAAAGTCTGTGTGAAATAAAAATGTATAATGTTTACTTTTCTGGCACACATTGTTATTCTTTAGGTGAACACTTAATTCATTCAAGTTAATACACTTAAAAAACAGTTTGTTTTGGTAATCTTCAATCAAACTGTTCATTTTCTTCCATATTTGGAGTGGTGGTCCTTAAATATAGTCCACAATATGGACCCTTTTTACATTTCCGTGTTTCTCAGTAGCAGAAGTCGTCAAAGTTGGGTAAACCTAAAGCGCAGTGAATGGGAGAGTACAACAAATCATTTTTTTTACAAACCCATTTGCTAAAATAATAAAAACTCTACTATGGTGTTAGCAAGACTTTCAGGAAAAAAAAAACACGTCACATTTACTGTCCTGCCCTCTAGACGAAGCATTAGAAACACCTCGCACAAGTGGTAATCCATTCTTTGTAATTTGATGCAAAGATGATATAATACATACATTTTTAAATCTAAACATAAAAACCCTTCAAGGTTTTTTATGATGACTGTTAAACGTCATAACAGTCTTGTGAAAAGGGTCTATTCTTAACCATGTCCCTCTTACCACCTTCCCTTTTAGGCTGCGTTCCACTCCACTTTTAGACACGCACTCGCAAACTTCCCTTCCCTTTTTCCTTGGGGGAATCCCTGCCACAAGTGCGTTACACTTCATCAAGTGAACAAGGGAATCTAACATGGACATACACTTGACCCCTTGATTTTGTCTGAAGGAGCGAGTCGGCTTTATAGGTCCACTTCAGCACCTATATGTCCCAGAATGCAATGTGACTGTGACGTCACCACCGTGTAGTTCCCAAGTGCTCAAGAGTTTAGAGCATTCCATTTAAATCCATTTAGATATTCCGCCAGTAGTGGACACTTGTGTAATATAATCGATCAAGATAAGGAGGAAAGGTAGTAAGTGAAGGGCATATAAAATTGGACTGAAATGCAGCCCAAAATTGCAACAAGGAAATGATTCACAAAAAGGAAGCTCCGCCCCCTGCTCAATACTCTGTTTCAGTTGGAAGTACATGCTGAAATAAAAGTCTAAGCAAATTCCTGTGCACACAGACTTAAATAAATGTACAAAAGTTAAAAAGCATATTAAATGCAAGTAGTGTTTTTAATGTTTCAAATAACTTGTGTGAAAATAAATAGGTAAATGTACTATATTTCAGATGATTAAGAAGCTTCTTGCTGATAAATAAATAAAACCTAGATGTTTGAAGAATAATTAGAAAGCAACATCAATTAGTATTTTGAATATTAGTACTTTTAATATGTAAATCAAATGATTATTGTTCTAATTATGCCAGACAAGATATTTGTGGTATAGTTTACAGTTGGTCATTAAGAAGTGCATGAGGTGGTCTTGCCTTCTGCATCCTGCATGAGTTGATCTATGACCTGCACGGATGGCTGCACACCGGAACAAGAGACCGCCGGGGATTGTGGGGATGGAGGTGGTGTGTATGCTTGAGAATTTGAAGAACTTGGAGTCTTGCATTGTGTTGGAGAATCTGAACCGGCAAACAGCACCTCAGAGACTGCCTGTCAATGTCAAGGACAAGGACAAGGATTTACATATAAAGTATAGATATAAGTGATTAACTTACCTTAAACAGGCTATAAAAATATTTAAATATCTATATAGTTATTATAAAAATTATTATTATATTATATATATATATATTATATTATATATCTATAAATATTTTAAATTATGTGTTCCAATAGCAGTTGGGTTCATTAACAAGCTCTAACACAGGGGTGCCCAAACTCGGTCCTGGACGGCCAGTGTCATGCATGGTTTAGCTCCAACTTACCTTAACAGACCTGCTAGGAAGCTTCTAGTATGAGTAGTAAGAGCTTGATTAGCTGGTTCAGGAGTGTCAAATTGGGATTGAAGCTAAATTCTGTAGGACACTGTCCCCCTAGCACCAAGTTTGGGCAGCCCTGCTCTAACAAGTCATCTGCTATTGCACGTACATTGTAGTCTCTGGATTGTTTAATGACATTAATTGTAAGAGACACAAACCATCACTTAGTTATTCCTATGCTTGGTAAAACAGCTATTAGCAATGACAATACAATTTCATTACAATGGTTTGATCAACATTGATAGAAACAGTAATACAAATATTTTTAATCTTGCTTAGAAGGCACACCTTTGTTCATGGGCATGAATACTGTATAAAAGGCTAGAGTATACAGACCAGCAGCACGCTTAAACAGACTTCTGTATATTGTAAGCCCCTTGTTCTCAGCGGAGAATAAGGTAAAGGATTTTGTTCTGTTCTTGTATTTGTTTTATTCATATTTTTCACTGGATTTATTTTGTTAATAAAAGTGTATTTTTAATAATCTTCTTCCTGGAGTGGACGTTTGATTCATTCGCAGAATCCTTGTGTAAGGTATGTAAGGTATGAATCTAATTATTCCTTGAAGGACATTACAAAATATGGTCCTAAACAAAACTCTAACTAAGAAATATAGTGAAGATAGGATTTTGGTACTTTCTTTAATTAGGGTATTAAATGAAGGCATCTAGCACAATGTACATTGTAAATTTGCTGCTGCTTGAACATGTTTTGGCTGGTAGTTTTATGTTCTTATTTATATGTGTGTCAAATGTTAATGTTTGTGAGTTGAGTTTGTGTTGTGGTGTGTCAAATTGCCCCTTAGGGACATTAAAGATATTTCAATTAAATCCAATCCGTTCTCCAATCCATTTAGCAATATTTTACTAGCAAATTGGCAGATAACGTTTTTTTTCCCCTTCTCTTTTTTATTCTTTAAATATATATTTTTTTACATTAGAATGTAAAAAGATCTAAATATAAAAGTAAAAACATAATCAGTTGACTTTAGTTATGCTACATAAAAACATACCTCTATAAAACGAAATCAGGCTGAACAAAAATGCTATTTCACTCTCTGCCTGTAGAAGGCACTAATAAAACAGCAGGAATAATTATATATGAATAAGAATATGTTTCCTTGGTTTGAAGTTAACAAAGCTTTTACATTGCAATACATTTATATTAAGATAATTTTAAAAGAACCATCAAAACCTCTCTAAAAATGTTTATTCCACAATTAATAAATAACTTCATAAAAGCTCAGATGCAGTACTTCATGCATCTCAAACGAGCTGCTGTTAAAGATGCCATTTTATGTATCTTCCAAATACTTCTCACACAAGTTAAAATCAACAGATGCGCAAGTATCCCGAATGAAGCTTGTGTATAGAATAGGTGTTTATTCCAGCTTCAGATCGATTTTCACAGAATAAATAAGAAATGTATACTGATAATCATTTCTTACTCTTTGAAATATAGAACTTTTAGCAAACACCCAAAATAAGCTATAATAAAAAACTGCCCAAACACAGAACCGTCCAATTTATAGCAGGTCAATCAGAACATCTCTAACAGAAATGTTATGTATTGATACAATGTAATAAGCAATGTAATGAAACATTTGCAGTTATATTCTCACGGTCATAAAACAAACCTGTCCCAGAGCGTTGTGTATAGGTGAGGGTGGCGGTGCTCGGTTTCCAGACCGTTCTCCTCGTGCTGAACTTTGACACTCGTCCTGCCACCTGCTTTTTCCACTTGGCTTCTCCGGTTTGCGAGTGACCCCTTCATGACCCCTGGAATGTCTGACTCTCACTGGGCTTCTGACTGGCTCGCTACCATGACTAGAAAAGAAAAAATTGAATTTGCAATGGTTTAATATTAAAAATAAATAAGAGTTTTTGGTTTTGACCATTATTATGATGTATTAAACCAATTTATGGATACAGTTTTTTTTAATTCAATGTTTAAAATAGTTTTACACCTGCTTAATATTTCTGTGAAAAAATGTGACATACTACCATTCAAAAGTATCAGTTAAGTAACATTAAAATAAAATTAAAAAAAGAAATAATAAAAGAAATAATATACATTCAATTGATTTAGAATAACAAATATTATTTTTATGTTGCAATGGTTAAAAATTAAAAATAATAGTTTTTTTTATGTTTTGACCATTATTATGATGTAATATGCCAATTTATGGATGCATTTTTTTTTACTATTTAATGTTTTAAAACAGTTTTACACTGTTAACTATTTTTGTGGAAAATGTGATATACTACAATTCAAAAATTTCGGTTAAGTACCATTAAAAAAAAATATATATATATAGTAATAAAATAAATAATACGTTTAATTGATATAGAATGATAAATATTACTTTTATGTTACAAAAGTTTCCTTCGGGTGCTCCGGTTTCCCCCATAGTCCAAAGACATGCGCTATAGGTGAATTGAATAAGCTAAATTGACCGTAGTGTATGTGTGTGAATGCGAGAGTGTATGTTTCCTAGTGGGTGTTTCCCAGTACTGGGTTGCGGGTGGAAGGGCATCCGCTGCGTGAAACATATGCTGGATAAGTTGGCGGTTCAGTCTGCTGTGGCGACCCCTGATTAATAAAGGGACTAAGTCGAAGGAAAATGAATGAATGAAGTTTCAAATCTATTTAAAATAAATCCAGTCCTTTTGAATAAAATTGTGAAAAAATATTTCTGACCACAAAAATATAAACCAGAAAAACTATTTTCAACATTGATAATAATAAGAAGAAGAATTATTTATATTTAAGGACCTATACAAACAGCACTAAATCATCATATTAGACCATTACAAAAGGTAACGGTTTGTACAAAAGCTTTTAAATCTATTTTAAAAAAAATCCAGTCCAGTCTAATCCAGTTTTGCTGACCACAAAAATATAAACCAGCAAAACTACTGCTCTGATAACAGTGAAAATAAAAATTATTTATATTTAATTACCAATAAAAACAGCCCTAAATCATCATATTGGACTGGAGTAATGCCTGAAGAAAATCCAGCTTTGATAATGCAGGAATAAATTATATCAGAAAATATAAACTAAAATCAAAAAGAGTTTAACATTAACAATATAGCTGTTTTTCATATATTTAAATCAAATATTCAGAAAATAAAATCTAGACTTTTAAGTAGTAGTAAAAAATACCGTTCTGATTTCTTCTTTTGGCTTGAATGTGCATTCTTCTTCTTCTCTCGTCTCTCATGTTCAGCCTTTTTTTTGCCTACAGTCTCGTTCTTCTCCTTCAGGTTTGGCCACTGCTCCTCTGTGCTGTCAGATGTTTGTGGAGATGGAGAAGAGGATCTCTGTGGCCTGTGCTGCTCTGCTGTGCTTTCTGTGAAGCTGGTTTGTGGTCTGATTTGTTTGCGGTGTTGTTGTTGTTGCCGTGATTTAGAAGAAGGAGCTTCCAGTTTGTTTGTGACAGTTCTACTGGAGCGTTGGCGAAGGGTTTTGTGTTGGATATCAAGGTCTGGTTTCTCTTGAATGACATCAAGAGGAAGTCTGGAGATGCTGGGGCTTGAAATGGGGAGAGTAGATTCAGGGACTGGAGGTTCGAGGCTAACGGAGGTGACTGGAGTAAAGGAGAGGTTTGCTGTCTGATGAGGCGAGCTGTTTAAAGTGCTTTGCTTCTGAAAGGAAACAGAAGAACAAAGTATTCATTAGAAATCTTAACATAGAGCAAATTTAAGGAATTTAAAACTGGTGGGTAATGAATGGGCTCTCTCTGGGTCTCATTCACAGAGGGCAAACAATGTTAAAAGCAAATGAATAACTTTTTTATGTTTTTATGTACCTTAAGGGAATGTATCTGATGAAATGTTATAATGGTGCGAATTACCATTATATTTTAACAAAGAACTGCAATAGCCAAAAATGTTCTTAAACTCGTCAGTTGACTTTTGAGTACATATAAAAAAATAAATAAATAAAATAACACAAAACACAACAACATACATACATACATACATACAATACATACATACATACAACATACATACATACATACAATACATAGATACATACAACATACATACATACATACCATACACACATACATGCTCTTTGTGATTTTGTAAAGCCAAAAATCCATTAAAAAATATATTGTTGACCCTATACTTATTCTAAACCTAAACAAACCTAACCCTGACCCTAACTTACCCCCTAAAATCAGAGAGAAATTATAGGGGAATAAGATCCTTATTCTTACACCTTTTCCAAAGTCAAATTTAAGCACTTTTCAAGCACATTCCAGGTGCATTTTGAAACTTTTCCAGTACTTTGCTAGGGAGGAAGATTACACATTTACACACGCACGCACACACACACTCTTCGTTGCATCATATTAGATACTATTTGTTAGAATGCTATACTAATAAATGCTATAAGGAAAATTATGTTTAGATGAATATTTACTCTCTTAAACGTCATTTACTTGCATCTTAAATGTGTTCTCTTTCATCTTCAGTGTATATTTATATTACTTTCATGCAATATTCACTCCATGCATTTTATCTTCTCTTACTGCTTAAGCAAAAACAAACAAAAAAAAAAACTGGCCTGATCACGCAACAGAAACACGCACAGAGACCAGAGACTCCAGCAGTTCCATTTTTTGAAAAAGCAAAAAGATTTTCTTTTATTTAAAGTTAATAACTATTGCTTATTTAGTAACATCATGGAAGCAACAAATTACAATTACATTTTCAAGTACTTCAATAAAAATATAAACTTTTTAAATCTAACATTTTTATGGATTTCCAGATTTAAAAAGTGCTTAGATTTTTAATAAGGTGCTTGACATTTAAAAAAAAAAAAGTATACTTTTTTTTAACGTTACCAACTATTTAGTAACATTAAGCAGCAACAAATCTTCATGCAGTTTCAAGCACTTTATCAAAAATTCAAAATTCACTTTTTAACCTTGGAAAACACTCAAATTTATGCATTTTAAAGGATTTCCAACACCTGTACTAACCCTGTAATCTGTACAAGCACCTAAACCTGGTTTTACGCCTTGGCATAACTTGAAATGAACTATAAATATACCCTTCATATCTGACCGATTGTTTTTTTATTAGATACAAATGTATTATGTCTTCAAATAATGTATGATCCTAGTGCATTATTTTATTTGAAGCCAAGATATTGATTTATTTTGATGTGTTGTCTATGATGTTTATTATTTGTTTATCCAGGACACTTTAAAAAAAAGAAATGACAAATCTCAAGAGGTTTTCCTGGTAAAGTAAAGGTTTAAATTAACAAATAAACACAATTTAATGTTGTTGCATTATTGTGCATTGTGGAATTGGTGCACCTTGTTTGGTCCTGCAGTGTGTGACAGAGGAAAATGGAGAACAGAATTGTGGGACGGGACCTCCGGACACCATTGTCTGGCCTGTTCCATCTTCCTTCTCAAACGCCACTGAAACAGGATGTCGTCTTCACGGCGGACACCAGACCCTTCAAAACCCACTGCTGGAGGAATAGACGTCCCTTCACATAAACTGGCCTCTAAAATCACTAAGACAGAAACAAACACATAATAAACTCTAACACACATTCATTACCTTAATATAAATACATAGCGACACAATAACTGCAATTGTTTTACCCACTTCTATTCACTGCATTTGTGGTTAGACGTGTGGTTGCATGGAAATCAGATAAGGATTTGTTTTTGAATTTGCCCACACAAAGATGAAAAGGTTAAAATGGCAAGTGGCTAAATGTGCACTAAAATATGTAGATTGTGCCTTTATGTGTAACTTCTGTTACTCACGGTGGTTTGAGGGCATTATGGTGGACAGGACTGGTCTTAGGAGCGGCTCATCAGTGCTGACGGGTGAGGAGAAATCAGAGCAGGCCAGACCCTCAGAGCTGATAGGCACAGAGACACTGCTGAGAGAATGCTCACTGTAAACACAAGAATAAAACTCACTTAATGATGTTGGTAATGATGAGTTAATTATGCTGATGTGAAGTCCCAAGCTGGTATATGCAGTCATCATGTTACAACAAACATAACTCATTGTTGAGAATGGAAAAAAAAGAAGAAAAGAATCTATTTAAAGACAGTAGGATTTTTTGTGATTTTTTAAAGTATCTTGTGATCACCAAGGCTGCATTTACTTTATTAACAAACACTCGAAACAATAATATTATGAAATATTACCGTGTATAGCAGGGTATCTGCAGGTTTCTAAGGGTTATATTTAAGACCTTTTAATACCAGACAGAATTAAATTTAAGGCCAATTTTATAGTAAGGAATTTGCAAAACAAAAAGTCTGCAACACAGTCAACTAATGACCATCCTTAACACTGTTAATTATACATATAAAGTGTGAAAAACCTCAAAACATTATTATTATCATTCTTATTCTTACTAATAATAAAAATTTACATCAGTTCAAACTGCAATAACATCACTAACAAAACATAATTTTCAAATGTCAATAACGCTTTTTATTTTTGTTATATATATATATATATATATATATACACACACTTATTAAGCATTTGCTGACAACTTTGATGTGACTGATGTTTTCTCTCTTTAAACAATTAAGACTGATGTATATCATAAATACTTTTTTTTAATCATGCAGCAAACATTTTAAATATAGCTTGAAAGAAAGGGAAAAAAAGTTTAATATGGCTTAAATGACATTTTACGGTGTTTAACTGATCGTATTAATAACATAGTGAAACTTTCACACTGTGGAAAAAGTTCAGCACCAATGACAAGTTTCATGTGGCTGTGAGTGTCTGCGGGCATATGACAACACTGTATGCTTGTCACGCGAAAGATCGTCAGATTCCGGTCCTTGAACATTCAGTTCTGACATTCATGCCGGAAGCAGATCACGTTGTTGGCCATTTATTATTGTGAAATGTCATTTCCCCTCATGAGTGAGTGTCTGTTTACAGGATCTCACCTCCTCTGCAGTAAACGGCTGGCTCGCTCCTGTAGATGCAGTATCTCTGGTTCTTCTTGGTAACAGTGTGATGATTCACATAATTCAGTCTGGAAGAAAATGTGTGGTGGAGATCCATCAGATTACTAGCAATAATAACACTATGACCAGTGATTAGAGTCATTTTACTATGCGTGCATGGCTTTATGACCCATCTTGACATTTAAGAACATGCAGGGATAGTTTACACCAGTTATATTAAATCATGCTTAGGTCAAGACCACCAGTGAATCTGACCCAAGGGTTGCATAACATAACAACAAAGACATAATGTCTGATATGCAGCAGACATCGCTTAACATGAAAGTTAAACAAAGCATTGCAATACACTCCCTGCTCTGCTACCACTATCTAATCTATTTTCATCTAAAACATCTAATACTAACACTCTTATCAATTCTCCATTCTGTCTTATGTATACTTATAGAAAAACTACTTTAATCTAGTAACACTAACAATGCCTTTTGAACTATTCATTTATCCCATTTACAAAAACAAAACAACAACCTTAATTTCACATTTCTCTATAAATACAATAAAAACTGCTTACTGAATTAGACTAACTAGAAAGTAACATGTTATTGCTCCTTTGATAACTTCTAATGCCTTTGAATATTTATTAGTTGCTTTCGAATAAAAGCGTCTGTCAGATAATTATTTTTAATAATTTAGTCAGTTTGTCTATTAATTTTTTTAATGATTGAAAAATTACATGCATTTGTTACATATTGTCCAATTATAAATAAACGTCTCCTTTATAAACATGCAATTTACTCTAAAGCTGGATTTTTAGAACCATTACTCCAGTATTTAGTGCCAAATGATCTAATTTGCGGATGTGGTGCTAACGTTTCTTTTTATTATTATTCTCAGTATTGAACACAGTGTTTTATTATTTCAGGGGAAACCAATAATTTACTGAATAGGCTGTAAAAACAGAAAAGCCTTTTTGACATTACAAATGTCTTTACTGTCACTTTTGATCAGTTTAATGCATCATTGCTGAATACATTTTCACACAACCCTGCTCTCCCTCATCATGGAGGATTTATTCCAGCTACCACCACTAGATGGCAATGGCCATTCACCTTCCTGCATAATAAAGTCTTGAAACGACAGAAAGGTCTACTCTGATTTACTTGTATAGGTCTTTTATTATTTGCTTCATGAACACAGTTCAAAAGCAACTCAAGCCAAGGTTTCCAGGTCCAAGGATATTTTCCAGCCAAATGACAACTCAAAAACCAGTCCAAAAGGAATAAAAAAGTAGCCCAATTTCTTTTCCTTGTCCAATCATAGTCAATTGCTGAATTCCATCAAAGGGAAATGTTTATCATATCGTCTCTGATGGTTTGTGATACTACACATACTTGTAGATACAGTGTTAAAATACTGACTGACTTTCCGCATACATGACATGCCTTAAGATGGTTTTACTTGCTTACTTGCAGCGGTTTCCCCTCCACTACTCATTGTCTTTATAAAAGAACTAAAAATCTTTTCAGATGCTCTGGCTGAAATGAAAACAAAAAATGCCTTAAAAGTTTTACATTTATTTGTATTATAAGACCTGCTATAACTGATATCTGTTTTATATATATATATATAGAGCAAATGAAAAGATTTTTAGTTCTTTTATAAAGACAATGAG
>CAIGQV010019070.1:7627851-7641409 GCA_903798115.1 Danio jaintianensis | reverse complement strand
GGGTGGTATATATATATATGGTGTATTGTAATAGCATATTAAATACATGGGATACTTTTTAAAAATTGAACTTAAGATCTACTTAACTTAGTTTTTTTAATTACATTTTAAGGTTAACTCGTTTTATTTACATTAATCAAACGTTTCAATAATTGTAGATATTAGAGTATGTTTAAGTTTAATTTAACCAATTTGCATTCTATTAGTCAGTTTTAACCATGGCTTGGGGCATCTGAATGCCATCAAAACGAAAATATAACCATGTAACCTTATGAAGTGCATTGGCTTAACTTGATATTCATTTTTTCATTTAACATTTTTTTTTCGTTTATATTGGTCATAAAGTAAGTAGCACACCAGTAACATATTGAAGTTGGTTTTATATTTGTTTATTTTTGAACAATGACCACTTGAAACACGATCCCAATATTGTTAACCACGCTACTTTAAATATTCAGTCTAAAATTGCATGCAAGTATGACTTGAAATCAATATTAGCACTATTTAATAGACTGTGAACAATGTTGTACTTTGGTAGTCATTGGTTGCTAATATGATTTCACTATTTAGAATTTGAAAACAATGCTTTTCTGAAATTATATTATTAAGGAGAAACTCTGAATGTGCGAATATAAAACCAAGTTTACCTCAGTAACATCAGTGAAATTGCAGGTAAAGAATCCCCGTTGTGTGAGGATCACTTTGGAGGCACGATGTTACACTGTAAAATCAAGACTGAGAAAACAGGTGAGGTTGTAAGCAAGAGTTATGGTATTACATTTCTGTTTTAAGTTTATGGAGTATCCCTAAAAATAATTTTTATTTACAATAAATAATGTTCTTTTGCAGATGCTGGGGCTCGAAACCGCCTTGATGCGGTATTGCAAGGTCTGGTTGAAAGAAGTGACAGTGAGAGGTCAGTGTGCATTAGTGCAACTCGAGACTTTAAAAGCTTCGTGCTGTAACTGAATGGACCACAAGCAATTAAAGCACATTACTGATGTTTTCACTTTTGCCGAACAGCTGCTGATTGCATAAATTGTCACCATAAAATCATTTATTATGATATATTTTTACAGTGGTTGTCTTCCCCTCCCTCCTGCAACATTTGGACAAACTGTTCTTTAAATGCATGCACAATAAGTGATAATACTAAAAGTGTATTATATTGTAAATAATTAAAGATGTATTGCTCACAAATGGGTAAAGCCTAGGCGATTGAAGCATTGGGACAAGTATTAAGGCTTTAAATTAGTTCATTAGCAATTTGAGACTGCGCTCTAATGGTTTAATAGGGTCTTTGAATACATCATCATCAGAAGTTTCTAGTTCTAAATATGTTTGACAAGTTTTTTGCTATAACAATTATTGACATTGCTATAACAATTATTGTTATACTGAATGACGTTTCAGTGGGACTCTCCTTTAAATTATGGTAAAACAAATGCGTGATCGTGGTCATCATTTGTTTAAATAAACATTGTACATATTCTAATCTATACAAAATAAGGCTTTTATTGTTTTCATGCTGGAAAAAATAAGCATTGTACATATTCTATTACATCTTCTTTTTTGTCTTTGACCCATATATAATAATATTGATTAATTTAGATGCCTAGACTTATATATTATTTATATTACACACACACACACACACACACACACACACACACACACACACTAGGGGTGTCAAAATTAATTGTTTCTTCGGTATTGGTTCAGTAATAGATCCTAACCGGTTATTACGTACGTGCGCAAGTAATTAAAACGCAGAAACTCTGTGCAATTCACTGCGTGTTTGCTGGACAGTCATTCACTGACACTGAAATTACAGCAGAAGCCCCTATTTCACTGCTATGGAGAAAATGAAAGTAAACTCCATTTCTCTCTCTCTCTCTCTCACTGTGGACCTTTGACCTGCTGGCGTGACATTTCCTCTCCTCTCAGCTGTTATAGCGATACTTGTGGATCCAGACAGGAGCGCGTGTCTGCAGAGCAAGTTTTCTCCACCGCGTCTATCATGGATCAGCTGTGATCGCCACATCCGTTTATCAGTCACTCATCGGTGAACAGCACGTTAAAGCCAATCGCAGCCTTTTATTTTGAGCGCGTGACCAATCATAGGCGTTTAACAACTCACTCGACAATGCTCAAAAAGCAAGCGGGATATTTACATTTGTTTATTTGCTTTAAATGCGCATGTTGTTCTATGCATGTACTTGAGTTTTGTTTGATACATTCAAAAAGAGTGTTTTCTTTGAGCAGGTGAAATTAAAGGTACAGTTCATTTATCTGACTGCTTGTATTAAAGGACAAGATTGTAATACAAATACAAATAAAATGTATTTAAAAATGATACATTTTAGAACAAGAATTCTTGTGCTGTAAAGTAAAAGATATGGAAAGCATCGTCAATGCACCGTGATGCACAGAGATATCGAGTTGAACCGAATCGATGGCATAATAATCGTAACCGAACCGAACCACAAGACGAGTGTAGGTTCACACATCTAACACACAGACACACACACTGTATAGTAGGACTGCACGATATTGGAAAAATCTGCTATTACGATATTTTATTTTTCTGCAATAAATATTGCGATATAAATAGTTTCACAAGATAGTTTGAATAGCACTATTTGACGGTTTTTTGGGGAGCTTAACAGTATTCAGGTACAGAAAATGAATAATCACAATGCAATAAATGCTGTTCTTACTTTGCTTTGTCTCCTTTCTAGTCCAAATATCTAAAAATTCTTAATCAAGTTAAAATATTGTTTTGTTTTCAACTGGAGAAGAAATAAGTCAAAATAAAGAGTTTTTCCTTAAAAAAAAATGAAATGATCTGCCAGTGAGGTAAGTAAAATAATCTTGCTTTCGTTTTGAAATGATGACATTTGGACTAGAAACAAGACAAAAATTCTAAGTAAGAAATTTTTTCCTTAAATTGTATATATTCCATATAAATACAGTAATTAAATACAATTCTGTGGCGCCTGGTCAACTATAATTCAGACTCAACATTGCATATTTTGCTATGTGACTATTGTGGGTGTGCACATTACGATATAGATGCTGAGATGATATATTGTGCATCCGTACTATATAAGATTATATATTATAAATTGTACATACAGTATACTCTTGTAACATGACATATGCTATGTAGGTAATCTCTTAACTGCTTGATTGATTGAAATGTAATCTATGCTATCACCCTGCTTTAATCTATTTACTCTGGAAGTGGTAGGGAATGTGGATGCTGTGAACATAACTATATATGACTTCTCAAAGATATTGTTTCCACTGCATTTAGATTGATATGTGTAGTATTGATTAGTTGCTTTCTTTTGTTCATTTATATCTCATGTGTCTAACTAATTGCCGTCATTTTACAATTCATATATAATTCAGCTGTCTGAATCATTGCCACACTGATGGTCAGAGATTTCCGGAAGTACTCTCAGAATTTTCTCCTGTCCATTTTTTAAAGAAAGATCAAATTATCTATCATGAGCAGTAATGCGTTAATATATTCCCCAAGAACACCGCAAAGGAATAGGAAATTGTGAAGCAGTAATTAATGGGCATAAATGGCTTTCAGTTGGCATCTGTACAGACCGCTTTTCTTCTTTTTCCTTCACAGAGAGCAAAATGAAGAGGATTCTGGGAAAATGGTGGCGGATTCTTTGACCAAGTATGCACATACAGGATTTTGTGTCTGTGTGCGCGCACATGTAATGGTTTATTTATATATTTATTTATTCATTCTTCTTTCTCTTTTTTTTATTTTGCATTCGTGCTCTTCAACAGAGATTTGTCGCCTTCTTCTGCAAGCAAAAGGCAAGCAAAATCTTTCCTGACATTTATTTTGCAGAATACAATAAATAAAACAGCCACTTCTAACATCATTTATTTTTGTATTGGCAGCAAAATCATGACTGATATATCTTAAGTATGAGTATGTCGCATACCCTAACTACTCGGCTCTTTGACCCTTTTAAAGCTCTTCAAAATTTAAATGTGTGCTTTATAAATATTTACATTGGCTATACAAACAGAACATCAATTATTATTTTCCTAATGGATTGGTAGAGTTTGCTTTAAGAGCCTTTTTATGCTTCTCACAGACCATCATCACGATTCCCACAACACAGAAGAAAGAAGCGTAAGGAGATGGATGACAGTCTAGCTGAAACCAACCAGCACAAACAAAGTAAGGGCTAGATCACGAAAGCAGTTTCATGTGTTGTGCATACTCCTCTCATTTTTGGAAATAACACCAGCAAAATAAGGATATTTTGTTTTCACATTGCCATCTAATTTTTGCCTTATCTACTACACTCACCGGCCACTTTATTAGGTACACCTGTCCAACTGCTCGTTAACGCAAATTTCTAATCAGTCAATCACATGGCAGCAACTCAATGCATTTAGGCATGTAGATGTTCAAACCAAGCATCAGGATGGGGAAGAAAGGTGATTTAAGTGACTTTGAACGTGGCATGGTTGTTGGTGCCAGACGGGCTGTCTGAGTATTTCAGAAACTGCTGATCTACTGGGATTTTCACACACAACCATCTTTAGGATTAACAGAGAAGCAGAAGACCACAGTGTACCCATCTTCTGATGGCTACTTCCAGCAGGATAACGCGCCATGTCATAAAACACGAATCATCTTAGACTGGTTTCTTGAACATGAACATGAGTTCACTGTACTCAAATGGCCTCCACAGTCACCAGAGCTCAATCCAATAGAGCACCTTTGGGATGTGGTGGAATGGGAGATTCGCCTCATAGATGTGCAGCCGACAAATCTGCACCAACTGTATGATGCTATCATGTCAATATGGACCAAAATCTCTGAGGAATATTTCCAGTACCTTGTTGAATCTATGCCACGAAGGATTAAGGCAGTTCTGAAGGGGGTCCAACCCCTACTAGTAAGGTGTACTGTAATAAAGTGGCCGGTAAGTGTAGATGGCAATTCATTTTATTTTAAAATTGTGTCTTTGAATAGTTAGATTAAAAGTAACCAAAAAAGGAGGCTACTTACTGTAATGCATTAGAATTTTCTCTGCATATGTAGGTAGTTTTTGAAAAGTAAAATGTTTTATCTTATTTAATATCTTATTTTTTTTCTGGGGTCATTTCCTGTTTTTTTCACATGCTCAATGTCTTATCTTCTCCACAGATGCTTATATCATCAAGTTATTTGACCGCAGTGTAGACTTGGCTCAGTTTAGCACCACCACACCACTGTATCCCATTTGTCGGGCATGGATGAGAAACAATCCTGCAATGCGAGAGAGATCTGCACCCAGCCCTCCTCACAGCTCCGGGGAGGATGAGGTCACACCAAACATTCACTATACAATCATTTTAATTATTCATCTTGTTCAGGTCATTGAACTAATCAATGCAATTGGATTTAGGTCTGGACTTGTTCACACCTGGCCTTTTGGAGCATTTTTGTTCAAAATCTTGTGCATTTTCTTGCTTGGTTAAGTTTAAGCATATATAAATATGGCAGTGACACTCGCATCTGCATCAAACAGCTTTTTTGAGATTGCCTGAACAAGGTTATCCTAACCTAATTGAACATGAAATATAGAGTGGTCGGGTGAGAAATCAGTTTGACCCAATTGACTAATGAACCAATTGATATTTTAATTTATACATCTCCTGTTCTTAATGTGGTAAAAATATAATTAAATGTATATAAATTATACACGAAAAGTAAAGTATAATTTATATACATTTAATTACATTTTTACCACATTTAGAACAGGATAGGACAACTGTTCTCCCTTATGACATGTTAAAATACATTTTGGTTCACTTTTCAAGGATTAGGCCTAGTTCACCCAAAAACTACAATTGTTACTCACCCTTATGTTGTTCCGATTCACTGAGACCTTAGTTTGTCTTTGGAATACAAATTAACATATTTTAGATGAAATCTGAAAACCCCTTGATCCTCCATCGATGACAACGGTCTCTAAAAGTCCAGAGAAATACTTAAAAAAAACATCCATTTGTCTTCAGTGTTTGAATCGAAATATTATGAAACTATGAAAATATGTTTGTGCACACATAAAACAAAAATATATTATAGTATATAATATATATATATATATATATATATATTATAATATATATATGTATATACAGCTTTATTCAGTAGCTTCTTCTCAGTCTCAATATATGGTGCGTTTATAATATTCCGAGTGAACCACTGAAGCCACAAGAACTGTTTTTTGTTCGGACCAGTGTCCGGGCTGTTGCTGTCTATGGAGGATGAGGGAGCTCTCGGATTTCATCCAAAATATCTCAGTTTGTCTTCTGAAGATGAATAAAGGGCTGTGGATTGGAACAACATTGAGGGTAAGTAATTAAAAACAGATTTAAATTTTTGGGTAAACTAACCCTTTAAGTGTTACCTTATGAAATTGAACCGAACAAAAAGAAAATGCAACATTTATTGCAAATTAAGTTTCAGAACAAAGTATCTAATGTTGATTTTCAAAGATGGAGATGTTCCAGTTTATATGACACTTAGGCTCTTTACCACAGGAAACGACATGCAAAAACATGCTTACAAATAATGTAGTTACAGTGGAAGTCCACCATTCCTTAGAAAAGCAGAAGTTCGTTGTTAAAATACTTTATACTTTTTTCCTACTTGCGTAATTCTGGCAATGTTCCTTGTAACAGTTCTCACGATCCAGCAAATACCAAAGAAGTGAACTGAAATAGTCATTAAAGTGTCTACAGTGCATGCATGTTTTTTAGTTAAGCTCATAATTTCTTAAGCAAAGAATTATATTATTATTTAAATCTCATAAGGTTAAATGACTGTAAAAGTTAAGCGATGAACCCCTGATGTAAACACACAGTAACATCAAGTGCCCTTATTTTTATTCTTACTATATTACAGTCCGGTGCTCGTTTCATTATAGACTTGACTATAAAAGCATGAAGAATAGATTTTACAAAATCATTATTCTTTATAAATCATGTCAGAGTTGTTTTACTTGGCACGCTCATTTAAGGTGAGGTTGGCTCATTATTCTAACGATTTTCCTTGGAGCAAAAGAAGAATTAAAAACTCATGTCTTGGCCCTCGGCAGCGTTATATAACTTTCCAGTAACCTTTTAATTGTAAGCCTATCATCAGAGCTAAATTGTTGCTGTTATTAATACATCTGCATTTGCCTTCACTTTCCCATCTGAATTTGTTTACCCATAGGAGAGATAAATTCATCTTTTTCTTTTGAATATGCCTACAAGGTTCCTATTACCACTGAGGATTGTCCTTGGCTTCACTTGGAGGATTTTATGCCAAAAAAAGCATCACAATTGAGGGATTCTTCTACTTTTAGATGACTGACATGCTGAACGGCAAAGGACAGAACGTCTACAAGCTTCCTCCACCTGTTTCCTGTCCAGTCGGTTCATCTGGCGAAGCTGTAAATCTCAGGATTCCACCAGTAGAGAAAACTACAGAGAATCAGGTGGGCTAGGTGGAAAATATTCAAACAGGAAATTCCTATTTTTAAAGATCTGCATTTAAGCAACACCTTTGACAGGAACTGATAAATGACAGAAGATAAAGTTGCTGTCAAACAACTTTTAACCAGTTATTAAGAAATGTGATGAGTAAACTTGTTTTTGTACAGATCTGATCATTTTGTATCTCTCATGTCACTAAGTGATGTGCGTTTTTTCAGTCCATAGACACTGCAGCAGGCACCTCGGCACTAATGTTCAATCATATCAAACGCTGGAAGAAAATCAGACAGAAGTATGCTTTTTTTTTTTTTGTCATTCTTTCATTACTCTTAAATTGATGGAGGTTTGTGTAGGTTGTAGGTTATTTATAAATGCATTATGTATGTTATTTATGATTTGTTGATATGTTTTAGGTGGAAGGAAGCCTCCAGCAAGAATCAGCTGAGATACAGCGAGAGCATAAAAATCCTTAAAGAAATGTATGAACGTTAGAGCAACTGTTAAGAGAATTTGGCAAACATTTGCAAGCAGGAAGCTTTCAAGGAGAGTGAATTAGTTAAACCAAATTTTTGAATAAGAAACTAGCCTAAAATATGTGTGAGTAATTGATTTTGTAATGTCTTTATCTGTAAACAACAACAACAAATAAATTTACAGTACTAAAACTGGATTTAATGTGTTTATTGATTTAAATGCTGTAGTTTTAAGAGTTCTACCCGTTCTTGCTTCCAGTTCTTAACTTTTCATTATTCATTATTTATTGACTTGTGTAATTGTCAATTTATATTTATTCAGTTTTTAAATTAATTTCAGTAATATTATTGTCTAATATGAAAATGTTCATTTGATTTATTTACAATACAGTTTGTAAACTAATATTTTCTGTCTTTTTAGTAGATATGTTACAGCAATGTGTGAAATCCTGGTATTGTATAGAATGCCTAGGAACTGTATAGAATGCCTGATGGTTTTAGGCTACGTATGAAACATCAGTTTTTGTAAAGATTTTGCATACCTTTCCTAGGCATTATATAGAATAACAAGTATTATTTAGGTAAAGTGTCAGAAGAGCACAACTAAAGCCTTTATTGATCATTACGCGTTTTAAAGTGGATGGAATATGAAATAAAGCATGTTCTTACCAGGAAAAACAATGACAGCCGAACTGAGATTGAAGTATTTACAATATTGTCTGTGATGTGGTAGTGGTACCGGCAATACGCTGTTTTACAATAACATTCAACACTCACATGCTTCAATCGCCATCAAACAATGACCCAAGCGCCACCACTAACATCAGTGGTGGAAAAAATGGCGGAAGTACACTAGTTACATACTTTGCCGCACAGCAACACGGCATTCTATAGAATGCCTAGGCAATGTACTGTAAGCCAACCAGATGTCAACGACATAATTTAAACAACACTAAAGTTACACCCTGAGTCTTGATCATGGTCCAGTGGTACTAAATCAATATACATTTTGATTCTAGGACATACAATTTTAAATAGCAAACTCAAAATATGTAATAAATAAAACAATTATTAAAAAATATTTAACTTTATACAAGTAGCATTCTAACTGGCTAATTTGTTTGTAATCAAAGGTCATTGTGCTATTCTGAGGCCCACAACCATATTTTTGGTGTCATCCTGTTTATTTCAAGCCACCATTTAATATATATTTTTGACCAAAAAAAATTATATACAGTCAAACCCGAAATGATTCATACCCATGTCAAATTTTGACCTCAAATTACTTTTATTCAAAACACAAGTGACACAGGATTCTCTCAAAAGATAATAAGATGATGCACAAGAAGCATCATTAGGAAAAATATATATATTTCTCAGCTTTTGTTTACATTTGAACAAAACCTTTAATTTGCCAGGGTATGAATAAGTTCAGGCTTAACCTTATGTGAACAATTTCACACCAAAATTAATGCTCTTAAATCTGTATGTATAGGATTGTTTACATATATTGTTTTACAGTACTTATACTGTCAGTAGAACAGTAAAATCAGATATAATTTGATAGGTCTATGCTTACCAATAAAGCATGCCTGCTTAAAAATTTAGAAACAAATGAAATTTACATTTTGAAATAAAATACAAACCTTTATGTCTCCTGCTACCATTGTCGAATCATTGAGCTGAAGCATATAGTATTATCAGTATAGCAGGGATAGTAAAAGCCATGCTTCTGATCGTTTTGATGACATGTAAGAGAAGAGAAGTGGTCCAAGAACAGAGCCCAGGTGCGCACCTGTTGTTAGATGTGGTGAGTAGACTTCAGTTTCATGCATTCTGCAAAGAAGAAATTGTTTTCTCTTTCTAAGAACTTTAATAGTGTGGAGGTCTGCTACTGACTTATAAAATTCACTTTTAGGACACAGCCGATGGACCTCATCTCCTCTTCTGTGGGGGCCATGAAGAAATATGTAACACGGGAAAAGGTAAAAAGCTTTTGAAAGGGAAGGGGGGGTTAATAATGTTTTCGTTTTTACATATATTTATTATCAGCAATGTGAGGTATGTGGTAAAAATTTTATTTAATTAAGATTTAATGATTTATTATTAATTTAGTGAGATTTTGTGCACAAACCATAATGCGAGGTTAGTTGATGCTATGTTTCTGTTATTGATCTTTGGACCATGTGATTTCTTGAGAATAAAACATGAGCTTTCTTTAGTAATATTATGCATTTGAAAATGTAAAACTATACACATACACATTGTATACACTGCACTATTAATGCAATTTACCTTTTTGTCAAGAACAAAGACAAGGAAGAATCTAAATGTATAAATGTCAATAAATATTGTTATAGTATTTAATTTTGGAAAAATGTAATGTTTCTGGGTTGTTGCAACTGGTTCAGTGAATGTTCTAAAACACAACAACTTATAGCTTATTTAACAAATGGTTATATAAAATTACAATTTAATCTACAATTAAATTCAAATGCATTAAAAATAAATAGCAAACTAAATATCCAGAATAAATGCAATTCTAGAATGCTACACAATGTTTCAAGAAAATTGCAGATTGATTCTTACTGATTTTGTTTCTGCAGGTTTTGGTTCACAAAAAGTCCACAAAAATGTCTTTGCTCCTTCCTAGACCCAGTGCTCATGCAGAGAAGTCTCTGAAGTGGGGTGTTTGTGTGTTTCTCTAATCTTTTTCCGATTTTAACTTTTTACAAGCAGCATCCTAATTGGCTGATTTGTTTTACTGATTAGATAATTGTGTAATTCTGAGGCCTGCAGCCCTCCTTTTTTGTCTCTTCTCTGGTTATTATTATTCAACATTAACACTTAGTAACCTATGTGAAATATGTCTCTCCAGAGTTATAAATACTCTTAAAAGTAGTGTTGCGTGGCCACTGTCGTGCTGTGTTATTGCGTAAATGTAAAATTAGATGGAAAGGGTGATTTCAGTATAGTGTAGAATATTGCACAATGACTAAAGAAATGCATGCATGTGTAAAAAAATATCTTGTCTCTTTCAGCCCACTGCCACTTACTGTAATCCAATGACACTGACGAAGGCTCATAGCCGAAACGTTTGTCTCCTTTCTCCTGCTGTTTATTTAATACATTACTGAGTACGGACCATCTTTGTTACTTGTCATTTACAGGAATTTGGCCACAGCACCAAACTTCTCTGGAAGACTGCAGTGATTTACATTTGATTGTATACCAATGATAGAAATAAGCACAGTTGGAATAGCTAATAAGTGAGAGAACTTCAACTAAAACCGATCATTTGTAATCAAAATGGTTTAATAACAGTATTTTGATTACAGATGTCAACAGAAGATAAATTGTACCCAACATTATACAATTTCATTTGAAAACTGGTCACAAATATGACAAGAAGCAAATTTCCAATGTGACGCAGAACTAATATGACGATGTAAAAGACTCCAAAGACCAACATGCCAGTGGATGAATTATGAATGGTAGAATTATGTTATGATTTTGGTCAAATTTTCTGTATCTTGTGACCACAAAGCAAAATGCAGTGAAGACAAGAAGAAAGCAGGTGCACTGAATGTTCACAAATACAAAATTTGTAGGTCATTGAACACAAAAAAGTCTAGATTTAAATGATAAAATAAAATGTTGGAAATAATATTCAGGATGAATAAAATAATAATAATTCACATTTGTCAAGTTTTGACCACCAACCCTAGAAATAAATCAATGTATTTTCATTATTTTGTTTTGTTGCTCGTCTTAATAATATGTCCCATCAGTAAAGAGTGTATTTATTGTATTATTTAATTTAATTATATGTGACCCTGGACCACAAAACAAGTCACATGGTTCCACAGTTTTTGTTCCCACTCAGCTTTTAGTTATGTATAAATCTCAGTTGATGTAAGATTTATCACAAAATAATAGAATTTTGGGTCAAGATAAAACTATTTGGATCTGGAATCAGAGAGTTCAAAAACAATCAAAACATTGAGAAATGGACTTTAAAGTTGTCTACATTTAGTTCTTAAAAATGCATAAAACTAATCAAAAATGTATTATTGATGTATTTAGGTAGTTAATGGAATGTGATATTTACTTAATAATCTCATGATTTATTTTTATGAAATAAATTTCAGAACATTTAGTGCCACTTTATCTCTTGCAGACCCTGCATCCATTTTCAGGTTATTTTTTTTGGGGTTCCGGGACATTTCACCAAATTTAAAGCCTGTTGTCATGATATTGGACTTTTGTCATCCAATCAAACAGCAGTAAAGCTCTGTGTGAAATATCCACTAGGGTGAAAAGAGGCATGGCAGCACTTTGTTCCAAAGACAAAAGTAAGCAACATTTTCAATTATTTTATTCACATTTATTAACATGTTTGCCAAAATTTCATAGATTGTATAGAAAAAAAGCTTAGAAAATTGTATAGAACAAAGTTAAAAATCAATTGTAGAATTGCAAGCTTTAAATTAAATCAGCTAAATTTTTTAAATATGTCTTTCACCCAAGAAATCACTATTTACTCTCTATTTACTAACCCTCAAGTGGTTACCAACTTCTTATGAGTTTCTTTTTTTCCTGTTAAACACAAAAGAAGAGCTGAAACCTGTAACCACTGACTTCCGTAGTAAAAAAAAAATACTGTGGAAATATTTTTTTTACAGGGTTCCAGCTTTGTTCAAATGATCTTATTTTGTGTTCTACAGAAAAAAAAGAAACTCATAAATGTTTGAAACAAGTAAAGGATGAGTAAATGATGATTTTTATTTTTTGGTGAACTTTTGTTTTCATTATAATGTACAGTGGGTTCTAAGAAAGTTAAAACGTTATATTATTCCAGTTCCACCTTCAGAAGAAACTTTAAGTAAATTTCAACAATTAGTATTATTTTATTTTTAATTTAATACCTTAATAATGTTTTTGAACTACAGCTGTTTTGACCTGATGTCCATTGAAATGGACAAACAAACAAATCAATTAAAGGTTATTGAACTTTTTTTATTTATTTATTTGGTCTCATTTATGGATGTCTTAAAAACAGGGAAAAGCTACTTTTACATTTTTCTGAAAGTTAATAATTCAGCTCTGAAGGGGCTAGAAAGTTCCTGTAACTCAAATTTGATGACAGGAATTGATGAACCAATAAAAACCTCAAGTATGACATACAATTACCCATTACATTGTGTGTTGTTAATGTCTACACCTACCTCGACCCTAAACCCAAGCGTCACAGCATGTGCGTTACCATAGTGGGCATTACAATGTCCACTATGTATTGACCTGATCCAGTACATCATCATGCTACAGTGAGGACATCTTGAATAAAATACAGGTCACACACCGAATCAAACAATGAATACAGTCGCAGGTGAATATACAGAAACTGAAAACAAGGATAAATAACTAAAGCAAGCACAAAACATGGATTTATAAAACTATCATTTATAAGATATGTCGTAGACAGAAACATGACTGTACTATGCTGTCAATCTGCTGTGGTGCTGAAATAGCTGAATTATGTTATGTTGCTTCAGTAGCGCCAGTAA
>CAIGQV010019070.1:7609824-7622568 GCA_903798115.1 Danio jaintianensis | reverse complement strand
AGATAGATAGATAGATAGATAGATAGATAGATAGATAGATAGATAGGACAAACAAGACAAACAAATGAAAATATTTTCTATGTTAACATCTCTGCCCAAAGACATTTTATTAAGCATAGACAAATATACACTACAAAAAAATTATTTGTAGTTTTCCTACAAAAGGAATACAATACAACATTTTTTAATATACCAACCTGTATAGACACAGCAAAATTGAACAATAACAAGAATTTGGGGTGGCTGTTTGTTCAACAATATCTGTCAATATGTCATTTTAATAGCACTTAAATTACTTTTAAGATTTGTTGTTTTGCAGTTTTGTTGATCTGAACACAAGTGGACAATGCTAAATGCAGGCGTAAACAAAGCCCCTTTTTGGCCACTTCCTGATGTGGTTGAAAATCTGTTTAACCAGATTGCTTTTGTGGTTTAAACGGTCCTGAAATCGGATGTGTTTAAAGGCCATCTCCTCTCAACCTACTGACCTCATTCCTAAACTTTATGGGTTTTGTTGTTGAAGTGAGCTGGCCAAATTTGGCATCTGAAATTTAGTAAGTTTGATTTGAAGGCAAAAAAAATAAAATAAAAAAATTCTTACCAGTCCTGGTTCTAACAGAAACCAAAGAACTGCTGCTCTCTGTGTAGTTTTAGTTATCTCTTGTTGCATTCATATTGATTCATTCATATTCCTTCAGCTCATTATTTATCACGGGTTGCCACAGCGAATGAACCACCAACTATTCCGGCTTATGTTTTACGCAGCGGATGCCCTTCCAGGCGCAACCCAGTACTGGGAAACACCCATACACTCTCACATTCACACACACACTCATACACTACAGCCAATTTTGTTTACCCAATTCATCTGTACCGCATGTCTTTGGAGTGTGGGGGAAACCGGAGCACCCAAAGGAAACCCACGCCAACACAGGGAGAACATGCAAACTCCACACAGAAATGCCAACTGTCCCAGCTGGGATCCGAACCAGTGACCTTCTTGCTTTGAGGTGACAGTGCTAACCACTGAGCCACCGTGCTGCCCTGCATTCATATAACCGTCCATTAAAAAGTCAGAAAAGGGGTCTAAAGTGGACAAAAGAGACAGACTGAAACACCAGGTGAGTTTGGTCTACTTGTAATCCGATCCACCAACACGCATCTTTATACATGAAAACAAGGCCTTTGATCAGGGATGCTCAACTCTGTTCCTGGAGATCTATCGTCCTGCAGAGTTCAGCTCTAACCCTGATCAAACACAACTAAACCAATTAAGTAGGATCTGAAGGAGCAATTGGTAATAAAAGACAGATGGGTTTGATCCAGGTTGCAGTTGAACTCTGCAGGAAGGTAGATCTCCAGGAACATGGTTGGGCATCCCTGCCTTAGATTGTCTTTAAAACAAATATGGCTTTCAGTGTTGCCAAGTCTTTGGTTTTCCCGTAGAGATAATCTACAGTTGCAGCAGGTAGTTTTTTAAGTTTAATGAACTAAAGCGATACTGTACAGACTTGCAGTTTGTGGGTTGCTTGTTACAAAAACTTGGCAACCCCAATGGCATCAAGGCAGCACGGTGGAGAGTTTGTTGATGCCCTCAAAGTTTGGTAATGTGCTCAAAATTGGACAAAAAGTAATTAATTAATTCACCAGGTGAACGTGTCTCTCTTGTCTACTCATGATCCAATTCACCAGAACACATCTCAAAATGTATAAATAGGTCCATAGATTTTCTTTAATCAAATATGGCTGTCATTGTTTCCAAGTCCTCAGTTGTCCTGCAGAATTGGGTCACTGGTATATTGTTGCAGCAGGTTGTTTTTTCAGTCCTAAAGTGATAGTCCTGAAGGCCACACCTGCAGTTTGTGTGGGGGGTTTCATATGAAAACCTGGCAACCCTCATGGCTTTAAACCTCTGCTGATCTCACATAGCAGGTATAAAGGTAGCAAACTGAAGAGTTTGTTCATGCTCTCAAAAGTTTGGTAATGTTGTCTAGTAGACCAAATTGATGAATTAAATCACCAGGAACAAACAGATATATGTCGTAGACTGTCTTTAGATCAAATATGGCTTTCAGTGTGGCCTAGTCTTCAGTTTTCTCATAGTATCTGTTAGGTTGTTTGCAATATCAAGCACAGCTGCAGTTTGTGGGAGTTTCTTATGAAAGCATTGCATCCCTTATGGGTTTGAAGGCAGCAAAGTGGGGAGTTTGTGCTTGGAATAAATTTTCATAGACGCTTTTCTACAAAGTTGTTTTGTTGTCCTGGCTGCTACCAGAAGATGAGAAGGTTGCGTCGTTTGGCTGTTGGAGCCCTTGTGATTCTGAGAAGGCTGAGCAGGTGGACTGACGTGTTTGGAAAGGCAGATCTTCAGCAAACGCCGTCTCCAGCACCAGCAGCAGAGACTGTTTGAGCTTCTTCTTAAACTCCTCGCACATGAACACATAGAGGATAGGGTTCAGACAGCTGTTGAAATAAGCCAGACTTCCAAAAAAGGGTCCTATATTATTTATCACTTTTTGAACGCCACTCCATTCGTTTTTTCCATTTGTCACTGCGGTAGCTAGCTGTTGAAGATGAAAGGGAAGCCAGCATATGAAAAAGGCCAGGATTACAGATAAAATGACCCGGAAAGGCTTAAGTTTCTTCCCTCTTTTAAGACGTTTGGCCCGTACTCCTATAGCAATGTATGAAGATGCAATGACTAGGAAGGGAATGACAAAGCCCACAATAAACCTGTACGTGAACAGAAACTTTATATTGGAATCAGGATGGTACCTGCATACTTTCTTCTCTCCTGAACGCCACATGACAAATGGTATGCTGCAGCCGATGGATAAAAGCCACACAAACGCACAGATGATCCTGCCTTTGAACAGAGTTCGCTTATTTTGAGCCCAAACAATCCACCAGGTGGACATGCACCGGTCCAGGCTGATAGCGGTGAGCAAGAAAATGCTGGCAAACATGTTTAGCACTGACACAAAGGAGACTAACTTGCACATGAAGTCACCGAAGTACCAAACCATCTTGTTAATAAAAGTAACTATGGTCAGGATTAAGAATAAGATAAAGATGAAGTCTGCAATCGCCAGGTTGAGAAACCAAATAGAGTTGACCGTTGTCTTCATTTTGTAGCCCGTCACATATATAACAAGTCCGTTTCCAATGATACCCAGTGCAAAGATTGCAGAATATATGCATATATTGAAGATTTCAGTGGCTGTTAAGGCTTGCTGCATTGTGTTGTTCAGTCCTGAAGTATTGTTTGCTAAAAAAAAAAAAAATAGAGAGTGAAAAAACTGTTATAAAAGAATGACATTTCAGATTTTTCCTTTTGACTTTAAATCAGATATAAGCATTTATCAGATATAATTAGATTTGTTCCTAAATCATTTTCAACACAGGCTCATTGTGAAAATGTATCCCTGTATACATTTCTGGAGAGCATGAATTATGTAGCCAGAGTATTCGTCTTTAAAACGTATGCTATGGGGTGGTATGACGTCGCTGCCGGCTTGTTTCTTTTCATGCTATACCAGCTGACCGATTGCCTCCGTGTGGACTGCTTTTCCGCAGTTTTTTTTTTTTTTTTTACCAGTTTGCCCAGTAGCTCGCCAAGTACATCGGCAGACTTGAGACGCAGAGAACAGTTTACCTCGACGACGGGGTTTGAATCTGGTGAAGAACGGTTCCAGAAACCAGGTAAAATAAAAGCCAAAATATAAAATAAACAAGTAAATAACAGGGTGAGAATGTGGTAAGATCTGAAAATGTGGTAAAACTCAGGCAGCCGAGAGGGCTTTTCTTTTTCTGGATTGCTTTTGAAAACACTGTCGGTTGAGTTTAGGGAAGGGGGTGATCGAGTCAATCGGTGCTTTTGAAAACATTATCGGTTGGGTTTAGGGAGGGGGGTTGGTGGGGGTATCGGTCAGTCAGTCAACAATGGCCTTTTGTGGATTTATGGGAGAACAACCGGCGCGTATGACACTCGTGAGAGAAATTTGAGATCTGAAAAAGCGTACACACTGGTCACTGGTGGATTCCCAAAAACAAAACCTGCAAAAAACGTACCTCCTGGGATGTATTTTGTGATCTCCAAAAATGTATATAGGGGTATGTATCAATAATGAGCCTGGGTTGATCATTTTAACGCACAAATCTGTTGCATGTTCTTAAAATACTGTTTAATTTTTGGAAAATCTTTACATTCTTTAAATTGGAAAGTTTACAAGTTATCCAAGTCCATAATGTTTAAGATTAAAGCATTTTTAAAACATAATCTAATTTTGTTTGATATATTTGGAAAAAATGGCAAAAAATGCAGATTATAATACAATAAAAGCAGCAATTTATTTTAACACTGAGAGGTACATTATGCGTGATGTATATGGTAAAATATTCTCTACTAAGCACAGTAACACAGAATTGCAGTTTTTCATATAAATGTAAAAACAAATAAGTATACTTTTAGTTTTTACTGTTTTTTTTTTTCAAAAATTATGGCTGATTCTTTAAAAAGACTTTGTCAGCAAAATTGTCACATGCTAAATAATACCACAAGACACCAGCCAATGTTGAACATGCAGTGCTGTAACTCAAAAATATTATTTTACTCTTGTTCTTATCTCAATGCTGCTTGTGTCAGTTTTGCATCTAAGCAAATAACGTTTGCATTAGTCTCCATTTGCATTAATACAGTTAGAAATGTCGCATCCTGTATAATATGATCACAGCTTTTTAACCACTGCTGACTGCTCAGACAGCACGTATTGCACAAATACATTTTTAATGAACTATAGCCACAATAGATATATATCAAAATATATATTTTTTGTTTGTCATTTTATCTTGAAGCAGTGGTTTAAACCAAGATTCAACAGCAGTGACAGATGACGAGATGATATTTATAGTCGAAGCTTTGAAAGTCAAGCTGCGCGATCTTGATCAAATCAACAAGTCAAGATAATAAAGCTTTACCACAGGGGTGGAGGACTCAAAAATGCATGTCATTTCAAAAAGGCTGTAAACTTACAGTTGTTCTCACCTAAAGAAGCATTAAAACTAAGTTGCTATTGCATATTTAGTAGGTGGATTCAAATACACAGGGATATGAAATAGATGGAGGTTCTTACCCATTTCCAGTCCTTTCCTCCTGTGCTTACTTCAGATGTTTCTTATCAGAGCTCTCAACAAAGTCTTTACATGAACAGTCGGTACAGTAGTTGTTTCTCCTTGTATAAAAGAGAGTGAGAGTGAGAGAGAGAGAGAGAGAGAGAGAGAGTGGGGAGGAGTGATGATGCAGCAAGGGAACTATGCTTCTGTAGAAAGCTATTTTGAATATCTTCCATGCTGGAATCCCGAAATAGTACTATAAATAACACTGTTGTCAACAAGATCTAAAATAAATAAATAAATATATTGTAAAATGAAATAATAAAGAACTCGAGAATGAAGTGCAGAGCAGAGAGCTGATAATTCTTCAATTTGAGATTGGTGTTTTAAGTATGCTTGACCATATGTTATTATGTAAATATGCAAATTTTATTTGACACGTGGGCGTCACGGTGGCGCAGTGGGTAGCACGTTCGCCTCACAGCAAGAAGGTCGCTGGTTCGAGCCTCGGCTGGGTCAGCAGGCGTTTCTGTGTGGAGTTTGCATGTTCTCCCCGTGTTCGCGTGGGTTTCCTCCGGGTGCTCCGGTTTCCCCCACAAGTCCAAAAACATGTGGTATAGGTAAATTGGGTAGGCTAAATTGTCCGTAGTGTATGTGTGTGAATGAGTGTGTGTGGATGTTTCCCAGTGATGGGTTGCAGCTGGAAGGGCATCCGCTGCGTAAAACATATGCTGGATAAGTTGGCGGTTCATTCCGCTGTGGTGACCCCGGATTAATAAAGGGACTAAGCCGAAAAGAAAATGAATGAATGAATGAATGAATGTTCTGAATGAATTGGGGTTATCGATGTATCGATGGTGCCATCTAGAGGCATCTAAAAAAATAAATAAAAACTATGAATAATTAAATAAAAATATATATTGTTTCTGTGTATTCTAAATAGTTTTTTCCAGATTTTGCTATAATGGACTTTGGATTACAGCATGCTTTTGCTTGCATTGCATGTTTTCCACTTCATTTGTAGTCAATATAACTAAAAGCATCTGGAAAATGAACAAATATGAAGTCATAAAAAGGGCAGACATTGTAAGCCATTTAGACTAGCTCGTCATTTATACAAAATGGACAAAAAGCACCATAAAAGTAGTCCATATGGCTCATAATAGTCCCTTTAAACCAATTGTTAGCACTGTGTGAGGAACAGATTGTTATTTCTTGGCAATCATGAGAAAGTTAATTGAATTTCATGCACAGACACTGTTAGCAGTCAGTTGTCTTGACATTCTGTTGAACACAAAGGAAGAAATACTAAGAAATATTGGGGGGGGGGAACAGCCATTAACTTCCATAGTATTTTTGTTCCTACACTGTTGATGTTAGCGACATCGCCTCACAGCAAGAAGGTCGCTGGTTCAAGCCTCGGCTGGGTCAGTTGGCATTTCTGTGTGGAGTTTGCATGTTCTCCCCGTGTTCGCGTGGGTTTCCTCCGGGTGCTCCGGTTTCCCCCACAAGTCCAAAGACATGCGGTATAGGTGAATTGGGTAAGCTAAAATTGTCCGTAGTGAATGAGTGTGTATGAATGTTTCCCAGTGATGGGTTGCAGCTGGAAGGGCATCCGCTGCGTAAAACATATGCTGGATAAGTTGGCGGTTCATCCCGCTGTGGCGACCCCAAATTAATAAAGGGACTAAGCCGAAAAGAAAATGAACGAATGAATGAATTTACGGTTCTTCAGACTTATCCATTAATAAAACATGAACAAATACATACAGTGAAGAGTATTTTTATTATCTGATATTCAACAGTAATATTATTTACTGTACTTTATTGAAACAAGTAAAAAAAAAATTTAAGTTGAAAAAAATTCAAGTTTTACATTGTAACTGTATAAAAATCTGTGCAAAAATAAAGAAATATAAAAAATGAATATGAATAATATAGAAAAATAACTTCTTTGAAATGTAAAATTCAGAAACATTTTTTAAAATTAAAGAGTGCATTACCCTCTTCTTCAAAGAAGAAGAACTGACTCCAGGTTTGCAGGGTTAAGCAAAGCTAGTGGGCATATGTCTTATATAAAAAGATGGTATCGGATCGGTTTATGGCTTCAAACACTCGCCAATATCGATGCCAGAATTTTTGCAGAAAGCGAAATCGGAACAACCCTACACTTAAGTGTGAGTAAATGGTGGTTTCTTTTTTGGGTAACCTCTCCCTTTAAACACAATTTCTACAATTTGTTTTTAAGATTTTTTTAAATTCAAGTCTAAGGCCTACGAACTGTTTGGAATATCCCTGATTCATCTCCCAATGCTTGCAAAAGAGAACTATGCTCATATTAGTCATCAATTTACATAAGGAAAAATTTTTACTTGAGCTAAGAAAGTAATATTCTTTCTTAAATAATTTTTGGGATACCACTGCCTGATTTGTAGTTAAACCCATCAAAGTTATATTATGTCAATGTAATAATGTTTGATGGCCGCCTGGCCATTGGGAAGAAGGAGGCGGAGAACCGACGAACTTTTAAATAATTTATTAATAAAAGGGACGGCAGCTCCTCACGGAGACTGCCGTCAAACTGAAAGCAAAAGTAAAACATAAGTGTCCAGGCCTGGACCTCTCTCCGCTTCCTCTGCCATCATTCCTCCTCTTATAGTCCAGAGCTCCTTCCGTGGGATTCGAGGCCAGTGTGCGCCACAGGTGTATCCACTTATGCGCCGGCCTCACCCGTTCCCACGGCTCTCGGCCCCGCCCCCTCACCACAGTAAATTGTGTGTCTGTGTAGATATTTTTAAAGCATGTTTTAGATGTTTAGATCTGGGTCAGTTGTAACACCAAAACTCTTGGTTATTTGTGTCACCAGTTATATGTTACCATCAACCCCAAGCAAATTAATGTACAAATGAAATCAAAACTAACCATATGATTTTGTTAGCTCACATTGCTAGTTTTGTGGTGAACAATTTATCTGTTCATGTCATTAAGAGGAAAAAATTGTTTGCTGTTGTAATCTAAAATTGAAATCTGAAAATGCTCTTCCCTTTTGTTTTCAGTTAAATTCTCAGATTACGTCTGTCTGAGGTATTGGGCGTGGCTAACATTCTTAACCACGCCCCTCCAACTGTCAGTTTTGACAGTGCTATGACAACAAACAGAAATGGTGAGGAGGAGGTGTCTGTTAGGTTGTAATAACTCTGCCGAAACCCTTTTCCCAATCTTTTTAAATGAAGTGCCTACTTTACTACATCCAATCAGCTCGCAGTAAAACAAAACAAGCCACACCCACTGTTTTCTAGTTTAATATTCTGTTTCTCTAGGAACTGTGTCACAATACAAAAAAAAAAAAAACAGCTTCTGGTTCATGCAGACTTATATATGGTTTAATTTCCACCCGCTTCGAATGTTATTACTCGATTGAATGGGCGTTATCAGCTGATAGATATGGGCCAGTAGGGGCCTTCTGCGCCTACTGGTAGGCTCAGAAGGCTGTTATCATCCATCCACATGGTTAATCAGCTGCAGTATACTAATAGAGAAGACTCCAAATCCAGATCTGTTTTTACATTACTGTGATAGTTGGGTTTAGGGTTGGGGTAGGGGTAGACGTTAATAAAATACAATTAATGGGAAATTCAATAAATTATATAAATAATTCTCGTTAGCTTCCGGCCGCAGCCGTATGTGATCTATAGCTGATTAACCATGTGGATGGATGATAACAGCCTTCTGAGCCTTCCAGTAGGTGCAGAAGGCCCCTACTGGCCCATATCTATCAGCTGATATCCACTGATAATCCCCATTCAATCGAGTGATAACATTCGAATCAACTGTTAATTTCAGTATTCCTATATTATAATAGGCAGTTCATTCCGCTGTGGCGACCCCTGATAAATCAGGGACTAAGCTGAAGGAAAGTGATTGAATGAATGAATGAATGAATTATAATATAATATCCTAAAATATTTTTTTCTACTCTGGAAGTCCCAGCAACAAACATTCTTCAAAGTATCATTAATATTATATTAATATATTGCAATATTAAATATTATTACTTATTAAAATATCTTATTTTGTGTTCAACAGAAGAAAAAATCTCCTAAATGTTTAAAATAACACAAGGGAGAATAAATGATGAGGTAATTTTTCATTTTTGAGTGATTATCATTTTAAAAACGTTTTTTTATTATGTATGTATATGACATAAACTGTAGATTAAATCATTTAGCTGTAACTTACCACCCATTTAATACACCTTTAATAATTTCTTTCTCTGTTAATTGCTATGGGGCACCATTATTAAACATATAAAGGATATTATACAGTAGATTTATATAGCATTATACAATACACTGTAAAAAAATATCGGTTAATAAACAGTTTGCGTATTTTGTGATTCAAGGGTGTTTTCCATTTATTTACGGTTTTGAATTGTATTATGGGACCTTGATCTCTGCTCTGTCGACTTTTGATGTTGAAAATTTAACTCTGCAGTTTAACAAGGTGACTTTTATTGACATTTTAGTAGTTTAAAATAATAATATAGAGATAAATAAGTCTGTAAAATAACAGAAAATGTACTGGCAGTTTATTACAAGGTTTTTGTACTGTAATACACAACACCAACCTAGACAATATATCACTTTAAACTATTAGACTATTAGGAAGAAGGATTAACATTCCTTAATGCAATTCGAAAGCATAAATAAATGGGGGAAAAAAAGTTAAAATAAAAACATGAATATCAAAATACAGAAATCTGCTAATTTAAGAATATTTCTTACATTGTAGTTTATGTCATAATGATGGCCATTAAGGTTGTAAACATCTAGATAACTTCAAAGTTTGTTTTGTCAGCAGCAGTAGAAATGGCAGTATCTTTTATTTGCTTTGAGACTCTAATGTCCAGATGATCTTCTTCAGCAAACGCCATCTCCAGCACCACCAGAAGAGACTCTTTAAGCTTCTTCTTATACTCTTCACACGTAAACACATAGAGAGTGGGGTTCAAACAGCTGCTTAGAAAGACCAGACAGTTCACTACAGCTTCTGCCTTAACTAAAACCTCTTTAGCAGATGCGCTCCACTCATTCTCGTTTGCACTTATGTAGTAAAACTCATAGATATGATAAGAAAGCCAGCATATGAAAAAGGCCAGGACTATAGCTATAATGACTCGGTATGACTTGTGATGTTTCCCCTTCTTGAGATATTTAATTCGCACTCCTATAGCTATATATGATGATGCGATGATCAAGAAGGGAATGATGAAGCCCATTATGAACCTGTATGCAACAAATGACTTGTAAGATTGCATTGAAGCTGGGTAGTCGCTGAAGAAGATTAAGTCTGCGATGGCCAGGTTGAGAAACCAAATGGAATTGACTGTTGTCTTCATTTTGTAGCTGGTCACGAATATGACAAGCCTGTTTCCAATGAGACCCAAGGCTGGGATGGCGAAGTAAATGCAAATTTTGAAGATGTCAATGCCGGTCTGCACTGTAAAATTGTCTGAAGTGAATGTGGTCACATTTTGAAATGCAGAAGTTGGGTCTGCGACATAAAAAAAATAAAATGAATTGATAAATAAAAAATTAAATACAGTGAGTGTTTTAAATTAAGTTACGTTTCAAATACAAGACATTGTCTAGACCATGACGTTAGTCCATAGAAGTGTAGGTTTATACACTTACTTATATTATTATTATCATTCATTAATTTTCCTTTTGCTTAGTCCCTTATTTATCAGGGGTCGCCACAGCGGAATGAACCGCCAACTATTCCGGCATATGTTTTACGCAGCAGATGCCCTACCAGCCGCAACCCAGTACTGGGAAACACCCGCACTCTCACGTTCACACACACTCATACACTACGGCCAAATTAGCTTACCCAATTCACCTATAGTGCATGTCTTTGGACTGTGGGGGAAACCGGAGCACGCGTAGGAAACCCACGCGACCACAGGGAGAACATGAAAACTCCACACAGAAATGCCAACTGGCACAGCCGGGACTCGAACCAGCGACCTTCTTCTATGAGGCGACAGTGCTAACCACTGAGCCACCGTGCCACCATTATTATTATTATTAATATTATTATTATTATTATTAACTATATAGATTAAGTAATAATTACATTAAAGGGAAAATTCACCCAAAATTAAAACACTTTCATCATTTGTCTCTACTGGTTCAGAACCTGTTTAAGATTTTTTCTTCTGTTAAACAAATAAGATTTTTAGTTGTTGTTGTTGGAAATTGACAGCAGTGGACTTCAATAATATTTTCCAATAATATTTTCACATATAAAATAAAATAGAAAAATGCTATTTCAATAAAATTGCAGATAATTTCAATAGTATATAATACAAATACATAAATTAAAATATTATTTTCACACTTTTGTATAAGGCAAAAGAGAAACCTTATTTAAAATGCCAAAAGAAAATTCTGTTCATGTAAAAGTAACAAAAGTACAACAGGTAAATCCGGCTCTTACCCATTCTCTTTAATTTGTGTTAAAGCCCATAGAAACCTCTTTGGATTTGAGTTTTGTTTTTCAGTTGTCAATCCACAACTGATGATTAGTTCTGCTTTACTAAGTGTTAAAAGAGTGGTGGTGGGTGCACAAATGTGCAAATGCATGTCAAAAAAGGTACAAATTTGCTGAAAAAAACTGTTGCTCTAGTAACTTTACAATTATACATGATACATGTAATAACATTTTAGGTTTTGCTGATTTTATTTAAAATCTACAAAAAAAAAAAAAAAATGCATTTCTTTAACTGACATAATGATAATATACCAACCAGTTGAAGTATCAATATCTAGTTTAAACCTTTATAATATACCGATGTTGAGCTTTTCTAATAAGAATGGCCTATTGAAAGTTTCTGATAGAAAGTACCATTTTGACAGCTGACTCATGAAAAGCGAGTAGCGAGACCTGTCGTTTCCATAACAACAGGAAAAAATAGAGAAGGTGTTGATAGATACCCATAATGTACCACTGTAAACTCAGAGCACAAGTGTATAATCTAAAATATGCTGCAAACCATGCAGTTCAAGTTCCTGGACTAAACTGTAAAAAGCACTATACTTTATCCTTCCCTGTATAATATTGTGTACCCACAAATGATGTTGTGAACCAACATTCTCCTCCCCAATAACTTCAAAAGTCAACAAAAGTGACAACTTCCTCTTTCTGCACATGTCTTCACCACACAACACAAGGCTACTGCCGCAGCTGTTATTATAGCAACAAAAGTCACCGGGTGCATCTCCAACCCAGGCTTATTCTGAAAACGTACCTCTATATACATTTCTGGAGAGTGCCAAATATGTCCCAGGAGCTGTCCATACGGAGGTAAGCAGTCAGCCGGTAAGCGCGAAAATGAACAGCGTCATACCGCCCCGTAGCGATAGTTTTGAAAATTAAATGCAGCTATACGAACTTCTGGCGAGACTCTAATGTCCAGATGATCTTCTTCAGCAAACGCCATCTCTGGGGCAAAAAAGGTACAAATTTGCTGAAAAAAACTGTTGCTCTAGTAACTTTACAATTATACATGATACATGTTATAATATTTTAGGTTTTGCTGATTTTATTTAAAATATACAAAAAAAAAAA
>CAIGQV010019070.1:7561496-7589899 GCA_903798115.1 Danio jaintianensis | reverse complement strand
ATATATATATATATATATATATATATATATATATATATATATATACAGTTGAATTTAGAATTATTAGCCCCCCTATATATATTTCCCCCCCATTTCTGTATAACGGAAAGATTTTTTTCAATACATTTCTAAACATAAGAGTTTTAATAACTCATTTCTAATAACTGATTTATTTTATTTTTGCCATGATGTCAGTACGTAATATTTTACTAGATAATTTTCAAGATACTAGTATTCAGCTTAAAGTGACATTTACAGGCTTAACTAGGTTAATTAGGTTAGTTAGGCAAGTTAGGGTAATTGGGCAAATCATTGAATAATGATGGCTTGTTCTGTAGACAATCGAAAAAAATATTGCTTAAGGGGGCTAATAATATTGACCTTAAAATAATAATAATAATAATAAAAAAAACAGCTTTTATCCTAGCCAAAATAAAACAAATAAGACTTTCTCGAGAAGAAAAAATATTATAGGAAGTAATGTGAAAAATTCCTTGCTGTTAAACATCATTTGGGACATATTTGAAAATGAAAAAAAAAAAAAAAATCACAGGAGGCGAATAATTATGACTTTAACTAGATATAATAAAATGAATTTATAAATTCAACTTATTGTTGACAAAAAAGAGATGACAAACTATAAAGATTTAATATGACAATTTTTTGGGGCCTGCACTGTGATATTAAAATGTTTTCTTTTTTTATAAATGTCATAAAAATTGTGTTTGTTTATATCACTGAATGACATTTTAGTCTTTATTTTTTAATCAGAAAAAATATACTGGACACATTCTAGTGTGCGGATAAAAAAAATAAGCTGTATTAAATTTGATGCTGAAAAATATCTATATTAAATCAGGGAAAAAAAAAAATTGATCTACATTTAAACAAGCACTTTAACACTTATTTTGGTTCAAGATTTGATTATTGCGTTACCACAAATACTCAAGGCATACCAGGTAGACCCAAAATCCTTCACTGAATATTTATAGAATCAAAAGTATGCAAAAGTATGTAGTGTAATACAAATTGCCTTTAATAATTTCATTGGCATTATGTCAAAAGAATAGCATCACAAAAATACAGGTTATGAAGTTTCATCACTGGAATACTTGCTAGTGCTCTAGTTTGATCCAACAATTTCATCAATCCATCTTCGAAAGTAGGAGACGCGGGCATAGACTAATGGAAAATCCACACGGCAGTCTGTTTTGCCCCAGGAAACGATGCCCACTTGGTACCAAACACCTGAGCTCTCACACATCAGAGGACCACCAGAATCACCCTGCGTTTGACATACAGACATCAGTCATCAATATTACGATTTTTAGATTTGGTATTTCACATATTTTAATGGTTTAAAACCATTTAAGGGTTAGTTCCCCAAAAATGAACATCTCTCGGTCATTATTCACTCAGCCTCACGTGCAAATAAGAAATTAGATCATATCCAGAACACAAATGGAGATATTTTCAATCAAATTTGAAAGTTTTATTACCCTCTGTAAAAAGTGATACACCCAGAACTCGGACATTTCATAAATAGATTTAAATAATAATAAATCCATATGAATAAATTGGTTAACCCTCCTGGTGAGACACCATCACTTTAACCTTGATCAGCTAAGGAAAACTGAGTCTGGGTCAAATAAAATCCTTGGTTTCTATATGCATACATTTTATTTGAAGGATGCAGCCTCTGAAATGAAACACAGCTAATGTTTACAGTATTTAAATTTGGTCATGCTTGCTTGTTGTGTGAGAACCATAAAGGTTAATTGTTTGCATGCATATTTGAGCTTCAACAAGGACCAATGTTTCTTCTTAGATGTCAATCAGGTTATTAAGGTTTTGTTCAAGCTTGCTTGTTTTACATCTGAAATCGCATACTTTCGTGTACACTAAATTAGTAGTACATGCAAATTTGGAGTATTTGAAAAAGAAAGCAGCAACTAACAGGTATCTGAATGATTTGCAACTTTTCCTGAGATACAATTGTGTGCAATCAATTGAGGCTACAGGAGAGGATTTTTAAATGCATTGAATGCAATGCTACTGATGCTGGTAGATTGAATAACTGTCACAGTATGGCGAATGTAGTATGTTGAATTTCATTCATACTACCCATATTCATACTATGTGGAACATTTAAAGAACTATACAGAACTTGTGATGAACTGTCATGAAGTAAGATTAAATTCAAGTGTAGTACTTGCTAAAAACCACAATTTTAGATGCACCATTGAATTAAAGTGGAAGAAGTTTGGGTTAACAGACTTAGACCGAAGCAGTAGAAATGTCTCGTATTTGATTTAAAAATAACTTTTGTGTTCTGATTGATTTCCCAGTGATGGGTTGCAGCTGGAAGGGCATCCGCTGAGTAAAACATATGCTGGATAAGTTGGCGGTTCATTCCGCTGTGGTGACCCCAGATTAATAAAAAGGGACTGAGCCGAAAAGAAAATGAATGAATGAATTGGGGTTAACTAATCCTTAAAAACGAATCCTTCTCAGTTTCCCAAATTCTCATTATTTACTGCATTTATTTTATCACGGAACTATGGGTTAATATTTGTTTTATTGCATAAAGTTCAGCAAAAATTTCTTCCAAATTTTAAGTAATATTGTCATTTAGAGTTAAATTTTTTCTGAATATGACAATTGGTGAGAATTACAAATGTTTTCATTTGTTGGGACAGAAAATCAGGCTTATTCCACCAAATAGTGATTTCTTAACTCCTCTCAAGTTGAAGCATTTGCATTGTGTTCTTTAAAAATATATACATCTAAAAGCATGTCACATTTTGGTTATTTCATGGAAAAAAAATGCTCTAAATGCAAATCTCAATATTTGGATTCTAAAATTGTAAGAAATGTCATCAGTAGTTTTTAGAATGAAACATAAATTATGTTTTAGTCAAACACAAAATATAAACCATAAATTGGAAAATTTTCTGAAACAAAAAAAATGGCAAGTGGTTTCTAATTTTTTTTCAATATTCGTATTCTGCATCTGTCTTCATTTACCTGGCAAGATGAGGATCCAGAGCCTCCAGCACAGATCATGCCGTTGGTGATTTTGCTCTGCCCAAAACTCTGCTTACATTGAGACTGACTCACTATTGGTATGGTGGCTTCCTGCAGGATACGAGCACTTACTAAAAGAACAAAAATTCTGTGAGAATTTGGTTGAGAAAATCCCAGCTGTTGTCATACAGGAGTTAGGGGCCCATTGGACACAGACATGAACTGCAGGCTTACGTTCAGTTTCAGTTCTGCCCCAGCCAGTTGTGACACAAAGAGTCCCGGGGACAATGTTGGAAGATGAGCTTGCCAAACATATGGGAGAAACACGGGACGTCTTTTGTGCCGCACTAGACAATTTCAGTAGAGTAACATCATTGTTGAAATTAGTCTGTATGTTGTTCTCAGGATGGGTGATGGCCTGTAAGAGTAGGAAGAAAAAATGTTGAGAAAAAAATGGGAAATATGCATTTCATTGATAAAAAACAGTAATAATATATATTTTTAAATAACTCATTAATAATGTCGAAGTAAAAAAAAGATATATAATTATGTAGAGCAGTTTCCACAAAAGTATTACACCTCAAGGGTTTTCAACATTGACAATAAGAAATGTTTCTTGAGAATCAAATCGCTATAATTTTGTTAATTCTTGTAACAATATTTCACAATATTACTGTTTTTATGCTCATCAAACAATTTGGAAGGGTAGCTTGTTGAAACGTAGTTTAATATAAAAATATATTTTTTAAATGCACTCTGTAATAATCACATAATATTAACAATACCTTTGCAATTCTCTTGACCTGAACATTTCCATCATTGGAGCCACGGTCATACTGTCCTAGGACAACATAGTGACTTCCAGGCCTAAAAAGACAGCAACAGGAAACTGCATGAAAAATTTTACACACACAAACAAACATTTTTAATGTGAAAGGCGCTGTTAAGTATGTTTTTTTTTTTTTAAGCATTTTGAATTACAAGGACATAAGGCATGTCCTCATAAACCACCTCAATGTTGTAATACCTTGGTCATACCCATGTCATTATACACATTTCACACACACACACACACACACACACACACACACACACACACACACACACACACTTGTATACATGGTTTACAGGGACTCCATAGGCATAATGTATTTTACACTGTAAAAAATCGCTTATTATATGGCCCTACCCCACCCGCACTCCTAAACCCAACCCTCACAGGACACATGTTGCAAATTTTGAATGTCATAAGACCTCATTAAGTATGATTTTAAAGCATTTTGAATTACAGGGACATAGGGTGTGTCCCTTTAAACCACCTTAATAGAGTATAACTAAATCATACCCATGTCATTATGCAATAATCTAGTAACCTAACCCTAACCTGTCCCTGTAAACCAGATAAACCTGTACACACACAGATTCTTACTGAATTTGACAGTGGGCAGCAGTGAGGACCCAATAGTTGTTGATCAGAGAGCCGCCACATATGTGTTCACCACTGGATGTCTGGTTTAAATATTGAGAATTCCATTAGTACAGAATTAATGAGAACTGCTACTATGATATTCAGAGAAATTATAAGTGGTTCCATTAATAAACCATAATTGGAATAGACTCTCAACAATCGTTTTGTATTTAAACCTTTTTACCTTGATGGAGACCTGCCAGGGCCAAGGGAGAGCATCAATTCCATGCATTATACTTGCATGAACGTCTCCATCAATTTTTTTTTTGCCGGTTAATTCTCTAGCAGCCCAACCTAATGGCTGACGCACACCACATCCTATTAACAAAGTTCAAAATAAGACCAATAAGAGTCTGAATGTCACTTAACCATCACTGAATTATTATTTTTTTTGACTCAACTTAAAATGCAACTTGCTGCACAGCTTTTTTGAGTTGTCAACTTTTTATTTTTTTACAGTGCATAATATGTTTACTGTGGTGTTGATTCTGTGTCCTTATACAGATTGTTATATACATAATTCATTTTATTTATATATTTAAACCATTTAAAAGTAAACTCACCCAGAGTGGAAGCCACCAAAGCCAAAAAGCTAATGATCCAGATCATGTTGTTGTAGACAAGCACCTGATGCCTTGCTGTTGATCCCATAAAGATTCTCCCCGGCTTTATATTCTGTCTAGTATCTGATAAATTTCGCAATTACAACATGTGCCTCCATGCAATTAGGAGGAGCTCAAGAATGTCTGTATCTGTCATACGAGGAAACGAAAAAAGGAAATATTGACAGTTATAGGTGGACCAGCCATACAAAAACAAAGGTATCACCTAATACAACTCTTATTTGGACTATGTTTCTTTTTTCATAAATGCATTCAATTGCAGAAATGAGTTTGTTGCTGGGATACTATGAAGCGAGCTACAAGATCCTCTTATAGGCTTCCTTCTGGCATAAATCTTATTACTAATTAACTAAAACACAAGAAAAAAACATGAGATGAGAAGATATTGAGGAAATAATATGCTTTATTTTGTTGAGTCACACAGGAAACAATTATTGAATGAATGAATTTTAAAGCAGAGTTGTGAAATACTCTCCCTGTGGAATAACAATGAATAATGAGCATAACGGCTAACTGGACAAATAACAAGGCCTCACCTCAGCTTGGTATTTATTTGTAATTATCGCATGACTAAGCATCTAATAATCACTGATATAATAGCTTAAAGCCAGGTAGAATTACAGATTTGATACTAAAACGCTAATGCTGTTTTAAAAGTGCCATATTGCTTTGGTCACAAGCTATAGGTTGGTCTCGTCTGGCACATCTGACCAATGTGAGTAAATGCTATTTGAAAAGAAGCCTGTTTGACATGCCGCGGAGTTGATGTAAATTCGAGTTGGTTTCTGTTTTTGTGTAAGCCTGGATGTTCCAAAAATTAGTCCACTTCCTCAATGGTAGGACCAGAGGAAGAACCACTTCCTTGCCCTCCAGGGTAACCGCCGGGCATCCCACCTGGCATCCCACCTGGCATGCCACCTGCGCCTTGATAGAGCTTGGTGATGATAGGGTTGCATACTTTTTCCAGCTCCTTCTGTTGGTGCTCGTACTCCTCTTTTTCTGCAGTCTGTGGCACAAGATATAAGAAGATGCTCATTGTTCTGCCAAGTGGCTTATTGCCTAATGGATATCCCAAACATGGTTCAGAAGTCACACCAAAAGTACAAACCCTAACCCTATTTAAATGTGCCTAATATGACTGATCAGCTCATTAGTAGAGACTCCAAGACCAGAAATAAATGGAATCGGTAAGAGTGGCATCTAAAAATGTATACTGTTGGCAGGGTTGCCATGTCCAAGAAAGATTTCCATCCCAACTCAAATCCCAACCAAATGGAAAGAAAAGTATTTTTTTCCCCCTTGCCCAATCAGTCAATTGCAGGATTCCCTGTTGTACCAACTGACTTTCCGCAAACCAAACAACACTTCTAAGTACCTTTCTCAGATGTGGGCGTAACTAACATTCTGCCCATTTAATATATGGTTATATTACTTACTCATTTTCAGCAGTCTTTGGGTTGATAGCTATGTGTTCTGGGATTAATGTACATTAAAAATTACGATACCCCTAGCAATACTGACTGTTGGTGTACCTTTAGGAATAAGGTTGGGAATTACTGGCTTAATGATCTCTTCAGGGGAATTCACACTTGGCTTATTTTGTTTAACGTTTCCCACTACTCATAATTTATCCAGGGTTGGTAATCTTGGGAATTTGTAATTTAATACTGCACACGACTAAAACCTTGGATATATCTATATTTCCTTTTCCTTCACTTTCGTCAATTGGTGAAGTTTGTTCCTTGCCACTGTCGCCACTGGCTTGCTTGGTTTGCTGCGCATCGATGGATTTGCTCTTCAGTGTTTGGACTTTCAGCAGTGAAAATGAAACCACACTAAACTGAACTTCAACTCTGAAAACTGGACTGACACAGTTTCAATTTATTAGAACTTCTATGTTAAGCTGCTTTGACACAATCTACATTGTAAAAGCGCTATAGAAATAAAGATAAATTGAATTGAATTGAATCTGCATTGTCAGTGTCTATGATTGTACAAACCCAGTATTAAACTCCTTTAAATAAAGGCTCTTGCATTGCATTGGGAATACTATATTGCTATATTATACTATATTGCAAACTCTATTATAAAGATTTTCCTAAATGGAAACTTCAGACATAAAGGTAAATATAAAATGTTTTATATAAATATAAAATCATCACATTGATTGATTTATTTATTTTTTTTGTTCCCTTCAAATGCAGATACATCTGTTTATACACCATACTATATTTTCTATGACTGTCCAAAAGACATAAATATGAGGCATACACTGAAAGGCAAAGCAGTAAAGGGTTTCTAACCTCGGAAAAACAATGCTAACAGTTAGCATTGATAGTTTCTAAATTATTAACTTGTACCATTTCTCTACTTGGGGTTAAATAACAGGTTTGGAATGACGATAAACCCAGGGATAAGAGCAGTGTGAAAAGCTGTTTTTGGTTGTTGATTGACACACTCTGGGTGGCTACACAAATGGATTGGGTTTCCTCAAGGTGAGGAATATCCTTCATAATCCTAAACTAGTGTAACCCGAAGATTGACTTGCAAGTTGCGAAATTATATGTTGTATCCTACCTGGTTCTTGTCCAGCCAGGAAATGACCTCATTGCATTTGTCAGTAATAGTTTTTTTGTCCTCTGCGCTGATCTTGTCTTGCAACTTGTCATCCTCAACAGTGCTCTTCATGTTAAAGGCCAAGGACTCCAGAGTGTTCTTGGCAGTGACCTTTTCCCTCTGGACTTCATCCTCTGCTCTGTATTGGTCAGCCTCTTGTACCATACGTTCAATGTCTTCCTTGCTCAAACGACCTGAAAGAAACAGAAGAGATTAGTGGAAAACTCATTGGAAAAACCGAGACCACCTTTAAGCCCCAGCTCTTATAAAGTCAACTTGTTATACAAATTTAGGACAAGGTATTCTACCTTTGTCATTGGTAATAGTGATCTTGTTCTCTTTGCCAGTGCTTTTGTCTACTGCGGATACATTAAGAATGCCGTTGGCGTCAATGTCAAAGGTAACTTCAATCTGTGGCACACCACGAGGAGCAGGAGGGATGCCGGTCAGCTCAAATTTGCCAAGAATGTTGTTGTCCTTTGTCATGGCTCTCTCTCCCTCGTATACCTAGAGATTAGAAAAGTAGGATTACTAAAATGAAATCCAAATAGTTGCAGATGCCAACTAGATTAATTCTTTAGGACTGATGACAAGCCTCGGTTGTGGAGGGCCGGTGTCCCTGAAGAGTTTCAACACACCTGCCCGGAAATTTCAAGTATACTTAGTATGATCTTAATTAACTTGTTCAGGTGTGTTTGATTAGGGTTGGAGATGAACTCTGCAGGACATTGGCCCTCCGGGAACAAAATGGTGAGCCCTAGTTCAGGATGTTCCATAACAGTCTAGGACTGATCCTCATATAGGCTAGAAACAAGCCTTTCTTGTTAGAGCATCCATTAATATATGCTGGTGAACATGACTATAATAATAGTCCTCCAGATATACCTGCACTAAAGGCAACCCTGGTTCATTCTGATTACATACCCCTATATACATTTCTGGAGAGATCAAAATACATCCCAGGAGCTACGTTTTTTTGCAGTTTTTGTTTTCGCAAATCCACCAGAGGCTGCTGTGTACACTTTTTCAGATCTCAAATTTCTCTCACGAGTGCCATTCGAGCCTGCTGTTCTCATGTAAATTACCAGAGGCCGCTGTCGACTGACTGACTGACCAACCGACTGTTCCCCCACCCTCCCCCTTCCCTAAACCCAACCAATAATGTTTTAAAAAGCAGCAATTGACCTGTCCACCCACTTCCCTAAACCCAACTGACAGTGTTTCCAAAAACAATCCAGAAAAAGAAAAGCCCTTACGGCAGCCTGATTTTTACCACGTTTTCAGATTTTGCCACATTCTCACCCTCTTATTTACTTGTTTGTTTTATTTTTTGGCTTTTGTTTTTGTCTTACCTGCTTTGTTCACCTGACTCAAACCCCGTTGTCGTGGTCAACTCCGCTCAGCGTCTCAAGCCCGCCGACTTACGTGTAGAGCTACCGGACAAACTGGTAACAGCGGAAAAGCCATCCATACGGGGGTAAGCGGCCAACTGGTAAGCGAGAAAAGGAACGGCATCATACTGCCCCGTAGCGTTCATTTTAAAGACGAAATGCAGCCATATGTAGATCTGGCTACATAATTCACGATCTCCAGAAATGTATATAGGGCTACGTTTTCAGAATGAGCCTATGTTGACTAAAAGAGCTTTGAATTGGAAATACCTGCTATAATGAAATTTGTTATTCGAAAGCAACAGACTATGTCTAAAACTACTTATTCTATTTACCTGGATTAGTACACCAGGCTGGTTGTCTGAGTAGGTGGTGAAGGTCTGAGTTTGCTTAGTTGGAATGGTGGTGTTCCTCTTGATTAACACAGTCATGACACCACCTGCTGTCTCAATGCCCAGAGAGAGAGGAGTGACGTCCAGCAGCAACAGGTCTTGGACGTTCTCTGATGTATCACCTGTTAAGATGGCTGCCTGGACAGCTGGGTGGGTTTTGGGGTAAAAATTAGTAGCATGTCACAAAAGCAAAATGTATTTATAATCTACTGTAGATTGGAAATTAAACCTCTTACCAGCTCCATAAGCTACGGCTTCATCAGGGTTGATGCTCTTGTTAAGATCCCGCCCGTTAAAGAAGTCCTGAAGCAGCTTTTGGATCTTGGGAATGCGAGTGGAGCCACCAACCAGCACAATGTCGTGGATCTGTGCCTTGTCCATCTTGGCATCCCGCAGAGCCTTTTCCACCGGCTCCAGCGTACCACGGAACAGGTCAGCATTGAGCTCCTCAAAACGTGCTCTGGTGATGGAAGTGTAGAAGTCAGCACCTTCAAACAGAGAGTCGATCTCAATGCTGGCCTGTGTGCTGGAAGAAAGGGTGCGCTTGGCACGTTCACATGCTGTCCGCAGGCGACGGACAGCACGTTTATTGCCAGTGATGTCTTTCTTGAACTTGCGCTTGAACTCTGTGATGAAGTGGTTGACCATGCGGTTGTCAAAGTCCTCACCACCCAAATGGGTGTCACCTGCTGTTGACTTGACCTCAAAAATGCCATCCTCGATGGTCAGAATGGACACGTCAAAGGTGCCACCACCCAAATCAAAGATGAGTACATTGCGCTCGCCACCAACCTGTAGTGAATTGTGGTCATACAGTAAAGCAGCAGTTTAACCTTTCTAACTCTTTAACCGTACTGCACTGAAAGTTCATTCAAACATATGGTACAAGCCAGTTAAAGGGATTCCTTAAAAAATAACCATGTTTTTTTTCAATAGTAAAATTGTAGTAAGCATGATTTTTGTCACATTTCTGTTTGTGTTACCCTGGAGTGCCCAAACTCGGCCCTGTAGGGCCAGTGTCTTGCAAAGTTTAGTTCCAACCCAATCAGACACACCTAGGCTAGTGAATCCAGCTCTTACTAGACTTTCTAGAAACATCCTTGCAGGTGTGTTGGGGCAAGTTGGAGCTAAAATCTGCAGGACACCGGCCCTCCAGGACCACCCCTGGTATAACCACAGTTTTACTACTATTACCAGGATAAAACTATAGTAAGATTTGTAAACCATACTTAATTTGTTGTTACCATGGTCAACTATGGTAACCCCAAATTAACCATGGTTTTGCATTATCAACCATAGTTTTTTCCATGGTATTCTTTCTAAAACCGTGGTTGTACAAATGAAAGTCAATGTGTTACTTTGATGTTACTATTAAAAAATATAGAGTTCACCCAAAAATGTACTTCCATTTACCATAGTGAAACACAAAAGGAGATATTTTTAAAAATGTTGGGCACCAGTAGCCATTGACATCCATAGTATGAAAAACAAATACTATGGAAGTCAATGGTTTCCAACCTTTTTCAACATATCTTAAATTATGTTCAACATAAAAAATACTTTCAAACAGGTTTATAACAAGTTGAGGGTGAGTAAATAATGACACTTTTCATTTTGGCTCAACTCTCCCTGTATGCATCTTTACCCTATCCTTATATAGACCTGAACTAGGTAAAATATAGCTCAGATTGTATACCTTTTTGTCCAATCCATATGCAATAGCAGCTGCTGTTGGTTCGTTGATGATGCGAAGGACATTAAGGCCAGCGATTGTTCCAGCATCTTTGGTGGCTTGGCGCTGGGAGTCATTAAAGTAAGCAGGCACCGTAATCACTGCATTTGATACAGCCTGAAATAACAAGTTCAAATTCTCATTTACATATTTCATATTGGCATTAGCATTGTTAGCATTATGGCATTAGCATTGGCAACATCAGTGTGAAACAACTACCAAGTTTGTTATGCATTAAAGGGATCACCCAAACCTGAAAATTCTCTCATTAGTTGTTCACATTTAACTTAAGTTTCTTTCTTCTGTTCAACACAAAAGAAGATATCTTGAAGAATGTTGGAAACCTGTAACCCTTGACATCCATATGATTTCGTTTTTTTTCTACTATGGATGTCAGTCGTTACAGGTTTTCAGCTTTCTTTAAAATATCTTCCTTTTGTGTTAAGCAGAAAAAAGAGATTCATAAAAGTTTAGAACCACTTGAAGATGAATAAATAGTGAGAATGTTTATTTGTGGGTAAAAAATCCCATTTAATAGTTGCATTGCTCTCTAAAGTTAAGAGATTGTGCATGCATGTTTAAAAGATTATGTTGGCTTGGATTACAGTTTTTTTTGTTTCCCACTTTGAACGTTTACAAAACCAAACTTGTTTTGCTGAGTTTCAGATAAAAGTTTACATCCTGCCTACAGCCAGCAATAACAAGTGTTATCTTCAAATATCTCTCATAGACAGTGGGGGTACAATTAAAACTTCAAAGATTTCTGAACCTGAAACGCGTTGCAAAATCAGATATTAATCTGTAGTGAATTTTTCAAAACCACTTGTAATGGAGACGTTAGTAAAAAAAAAAAGAAGGTTGAGGTTTGCAGAGCTTTGCACATCTGCTAGTCCTCACCACAGTACTTTTCTTTCTTACTTGTTTTGGTTTGGTAATGTAGCATGCGATCAATAAGAGTCTTAATTAAAAAAAAAAATTAGGCCGTATATGGAGCCAGTAACCTCATGGGTAGGTCATGTATTGTGGTTGCACTTCTGGCATCCCAAGTTGCACCCTATGTCCGATCACAAATGACTAAATTAATCTTAAAATATGAATAAATAAATAAAATAAAATAATAGTAATATAACATGTTATTCTCTTCAGTTTGCGTTTTGAAAAATCCAGTGAAAGACTTTAAATGTAATTGTAGACATAAAAATGTCTGAAAGAAAAGCTTCAATGCAAGTTATACATGTTAAAGGGCCCAGAAAGAAAGTATACGGTATTGAACATTTCAATATTAACAAGAGAAGAATGGGTGTTGCTCAATAGTTTTAGACTCTAAAATTATTGAATAACTTGTCTTTTTTTGAGTTTTGATTTTGAAAAACCTTTCTGATCCACTTCAGATGTTGACTACTGTACACAAGTTTTACAGTATGTAGTTTTTTTCACCTTTCCCAAGTAAGCCTCAGAGATCTCCTTCATCTTAGTGAGGACCATGGAGGACACCTCTTCAGGGAAGAAAGTCTTTATCTCTCCTTTGTACTCCACTTCCATTTTGGGCTTGCTGCCGTCACTTATTACCTTAAAGGGCCAGTGCTTCATGTCAGATTGAACCACCGGGTCATCAAAGCGTCGACCAATCAGACGCTTGGCATCTGTTGAACCAAGATGATGCATATCAAAGACAAAAATAACAACATACAGAAGCACTGCTTTAAAATGTTGTTGGCAGAGAGCTTTATTATTAATATTATTATAACGCATAATTGACAATCATACAACATTGTAAGATGACATATGTAACAATCAAACAAAGTCAGTTGTTTCTTAGTCAGTGATACAGAACGTACATAAAAAAATTTATTAGAAACAATAATTAATGGGAAAAAAAGGGCTGGGGGCTCTATCATATTTGAAATATTCAATTTTGCTGGCAAAGATCTTACAGTATGTATGTCTTAACGCTTACACTGCCGTCTAGTGGAGAACAGTAACATTTCAAATGCATTCTTTTCAATTAAAGTGCACCAAATTGTGGTACACATCAAAAAAATCTATTAATTAATTTAAAAACGATTTTCCTATTTAAAGGTTTTGTTGTTTTTCTAGCTCAAATATCTAAAAATTCTTAAATTAAGAATCATTTTCTAGAAAGTAAAATCCCCACTGCACTGTCAAAAATTATTAGTTAAAAAAGAGAGTAAACCTGTTGATTTTAAAGCGACTTTACTTCGAAAAAGTGTGTAAACCTGTTGCCTTAAAATTAAATGAATAATTAATGCTTTTAAGACAACAGGTTTACACACTATTTTGAAGTAAATTATAAAGTAACTAATCGCTTTTTGCAGACACAACAGGCAGATTATTTTGCTTGTTTCAAGAAGAAAGTGACCTCATTTTGGCTTGTTTTATTTCTGAAAATAAGCTAATAATTTGAACTTGTCTAGAAAATGCTTCTTGATTTAAGAATGTTTAGATATTTGGACTATAACCAAGACAAAAACTATCATTAAGATAATTATTATTATAATTTATTTATTTTTTGCAGTGAATTGCTGTTTGCTGCCTTACCAAACACAGTGTTAGAAGGGTTCATGGCAACTTGGTTCTTGGCTGCATCTCCGATCAGTCTTTCGGTGTCTGTGAAAGCAACGTAGCTGGGGGTCGTTCTGTTTCCTTGGTCATTGGCGATGATCTCCACCTTTCCATGCTGGAAGATTCCTACACATGAGTAGGTGGTGCCCAGATCAATACCCACTGCTGGACCTTTTGACATCCTGTCTGGATCCAAAATGACCAATGGTTATTTTAATTAAATAAGATTTGTTTCATAACAGTTTTGTTAAGAATGCCAGAATGATTACTTCTGTATGCAAACCTACAATTGAAATTACTATTATTATTTTGTTTTACAGTTTCAAGTCCAAAGAAATACAATCCAACAATACCAATACACCACTGCATCATTTCTTTTCGGCCCAGTCCCTTTATTAATCTGGGGTCGCCACAGCGGAATGAACCACCAACTTAACCAGCATATGTTTTACGCAGCGGATGCCCTTCCAGCCGCAACCCATCACTGGGAAACATCCACACACACTCATTCACACACATACACTACGGACAATTTAGCTTACCCAATTCACCTATAGCGCATGTCTTTGGACTTGTGGGGGAAACCTGAGCACCCGGAGGAAACCCACGCGAACACGGGGAGAACATGCAAACTCCACACAGAAATGCCAACTGACCCAGCCGAGGCTCGAACCAGCGACCTTCTTGCTGTGAGGCGATTGTGCTACCCACTGCGCCACCGCGTCGCCCACCACTGCATTCATAGACTTATTTAATGTATGCATATAGAACGTTTTGAATAATATTTTGTGAGAAATAATTTAGTTTATGAGGTGTCCTGCAATACAATGTAAAAAAATGTCTGTGATGTTAATGGTAAAAAAACTGTAAAAATGCTATGGTAAAATTCTGTAACCTGTTTAAGAGTAAGTTTCCTAAATATATACAGTACAGTGAATAACCATAAATTAACTTTCTCAGATTTCGCTATTTCTCAATACTCATTACTCTGATTCTTTTTAGTTTTTTTCTCTTGAGTAATGCACATTAGAGTTTTACGTTTCATCAAAATATTGGTGTATGATTATTATTATTTTTTTTACGAATACGTTAATTTACCGTAAAACTTTGTAATTTATTTTGTTCCAACCGTATTTTTAATGGTTAAATGCAAACAACCACAGCTGCCATTTTTTTTTTACCATAAATTTGACAGATTTTTTTTTACAGTGTAGGTTTATATGAATCCATAGTCAATAAACACAATTTTACATTACAGCAGCAGCTCTTTTCTCAGGGTCTTCCATCTTTTTGAGAGGCTGCTTTGCTCTAATTGGTCAAATCATGGCTCAATCTGCTTTGATTGGTCTCTCACTAACAGTGCATGTCAGAAACAAAACGTCTTTTAGCGTATCTGAATTTCAGCTCTAAATGCTTCCTTAGCACCTATTATACAGTGATACGAACAGTAATGAACTGTGTCAATTCTAGCCTTATTCTCCATCAAATCGACATTATGTGTGACATCAAAAATGCAAACAAATTTGATGTCCTTGACGTCCATTTGACATCCACACAATGAGGCCCTTTTCACCACAGAAATAAGGACACAAAAAAGTATTCTAATATAAAAAAAAGTTAGTTTTATTCATCTGAAAGATTTTATTCCAAATTCACAATGGATTTTGTATCCCTACACTGCATGTAAACTACTTTTATGTCAAAATAGCATCAAATTGACATTAAACATTGGCTTCAAAAACATGTTATTACAAGACTCTCCTTCTCTTTGACGTGTTTTTAACATGTTTTTTGTGTTGTTTTGACATCAAGTTGCCCACTGGGTTGGAAGTGCATGGAAAGTGGATCAAACTTTTCCAAACCTCATATGATTGAGGGTCACGGCAGATGTTTTTAACTGGCAACTAATTAAGACCATAAGCTAGCATTTAGCAAACTTGTTACAAACCTACATAGGTTTGTGCAGGAAGCAAGGGTAGAATTAGTGATGGTCGTTTTCAGGCAATTCTCAAGAATCTTTTTCTCTTTTTTTCATTTGCAGGAGACAGTTTATCTTGCACTTTGATCTTTGAGTCTTTGCAGAACTTGTACTTCCACAAACAGCTTTTTTTACACAGTACATGAAAGGTAATATATGAAAAGGCATAACAGAGAGAGGTTATAAATGATATGTAAGTTATATGTAATATATTTGTAGACTGACTGTGGTTACATTCACATTTGTGCTGCAGTCATACTGCCCTGTGCTGTCAGCTGCTTTAGAAAGCACTAGATTGCATGCTTGGCTGTGGGCCATGACCAGCACTGTGTGTGTGTATGTGTGTGTGTGTGTGTGTGTGTGTGTGTAAACTGACAACGGTGAACTTCTATAACTGCACATTGCTTACTTCATTTAATACATTAATGCAATTCATTATAAAGGTTGATTTGAATTAAACATGAAATGCAAAACCAAAAAGCTCCAATGCTCAATATTGTCATGTCTTCTCAACTCTGCAGAGAAAATCAAATTAAGGATTTTAGAAAACTCTAAGCAGGCTGTTTCTTACAGGAAAGCTGACGTCATGAGACAAGAGAACATTGAAATTTAAAGGGATAGTTCAGAATTTCAAAATTGAACACTAAGGAAGATATACTAAAGAACATTGAAAACCCATAACCATTGACTTCCATTGCTTTTCCTACTATGGATGTCAATGACTACCGCTTTCCAACATTCTTCAAAATATCTTCTTTTGTGTTCATCAGAATAAAGAAACTCAAATTGATTTGGAACAAGTCAAGGGTGAGTAAATGAGGACAAAATAAAACATTTTGGGTGAACTATCCCTTTTAGAGACACCAAGGCCTCTGAGTGCTGAAGGGGTTATGTGGCCTGCAAATATCCACATGATTTATAAAAGGGGCAATGATAGAATATAGATACTACTGTATTCTCTGAATAAAGGGTCTTATTATAGTATACATACAGGGCCTGAAATGAACACCTTCCAAGTGTCAAATGTGAGCGAAAATGGCATTTGCGGACAAGGTTTAGCATGATTATAAAATTACAAAGTGTTTGCGGGGTAATTACTGTATATAAATGTGTAATACAAAGCACAGCACTATGATCAGCTCATAATGAGTGTTTAGCAGTGTTTTCAGTGTCTCTGAGGACTAAAATGAACTAAAACTAAAATTAAACTTCTATTTTGACAGGTTGTGATTTATATAATTCAAATAATGAAATATTAATCATTTATTAATATTAAATTAATTTAAAATTCTAACAAATTTTTTTTGAATTGTTTTAGTGTGCAGCATGCATGAAAATGCCGACAAAACTTTAAATGCTTAAAATGATTAAAATGCATGGGAAAATGCTAAAACACATTTTTGATGGCAAATGATGCTTTGTGTTTCTATGCTACATTTGCTACATTTCCTATACACTGTAAAAAATGCGGTAAAAATTACATTACTACTATCAATTTTGGTTGCCAGTAAAATTTACACGTTTATGTGTAAATTAACAAATTCAGTAGTTTTACAGCACAATTGTAATCATTAATTTACAGTGTACTTGTAAAGTTTACAGTATTTACAGTTTTACTTGCAAAATTGAAGTAAAACAGTGCACTTGTAAATTTTACAGTATTACTGGCAACCGAAATTGCCAGTAATACTGTAAATTTTACAGCAATTGTAGTTTTGAATGCTTTACTAAAAAGCAAATAATACAGATTAAGTAGGCCTGTGTCCAAACTTCTGAATCTATACACAAACGTTTCTTGCTTCTCCTTCTACGGGACTGTAAATGATTCCTAAAGTCCTAGAACATTGTATTGTTTCTTCTTTAAATTCCTTCTGGTGCCTTAATATACTTATAGTGTTACGTTTATTATTGGATTTGATTGCTGCACAAATGGAAAATAATAATGTTTTTTTTTTTTTCCCAATATATTTATTAAAGTTTCAAGCGTTACAGAAAACAAAAAACAGGTGAACAAGACAAGGGGGAAAGAAATAAGAAAATGAAAATATATTAGAAAAACTAATAAAAAAAAAAAAAATAATAACTAAATGAATGAAATTAAGTAAATTCTATATTCATACTTCTAAAAGCTTCACAAGTTTAGACCTCATTAAACCAACCCTCTGCTAAGTATAGAGGTTATGTTTAAACCCATGTATAACAAAAATGGCTCCCACCTCTTTTGAAATACAACATATTTTCTGTGTGAAGCACAGGTTAAATAGTCCAGTGGTACATATTCAAGTATTACCCTGTGCCACAATGACTTTGTAGGAGTTTTGTCTGTTATCCAGTTCAGAAGAATGCATTTTCTTGCACAAAAACTTAGAAACTTGCAATAAAATATTAATGTTAAACTCCAAAAAATGGTTCAAATGAAAAACAGACGAAACAGAGCATAAGCCAAGCTGTGTGCAATGCTTCAAAGAAAATGTTTACCTTACTGCAAAAGTTCTTCCTGAGATATAATGGATTGTAATGAATGTCTTTTTGCCCCCTCAGCTCGTCCTGGTGCCTGTTGCACTCCTGCGCTGCCGGACTCAGAGGCAGAAGCTCTGGACTCCTGTGTGTTTATAGCGCAGAGATTTCCAGCCCCGGTCACCTGACCCACAGAAAGTTCCAGTCTGCACTTCACACACAGCCAAACGCCTGCCATTCAGAGCACAGTGAGTTAACAACCAGCTGCTAATGCCAGGGTAGAGTAACAGAAGACGCTTGTTTCCATTAATGGGGATATTCAGGCTTTATTGAGAACGACACAGACTTAATAAGTGCAGTCCTCACCTTGTTTTTGCAGATTTAAGTAAGTTTTGTGCCCCAAAATTCCTGGTGTAGGGTAAAGTCTAGATGATATACAACTGTGGATACTCACATCAATATAGCATAATTTTTATGACACTGTACCACAATAATTAATATTTTTACATTACAGTGAGGGGTTGGTTTGAGGTTAGGGAAGACATTAATAAGATACAATTAATGGTTAATTTAAAAAATATATATAAATAATTATTGTTATCTTCCGGCCGCAGTTGTATCCCTTCTTGGAACAACCCCGGTGGAGCTGTATAGCATGCTAGATAAACACATATGTGCTCATTAGATAATTTCATCAGATGGTGATTAGCACCGAAGCATTTACTGTATGAATTAAATATTCTTGTTGAGACATCAGTCCGCTACAAAGTTAATACAGATAGTTTTTTCAATGTATATGCATTTAAGACTTATGTGGCTTAAAAACATGCAAAATATCAGGTAACACCTGGAAGTACCTTAAGTATCTTGGTAATCAAAATAAGGGGTACGTGTTATTTTTTTATTTAATATTTTCAATTATTTATGATTTTTAAAATCTGGTTTAACAGTTTTATCTACATTTGTTACCATCTCTGGAATACCAAAATGCTGTAAAAATAATAATAAAAAATAGCAATAATAGTAACTGAATATTAAACAGGTAAACTGAATATTAAACAACTTTATTAATTACATGTTTTATCTGTTTTATTTTATTAATGTAAAATATTTATTTGGCAGTTTTGTCTTGAGTAGCAGGGTAATCTCTGTGGTCATAACAAAAATATATGTAAAAATTTCGATAGAGAGTGACTGTGGGTTGTTTGCTATAGGAATGCAGTTGTGGCAAGTTACACAAATTACCCATTAATTGTTTTTTATTAATGTCTACCTCTACCCCAACCCTCACTGTAATGTAAAAACAGTAATTACGCAGAGTATAATTCATATTATTTATTCAACTACCCATTAAATTGCATTTTATTAACATCTACATCTACTCCAACCCTAAACCCAACCTTCACACTAATGTAAAACTGTAATTAGGGTTGTACAGTAATTGTATTGTTGTAATAATATAAATTAGCGTTAAATTCCGACTGCAGATGTATCCCTTTTAACGCACCCTAGATATTACCTGAGCCATTCCCAGTATGTATGATGTCGAAAAAACACGTCAAAAATTCTAATCTATTTATTGTCAAAGACTTGACGTCCACACATTGATGCCCCTTTGACCACAGAAATAAGGACACAGAAAGTATTATAATATAAGAAAAGGTTTTGTTCATCTGAAAGCTTCAATTACAAATTTACACAGCAATTTTTGTTCCCTACAATGCATGTAAAATAACTGATGTCAAAAAGACATCAAATTGACATCTAAGATTTGTTATGTGTTTTATGAAGCAATGTTTGATGTCAGTTTGATGTCATTTTGACATCAAGGTATTGACATTAAATCCATTTGGGGTGGGATGTGTTTAGTAAACAAAACCCCACCATTCTTTAAAGGTCCCGTGGAGTGCTTTGAAATGTGCAGTTTTTATTCGATGTTTGACGTAATCTCAACCGAAACACGAAGGGAGGGTAGCTCCTCCCCTTTAAAAAAAACAGCCAATAGTGTTTTGTTTTATCACAGCTCTGCCTGTGAGAGTGGTTAAGATCAAGCGCATCAAATGAAAAGCAAATGTTAAGCGTCTTGAAGGGTCATGTCAGATACTAGAGAGCATTTGATTGGTTATGATGTGATGAGAAACTGTAGTGTGAGGTGACGTGAATAAAATCGTGACAAACTACAAGCTTTACATGTGTATATCAGTTTTATATCTTATAAATGCGAATTTTGTCACTGTTTTGGGGCACACTAGCTTATAGATATCCTAAAAACGAATTATACTGATACTAACATCTAAAAAACGTTATTTTAATTTCATGGGACCTTTAAAACAAACACACAGAACATGCACAACCTTTCACAGTTTCCACATAGCAAAATGTGCAGTCCTACTTTTGATTTATTCATTGAAAATTTGTCAAATTTTACACATTACACACTTTTCTATTGCACTAGATTCTTTCAACGTTTCAAAATTTTAGATATCATATAGGCAAAGTATGATTTCAGGCACTGTTTCATATTTTTAAGAAATGCTACACATTTCATAATAAAGCTAGAAATTATGTAGAAAACAGGTTTGTAGGGTTAAAATTTCATTTATTAATATATGAATTATTTTGATTAGTTTGAAGCCCATTTCATGCACCATAGCTTCAACAGTAGAATTAATTATTTCGAAAAAAACAACAAATAAATAAATATTCATATTCAAATGGCCACAGTTTATTTCACAAGAACTTTAACAGCTTAAACTCATGAGTCTATTCTTCATGAAGTGACTCACTAGAAACTAACATCTTAAATGTCACACAGTAATCCTAAAATAAAACTCACTCACTCTCAGTATCTCTCACTCACTCTCTCTCACAAACACACACACACACACGCACGCACCCACATACATACACACACTCATTGAAAAAAAATCAGTCTGTTAAACATTGCAGTGTCTTCATTATTGCTACATTAATTACCATAATCATTCTGTGCAAACTTCAAAAGATGATCCAAAAATCAGAAAACAGCATAACAAAAAATAATAATAATTACAGTATTCAGTACCCATTTCCCCCTCAAAATAGTTGGTCAGTCCATTCACTTTCTTGAAAAACAACTTAAACAAATGTGTCAGTTCTTAATAAATAACAAATATTACGTGCAATTCTCCATATCGCCTCGTGTATATATATTTAGTGATATATCGTGCCTCTTACATGATAAAAAGCAATGCAGAGTGAAGGGTGTCGTGGTTTAGTGTGTGCTATTTCTGATCAGTACATCTTGAACGCTGTACGACTGGTAAGACAACACCACAGAGTGCCTTCTAGAGCTTCATAGAACTTGGCCTGCGTTTCTATCATTATATAATGCTCTAATATCACCAATACGCAAGCACCAGATGTTTTAGTGACTGAATAATACTCACACGTCGGGTGTCACTTGGATCAGCAGGAATGATTTTTTTTGCCTGATGTGTTTTTCCACACTATAAAGTCCTATTCAGAGTTAAAGTATATTTGATTTTGCATGCTATGTTTCCATACTACATTTAATATATAATTCAGTAGTATCAAATAAATGTTAAATTCCCAAATGCTACTAATAATGCACTGCAAAAAACGTAAACTTTTTTTTTTTTTGTCTTGTTCCTGGTCCAAATATTAAAAATTCTGAAATCTAGAAGCATTTTAAAGACAACTAAAAATATTGGTTTGCTTTCAAGAAAAAAATAAGTCTAAATTAAGTAAGTTTCTCCTTTAAAAAAGCTAAATAATCTAAAAAGCGCATTAGTTTGCTTGTTTTAATAAAAATATTGCTTAATTTTTACTTTTTTTAAGTTTTAAACGTTTTTACTTGTCTAGAAAATGCTTCTTGATTTTATTTTTATATGCTTAGACTAGAAACAAGACAAAACCTAAAAATGATTAAAGCATTTTTGCAGTGTGGTAATAATTTCAATACCATCGGTCAGGTTAAAATGTCAATAAAACCTCTCTCACATTAATTCTGGCATCACAATAGAAGCCTTAAAGGGATAGTTCACCCAAAAACTATTTACTCACACTAGTGGGTCTAAACATTTATGAATTTCTTTTTTCTTTTGAACTAAAAAAAAGGATATTCTGAAGAATGTTGGGAAAAAAGTAGGAACAAAAATATGGAAATCAATAGCTTTTTTCTTCCTTTGTGTTCAATAGAAGAAAGAAACTCAAACCAGTTTGGAAAAAAAGTGGAGGAAGAGATTAAATGATAGCAGTATTTTCATATTTGGGTGAACTACCCTTTCAAAAAACAAATACTGGAACTACTGAAATATTAACACTTATGAAGAAGTCGGCCTTGTTCCTGTACAAAACCCTGGTTAAAAGCAGCAGCACTTTTTAAAAAATAAAATTAAAGTCCTTCTGGAGCGTAAAGTCACATGTTCTTTTCACAAGTTCATTTCATTCAGGCCATTTGAAAAGTCCTCACAGGTCTTTTGGTCTCAGGAAAAAAGGTTACGGAGATGATAGAAGAAGTGGTCCTCTTTGCTTTTGCGCATGCGATAGAGGCCGCTCAAATAGTCCCAGGATGAGCTTTTGCAGTAGTTCCTCATCAGTTCCTCAGCTTTTTTCAGGGTGGCGTTCAGGTCCAGCTTGCCCTGCAGACTGACCAGGTACAGCTTGATTAGTGCTATATAAAGGAAAACTGTGGTCCCAAAATGTATTTAGACACCCAAGCCACACTTAGAAATTAAATGAATGCAAGGCATTGCATTATATACAAACTATTAAAAATGAAAGTAATTATTAATAATAATAAGTAACAATTAATATATAAATAATAATTACATTAAAATCAAGCAATCACATTTTGTAAATATTATATAATTTTTAAAAACACTTTATATAGATATATGTGGCACTGGACCACAAAACCAATCATAAAACCAGTCATATGTGGAGATTTATGAATTACCTGAAAGACAAAGAAATAAGCTTTTTATTTATGTGTATATTTATAGGAGGACAATATTTAGTCAAGATACAACTATTTGAAAATCTGGAGTCTGGGGGGTTAAAAATAAACCAAAATACTGAAAAAAAGTCACATTTAAAACTGTACAAAAATAATTTGAACATTTTATCAAGTAAAAATCTGAGTTTTGGTATATTTATGGTAGGAAATTTACAAAATGTCATCATGAAACATTCTTTTAACATTGTTTTTAATTTCCCATGATTTTTGGCATTAAAAAATATAATAAGACTGTTGTTTTGTAGTCCAGGGTCACACACACACACACACACACACACACACACACACACACACACACACATATATATATAGATCTTTTTAAATGACTTGTGGTTTTTAGTGCTGGATTTTATTGCTTAATCCCTGTAATCCACAGTAGTGCATTTTATATTTTATTACAGTGATTAAAGGATGATGCTCAAAGAATAGCATTTATTTGAAATTAAAAGAAATCAGATTTTTTTTATTGTGACGTGATCAAATTTCATCTCTTTGCAGAATAAAAGTATTAATTAAAATAAATCTGATATAAGTTTCCACAAAAATGCATTGATTTCAACAATATTTTTTGAGCACCAAATCAACATATGATTTCTAACAGCTCATGAGACACTGAATATCATACACAGATGAATCATTAACATTATCATTCATACACACCTGCTAGTAAACTGTATGAGCTGAACCTCATTCTTGCAGCTCAGTAAAGCGTCTCTGTTCTCCAGCAATATGGTGGCGCACATGAAAAGTTCAAAGGTGAAGTCTGTGTTTACAGCGTGTAGATCAGCCACAGGTTCCTCCTCTGAAAATCACAAAAACCATAATCATTTATTAAGTAAAATCTATTTATACAGCACATTTGCACATTTAAACAGGGCAAAGCTTGCCAATGCACTGAGCAAAAGTTTATACAAAATATACTAGATAAATGTACAGTTCTGAACAAATCATTTGAATGTCTACTGCACACATAACATGTCTCAAACAAATAATAAATTTGTAAACGGCAATTTTTTTTAAATAAAATTAAGTAATATTAATTATAATAATAACAAAAAAAATTATATCTCCTTTTCATTGGCAATCCTATTGATTTGGAGATTTGGGACGGCTATAATGTATAAATTCAAATTCATCAAATGGTTAAGACAAGGGCCACCACACGTAGCCCTTGAGGGCTGGAGTCCTGCAGATTTTAGCACACTTGAACAAGCTAATCAAGAGTTGTATCCCTATACCCTGAAAAAATGCCCTATTCGAGAGAGCAACCTTTTCTAGTGGTGTCTGAAGTGCACTCAATCAATCCCACAATGCACCGCAATAACAAATGCACAACCGATGTGCACTCAACAGCTAGAAAATACCCACAATGTACTGTTAGAGTTCACCAGGATTTTATTTGTCAGTGTAATTTAGATTTAAATGAAAGATTTTTGGTTTTTTCGTTCTGTTTTTGACAATAGAGTACAATTGTTGAAATAAAACCATGAACAAATTGAATTTCAAATTTAATTCAAGCACTTTCAAGGACCTGTGTTTGTTTTTAAAGTACGAATGAAATAAAAACTAACCATATGATTTTGTTAGCTCACATTGCTAGTTTTGTGGTGAACAATTCATCTGTGCATGCCCTTTTAAAAAAAAAAGTTTATTAGCCCTTGTAATCTTTAATTAAAATCTGAAAATGCACTTCCTGTTTGTTTTCAGTTAAATTCTCAAATTACGTCTGTCTGAGGTATTGGGCGTGGCTAACATTATTAACCACGCCCCTCCAACTGTCAGTTTTGACAACAAACAAAAATGATGAGGAGGAGGTGTCTGTTAGGTTGTAATAACCTACTTTACTACATCCAATCAGCTCGCAGTAGAAAAAACAAGCCACGCCCACTGTTTTCTCATTTAATATTACGTTTATCTAGGAACTGCGTCACAATTAAAAAAAAAAAAAAAACTGACCACAAGATGGCATTCGCAGCGGAATCCTATTGGTGTATGTTTAAAATTAAAGTAGATTTAATTAAAGTAATGTTTGTATACATGATAGAAGCAGGGTGCGAATTATTGGAGGGGATGGGGGGGATTGACCCCCCTAATTAAGGGTTGATCCCCCCTAAAGGATGTCAAAACAAGATGTATGGGGGGTCCCTTTGAATCAGAGAAAAAGTTCATTCTGATCTGTATTTTAAATAATAATGTTAATTAAAATAATCGATATCCATTTGACCCCCCTATAACGGTTCATACCATTGTGAATGCATAATCGCGCCAGTCAGCCTATGAGAGAAAAAAAAGTCATTCAACAGTCTGAAACCGGCAGATTTAGAGCACCATAAGAGTTCACAATACTGATTTCTCATAAAACAGGTGTTTGTTTCTACATAAAGCCTAAAAGTAAAGTCAGATTAGATGAGTAATTTGTATAGTTTGACCTAAAGTAAGCCGAAAATAGCTAATCAGGTCAGAATACACTAAATAGCCAATCCCACAAAACACTGAAAACCTAAATATATTTTATTAATAAATTAGAGGTAATTGAAATAAATACATAAATTTGATTCACTTAAGCATGTATTACACAAATTAACATTACCAAAACGATCAAAGATCAAGGACGGGAATTACAGGTATCGCCTCAGATTTCCCAAATGTGTCTCAGATGACCAAATCGTGGCTGAAATTGAGCAGGGCTTGAGGAACAGGTTTTGAAAAGGACTTTTACCCAGGCTGTGTTTGCGTGCGAGTCTCTCCTGATAGCGAACGCAGTCCACCTGCTGCGAGATGAGCTCCAGATGATCACAGCTGAGAATCTCGAACAGACGCAGAGCATCGCTGTGCTCAAACTCACGCTGGAAACCCAACAGAAGCCACCTGAAGGAGAGACAGAGAAAAAACTAAATGCATAAAGGCAGAGAAAGAGAAGATCATCTTAAAACAAACTCAAAACACACCTGTGACAAAACGTGAGTCTTTCCATGTTGTCGGTGACGAGATGTGAGTGTAGTTGAGGATCCAGCTCTTTTAGTAAAGCAGCTTCCAATTCTGATAAACACAACGGCAATATTATTATCAGAATCATGAGTCACTCACATTTAAAGCTTTTTTAAATATTTCAAGTGATGTTTAACAGATCAAAGACATTTTTCACAGCATATATTTTTTTTCTTTAAGTTTTGCTGGAATAAAAAATATGTTTCAAAACCCTGCGGTCAATATTATTAGCCCCCTCGACTGGCTACAGAACAAACCACTGTTGTCCGATGACTTGCCTAATTAACCAAATTTGCCTAGTTAACCTACTGTAATTAACCTAGTTAAGCATTTTAAAATGATATACATATGATGTACTGTCATCATGGAAAAGACTAAAGAAATTAGTTATTAGAAATTAGTCATTAAAACTACTATGTTTAAAAATCTCAGTAATTTCACAGGAGCGCTAAACATGCTTAAACATGCTAAAAACATGACCGTTGGATTGAAATCATTACAAACTTTGAGTTTTAGAAAACAATTAATCTTTAGAATATCATAAGCAGTGATCAGCGTGACTAGAAATATCTCTTAGAATTTACCACACAGCATCATGGGTAACGTAGTTTTTGTCTGCACAAATTCTCCTATTAAATATGATTTCTACAAAAAATATATGTTGAATAAATGCAAATAGATAGGTTTAACAAAGGCATATATAATCAGTTAACAACCTCAGAGCTCAAACCAGGTCTGAATTTAAAGGTTTATTAGTTATTGTTAAATATCTATGTGGGAAAAAATGTATGGAGCTTTGATTTGAAATGAATGGAACTTTTTAGGCTTGATGTTTATTTGAAATATTTGAAGTTAATAATTTAAAGTAAAGACTAAATTTGACTAATAATGAAATGCAAAAAGTATCAAATAAAGCAGAACTCTAGTTCTGGATTGGTTGTGAAGTAAGAACAGCTAAAACATGTTTATAATTTTTGTTTTAGGGATAACATTAACCTTTTCTTATTCCTCAACAAAATTCTAAATGCACCAATGCAACCTATCTGCATTTGTATTTTCCTCTCAAAAAAACCTAAATAAATTTACCCAGTGTAACTTTGCAGAAAATATGGTAATTATTATGGCTAAAAAGCAGATCTAAATGTTTTGGAAAACTCACCCATTTTACGGTAAAGTCCATCAGCGCGGAAATCTTTGGAAAACTTCTCCATGTAGCAGGAGAAGCTCCAGTAAGTGTCGACTTCTGAGTCCAGAACCTCCAGAAAGCGACTGCACAGGTCATTCATGCCCTGAGCGTAACTCACTTCTGCAGAGGTCAAAGCAAACCATTATTGTAGCAGAACAAATTCACACGATGCACTTTACTATTTAACCACCAGATGCCGCTCCTTCACAACAAACCAATATCACAGATCACAGAATAAAAGTGTTAATGTAGCCAGCAGAAACTATTTATGCATCTTAAGTTCACCAAGACTCGATTTATGTAGCCAAATATACAGTAATATTGTGAAATATTATTATAATTTATAATACACTTGAAGGCAAAATTATCAGATCTCCTGTGTAATTTCTTCAAATATTTCCCAAGTGCTGTTTAACAGAGAAGATTTCAATAGATTTTAAACACTATTTTAAATAACTAATTTCTAATGACTAGTTAATTTTGTCTTTGCCATGATGACAGTACATATTATTTTACAAGATACTAGAATTCAAATTAAAGTGCAATTTAACAGCTTAATGGTTAATTAGCTACCACTAATTAGGACAGCAGTGGTTTGTTTTTTAGCCAATCAAAAAATTATAATAAATGTATATTTAAATGGGCTAATAATATTGACCTTAAATAAAAAAAACAAAACTGCTTTAATTCCAGCCAAAATACACTCTAAAAAATGCTGTGTTACACAAGTCTGGGTGTAACAGGGACTAGCCCAACTGCTGGGTTATTGAATTTTTTTAAAAATAATAATACATTTTTAATTAATTAATTCATTCATTCATTTTCCTTTGGCTTAGTCCCTTTATTCATCAGGGTTTACCACAGCGGAATAAACCGCCAACTTATCCAGCACACGTTTTACGCAGCGGATGCCCTTCCAGCTGCAACCCAGTACTGGGAAAC
>CAIGQV010019070.1:7548800-7561096 GCA_903798115.1 Danio jaintianensis | reverse complement strand
AAGTAGGTTAATTATATATTAGTTTGTATTTTTATATTTATAACATGACTGTTTGGACGCCAACACTGCATCTTTGTGAAATAGCTGCACATTTCGGCTCTTATTTTGTATTTATTATGTATTTGGGTATTAAATGATGCATTCAAAGTGAGCTAAGTTGACCGTGCTCAAAACTAGTTACTGTTTAACTGCAGTAAAACGCTGCAGCAGATTCTGAGTGCTATTTACATTGAGCTCCAAGGTTGTTTGATAAACTGGTGTGGCAATGACATGTTTGCTTTTTGCTGACAACGCACATTAGTGATGCAAAATGAGCCGCAAATTTCACAACTGCTTGTGCTTTGTGTAAATAGCCAGGAGAAAGAACTTATTGACTTAGACTTTCTTCAGCAGAAATGAAGAATACTGAGGAATTGTGCTATTTGACAACTAAAATGAATGTACGCGAATTGAAAAGACATGAACATGTAATAATACACTCATACAAAAATATTTAGGCCTAACCAATTAGATTTATGCATTCTGATTGCATATAAAATTTCCATCAATTTGGATTACATACTTTTAACATAATTGAACTAATAAACTTTATGTGATTGACATTTAGTTAAACATAAATGAAAGGCATAAGAACAAGATTTATGTAATAATGTCAATAAATCCAATGTGTTTTAAATTCTTCTTATTAAATAAAAACACATTGGATTTAATGTATTGTGTGGAGTGTGGAGTTGCATCAATTTTGCTCATAGAATTATATATTTATATTTATACCATTTTCATATTTTAAATCATATATAATATATATTCATTCATTTTCTTTTCGGCTTAGTCCCTTTATCAATCCGGGGTCGCCACAGCAGAAAGAACCGCCAACTTATCCAGCACACGTTTTACGCAGCGGATGCCCTTCCAGCTGCAACCCATCACTAGGAAACATCCATACACACCCATTCACACACATACACTACGGACAATTTAGCCTACCCAATTCACCTATAGCGCATGTCTTTGGACTTGTGGGGGAAACCGGAGCAACCGGAGGAAACCCACGCGAACACAGGGAGAACATGCAAACTCCATATATAATATATAAATAATTTATATTTTAATTTCAATATTTTAATTGATTAAATTTAATAGTATTCGATTTGAACTGATTTAAGTTGATTCTAAGGTATCTGACAATATACATTTAAAAAAACTGACTAATTAAATAAAATCAAAGGTTACAAACAGGTAATAATGAACTTAATCGTGATTTTTTTGTGTGTGTGTATGTGAATGAGGTATATATACTGTATTTGAGTTATTGAATTTAAAACATCAACAGCATGAGTTTAAATTAGATCAAGTATTAAATGTATGTATTTTAAATCATAGTCATGAAGATGAAGAATCTATAACAGGGAAATCAATACAAGGAAATGAGAAAAAACGAGGTCTGCAGGGTGAATGTTCATCTCTGATGATGAGCGCCATAAACATACAACAATCTGAGAAAGATAAGACGCAATAAAATACAACCATTCATATTATTTTGGGGCTGCAATGGGATTCTTTAATAGAGTCTTTAATGCGTCATCAAGTAATTCTAACTCTAAATCTGGCTGACAAGATTTTTTTTTTTGGTATATAAAGCGGATTGTTACACTGTTTTATATTTTAGTAATGTAAGTCCAGATTGTAGTGTCTTCTAAATCAATGTAAAAAAAAAAAAAAGTATTTATTTATGTATCCATTCATTCATGCATGCTGTATAGCATTTTCTGTACCGGTAGTATGGAAGATCTCTGTCAGTTCGAGGAACATCCTTGTCAATGATGCGTATCGCCTCTTGAAGTTCTTCCAGGTCAAAGGTTACCCTTTCAAATAGCACCTGGACATTAAAGTCAACATAAAATCAAAACTGATTGACATAACCTTCCATTACATCTTTCTTTGTGATACAGATACACTTTGTCATTTTTTATCAACCAAATGATATATATTCAGTATATATAGTCCCTTTAATCATCTGACATCTGTAAAATAACATACTATGTGTACACATGGGCATAACTTCCACTGTGGGCATGCCATTATATGTACATTGTACTGTATGTCTATTGTTTATAGAAAGAAGTTTAGTTTTACCTGAGCCTGCAGTTGCAGAAAGGACATTTTCTCTTGTGTCTCATCTGACTGATTCTGCTGTTTATTTAGTTCTCTGTCTTGCCTCTGGTCAAAAAACTTCACTGCTGTCAACAGCTCAGCTAGAAAAAAAGAAAAGGGAATACAATATTTATTTATTATTAGTTGTGATTCAACATGCAAGTATTTGATATTTGACAATTTTTTTTAAATAGGGATGTTAAATGTCCAAAAGCAATTGGAATATTGCATAATTTGCAAATTTCATATATTCAAGAGAATAAAATCGTCAGCTAGTTTCTATTAGTAAATTATCAATAATTAAAATAAAAGTTACAAATAATACAACATTAATATAATATAAAGCAATATTGGAGATGATCATGGATACTGGTCCATTGATTAGTCCAGTTTTTGTACATTAAAGAATGCATTCATTAAATGTGTTTACTTAAATGTGTGTATTTTAAGACTGCTCATATTGAAATTTTAATCTAAGGCAATATCCTACACCATGCAAAAAATAGGTTGAACCAACACCACAATTTTTACGAAAGGTTTTGCAGTTTTTAAATAATAATTTCGTACATTTATATAGCCTAGCCTATAGTCTAGACACTCAAAGCGCTTTACACAATGGGGGGAATCTCCTCATCCACCACCAGTGTGCAGCATCCACCTGGATAACGCGACGGCAGCCATATTGCGCCAGACCGCACACCACACACCAGCCGATTGGTGGAGAGGAGACAGAGTGATGAAGTCAATTATGATGTGGGGATGGTTAGGAGGCCATGATGGAAAGAGGCCAGTGGGCAGATTTGGCCAGGATGCCGGGGTTAAACCCCTACTCTTTTTCGAATGACATCCTGGGATTTTTAACGACCACAGAGAGTCAGGACCTCGGTTTAACGTCTCATCCGAAAGACGGCGCTCACTGAGCAGTATAGAGTCCCCTTCACTATACTGGGGCGTTAGGACCCACACAGACCACAGGTTGAGCGCCCCCTGTTGGCCTCACTAACACCACTTCCGGCAGCAACCTAGCTTTCCCATGTGGTCTCCCATCCAGGTACTAACCGGGCGCAGCCCTACTTAGCTTCAGTGGGCAACCGTGTGAGAGTTGCAGAGAGCTAGCTGCCGGCTTAATCACTGCACATACAGAAATTCCATACTGATTCCTAAATGCAAAGAATGATCTTTTAGTTTGTGTAAAAACACCTAAAAAATGGACATCCCGTCCAATAAGCTTTGTGCATTTTTTTAATGTTGATATGAAAAGTTTTATCCTTCAAATTCAGAAACATTACCTGAGCAATTTTAACACATTGAGCATCAGATTAAGACTTAATTTAAATACATGTAAAGTGATAGTTCACCCAAAAATTTAAATTCTGTCATCATTTACTCACCCTTCACTTGTTTAAAACCTATTTAAGTATCTTTCTTCTGTTGAACACAAAAGAAGATATTTAGGAAAATGCACCCATTGACCTCCATAATCACTTTTTTTCCAACTATGAAAGTTCGATGGTCCCAGCAACAAGCATTCTTCAAAATATCTTCTTTTGTGTTCAGTAAAAGAAAGAAACTCATCAGTAAATAATGAGGTATTTTTCATTTTTTGGTTGAACTATCCCTTTAAGTATTTGTCACAGGCTTTCAATATCAACACTTAACCTTTTATTGCAAGTAGTAAAAACTGATAAGAGCAAACCGCTCCATATAACAAGTGTTTGTTCTGCTCAGGGATATGAATGATTACCGTCAGTGCCATTAAGACGCAGGCGAACGGCTCCAGGAAGCAGCTGTTGCCATTTCCTCTTCATGACCTGATAGCGCACCGCCATCTGCTCCAGCAGTAGAGGGCGCTCCAGAGCCGTAGAGCTGCAGGAGTACATGCCGAACAGAAAACGCCATACCTGACCTCGCTCATCGGGCGACACACCACCTGAATAACACAAAGCAGACATCATCATCATTCAAAGGTATGATACAAACATATCAACAAGCATACTGACCCTTCATGAAAGCTGTAGTTTACAGGAAAAAAAGGTAACACTTCATTTTAAGATACAACTCTTATGGGGTTAAAGCTATCAAACCATTACCTATGACTTTTAGATCAATAAACTACCAGTTTTCTGCTTATTAATAGTTATTAAAGGGGACATATTGCCATAATCATAATAAATGCCCTTTTTACAAGAATATATAAAATAAGTCTCTGATGTCCCTGATCTCTGATGTAAAGCTCAAAATACCTCACAAATAATGTTTTATAACTCTTTGAAACTGACCCTTTTAGGCTTTGATCCTAATTGGGCCATTTTGGTGACTGTCGCTTTGAATTCAAATGAGATGCTTTTTTCAAAAGAGGGCGGAGCTACAAATGCCTTTCTGTCAGCATAGTGGCAGACTCAAAAACAAGATTAAGATCCTATGCCAATGAGGGAGAGATGGTCACTAATGGGCAGGGCTTTCCCCCCTTGATGAAATGTACAAAGGGAGAATGTCAATCAAAGTGTTTTTGCAGACTGCTTTTGTGTGATTATAAAAAATAAAATTAATAAATTTTTACCATTAGAAGCTGGCTATGTTCACAGACTGTTGCCACACAACTGTGTTTAAACCCCTTATAAAAGTGATTTTTGCATAATAGGTCCTCTTTAAGATAGTAGTTGGGTTTAGCTAGTGTGTAGCATTAGAGATGCAGAATAAGATCATGCAGTGTATGTACTTTTTAAATACTAATAAACAGCTAATATCTTAAAACTAGGCAGGTAAAAAGCCAGTGAGAATTGGTCCTTATATTAAAGTGTTATATAAAATTGCAAAGAAGCTTTAGAGATCATCAGAATAAATACGAATAAAACTATTAAATTAGAATGACTCCTTTTCCGATGAGGTTAGCCAATTTGTTTTTATTGCATTTTATTTAAAAGTTGTTAACAGACATGCAGGCAATTAAGTTGCAATGTTATGTCTATGTTTATGTGCAATTTTGAGTGTACTTCACACAGGGTAGTGGGCTTCACAAACCACCTGTAGGAGATACACTCTTTCCTGTCAGTGTATACATGCTTATGTGTGTGTATCATGTATGTATGTATGTATGTGTGTGTGTGTGTGTGTGTGTGTACAGTATGTAAGTGTACTATATATATTTATGTATAAAAACTGCTAAACTAACTTAAACATGTCATGGTATCTATATGTTGCTGGTCATTTGAAATGCTTCTTTTACCCTCATTTTTAATCATTGTTTTATCAAAGTGTCTCCGAAATGAATAAATGTAATGTAAACTGCTTAAACCTTTTTGCATTTTCATATTTGTAATGAAGATATTATGCATATCAAGCCATATGTCAAACAATAATGTTAATAAAGTTTCTATCAAAATGTAAAAATAATCTTAAAACCTCAAAAAGGCAGCAACAATTCTACCAAAACCCCCCAAAAATTCCAAAAATTTTATATAATTTCAGGTTATAATGTAATGTATATCTCTAAATTCGCATAAAAATGACATAGAAATCCTGGCGGCAAGACCTTTTTCGACAAAACTTGTCCTAAAGCAAGATTATTGATTTTATTATTCTTATTAAAACACTCCTGGGGAAATAATTTGGATTGTTTAAAGTTATCTATGAGATAACACTTACTATTCGCATCAGTTGCTATTTTCATTGTGCTCACAGTACATATTGCCCAACTAATTTAAAGAGCAATAAACAAATAAACAGTTTAAACAATGACTGAAAACAACTGAGCATCATCACCGTTAAGATACCAACATTTCGTTGCATCACTTTAAAGGAATTTATTGAACCAAAGACAACAAGTAAAACATCAACATCCGCATCAAATTACAGTATTACAGTACAGTACAGTATTACAACATTTGCAATTCAGCATTTCCCAACAAACTCACAAGAGTCTGAGGGTCCACATCGAACAAAAACAACCTCTAATCCCCTTCTCTATCAGCTTTATCCCCTTCTTCCACAGCTGATTATGTAATTTGTTCGCTTTGCAGTTCTCATGCCAGTGAGTATGAGGAATGTGTTTTGGAGATGAGAAGCCCAGCAGAAGATACTGTACACTGGCTGACTGTTGTGAATCATGACATGTGTTTGTACAGTAAACGCTACTTATGTGGTCATGCTTGCATCACACACTTGTGCCACGTGCTTGTGTCGTAAGTTTAGTGTGTGTGTGTGGGTTTTAGGGCTGCACAATACTGGAAATATATGCAAGATGGTTGTTGAGTATTGCGATAACGATATTCCTTACAATACCACATATCCGTAGTAAGATTATATTGTACTATATTTGAATGTGTTTTCAAATCATTTATGTAATGATATTAAAATAAACAGGTAAATATATATATAATTAATATATATACATTTTTCTAATTAATTCTAATTCAGACTATAAAATTGTGTCAAGGTGCAAAGATTTAGTCTTTAAAACACTATGAATGAGAGAAAACCTCAGCAAATATTCAGACTCTGATTGGCTGTTGTCATTTTTCTCTCTTTTCTTGACTCCCGCCATTATATTTTTTTTCACCATTGGGCTGCTCCAGCCAATAGCAGAACAGTAACTACTGGGGAGGTGGGGATTAAGATAGTAAAGCCCTATTGGTCAAATTTAGATAAACAACCAATGCATAAAATAAATGTAATTTATTACACATGTCTGCAATGTGCATATTGGATATAATATTATTGCGATAACAATAATTTTGCAATATAGTGTACAGCCCTATTGTGTGTGTGTGCTGCTGAATATTAAGCTACAAAGTTAGTGGATCTCATGAATGTTAGATTTCATTCAGATTGAACAATTTGAGAGAGCAACTGAGCAGATTATGAAATTAAATATCAGAAATTTTAAGATTTAAAATTTCAGAGGAAGGCTAATAATTTTGCCTTCAACTGTATGGTATATTCTGAAATTCAGAAAATTCTAAATGAATTTCCATTAAAAATTGTAAGTTTTGACTAGGGATATATAAGAAATCATAGCCACATTATTTAGAAATGTTTCATACCATAAAAAAAAAACGTTTAAAAATATACACTACCGGTCAAAAGTTTGGGGTCAGTAGGATTTTTAAATGTTTTAAAATAAGCTTATCCTGCTCACCAAGGCTGCATTTATTTCAGCAAAAATACAGTAAAAATTGTGAAATGTTATTGCACTATACAATAACTGTTCAAAGGTAGTTTATAATTTTATTTAGTCATTTATTCCAGTGATATTAATGATGAATTTTCAGCTTCATTACTCCAGTCTTCGAAGTCACATGATCCTTCAGAAATCACTCTAATATTAATTATTATTATTATTAATATTATTATAAATTGTAACAGTAATAAAAGCAATAATGACTGGACTAATAATTTTATTTGAAAATACATACTATAAGTAATAAATAAATATTTAATAAATAAGTATTTAAATTTTTTTTTTAACATTTAATAAATGCCACCTTGATGAACAGAATAATTCTCTTTAAAACAAAACAACAACAAAAACGACCCCAAACTTTTGACCGGTAGTGTACATTCGGACATTATGGGCCCCCCAAAAACCTTACATTGATCACTGATACAAATCATCAATTCAAATTAACTTAATAAAATTCAATATTTTTAAAATACAAATAATGAATATCTAAGATTCTGCTTCTTTTGTAATGAAACAAATCTAATGTAATCTAACTGCTGATAGTATTAGCAATATTTGGTGTGACACCTGAAAACCTCGCACTGCCAGCAGGTCAATTAAACGCACTAGCTTTCTCTTCTTTGTTGGCCTGAAGGCTTATACTTCTGCAGTGGAAGTCAACTAAACCACCAACACATACTAAATGGCTAGAACGTGTTATGGCATATCTAAAGCTAGAAAAACTCAAATATTACCCAAGGCTCAAATAATAGAATCTTCTAAGTTTGGAGACCATTCCTGTCCTATTTTGAGGACAGATTTATTCTGAATACTTGAAATGTAAGCTCGCCACCCCCCTACCCCACACACAATTTGTATTACTTTTACTAGCTACTATTTTTTTCATGCACTTTTGTTCTTGTATATGTTTGAGTTGCTGTGTTAAGATCTTCAGTTTATTATTAATGTTAAACAGTTTTCAACAAAATGCAATAAAGAGATTGTCTACAACTAATCTAATTGCTGACACTGATCTTAATTAAACATAAAAAACATCAGTTTAACCCAACAATCTGATAGTACATTCTCTAAAATAGGCAGATTAAACAAATAAATATAAATAGTATATTTTCATGAAGTTTTATGTATATCAACTAAGATGTGGTATAAGTTAGGACCATACAGAGTCTAAATAAAATCACTGATACAAAAACATTAAAGAAAATGTATCAATTTAAAAAAAGCATAAAAACAGCTGATAAAAGATCCACAACTCTAATGTATAACTATGACACTTGTGAATTAATCTAGCAGCCATGGAGTCTGTATTCACATCTACAGACTAATCTTGTTAACATGAGTCTTATGATTGTAGTTCTTCACTGTACAGAATCTACAGCTCTAAAGCAATTCTTCATCTGTCTGTTGGGAAACACGTCATCGCTTGACAAAGGCCAGAGATTTCAGACGCTCATCCTGCTCTTTTATGAATGTCTTTCATAAACTAGGACTTTTATATGTTGCTTCCCTTTGGGTACAATAAAATGGTATTACAATTAGTGAGTAGAGACTACAGTGATTACCTTCATTGGCAAAAAAACAAAACAAAACAGATGCATATCTATGTAGTCACAGCGTCTGTTAATTAGAAACTGAACTATTTATATTTTTTATCCTTGTTGCTACTGGTTAAGTTGTAATATTGCGTGAAACCTGGATATTACACTTGTGTGATGAATTTGAGATTCTGGTAAACTAAACTCATCTGCCCAAAATGATTATGTGATCATCATGCATCATCACCTCCATTTTTATTTCATAAAAAATCTCAAATATAGATTTGTTATAAGAATATGTTAGCTACCCTTTAGGAAACATCTTAAAGACAGAACAGATAAATATTTATATATATTTATTTCATATAGTACATATTTATTAGAAATTGTGGTAATTCTTTAAACTTGACTGTATGTGCCAAGATGTCTCGGTGATTAGTCTTTCTTAATATCTGCTAACTGTTTCTTCTGACTCCAGACAGACTTTATAGACAGACTTTGTTTACAATTGAGGTAAAGTTGGTTTTATATTCACGCATTCACACTTTCTCCTTAATAATATAATTCTAGAAAAATATTGTTTGGAAATTCTAAACAGGGAAACCATATTATTAGCCAATCACTATCAACGTACAACATTGTTCACAGTCAGTTAAATAGTGCTAATGTTGTTTTGAAGTCATACCCTACTTACATGAATGAATGTGCGAATATAAAACCTAGGCTACTTTACCTCAATTTGTTTACAGCTTTCTTAGACTTGGCATAGTTGCAAAAATACTTGTAGAGTTAACATGATGTCTAAAAACAGACTATCAAAATAACGTTTTGTCATTTTTTTAATTATATATATATTTTTTATTAATGTTACTTTTACCGTTGGTGACACCTCTGGAGGGTACGACTGAGGTAAAGCTTAATGAGGACTTTAGAGTTTAATAAAATAGTAAAGCAGAAATTAAAAAAGGCTAATACAAATGAATTGTTATGACGTACAGTTATGAGCGCAACATATTATATAGACATGCTTATAATATAAATATAGGTCTCTATATTGTTTACCACACTTCGTTGAATATTCGGTCTGAAATCATGTTAGTTTGACTTGAAAACAACATATAGCACTATTTAATTCACTATGAACAATGTTGTAGTTTGATAGTCATTGGCTGATAATATGATTTCACTATTTAGAATTTGCAAAGAATACTTTTGAAATGATAAGACGGTGAATTTATGATATATAAATAATATAAAACCAACTTGACCTCAATGGAGGGAGTTGTTCTTGGTGTATGACAGTGATTATATTTCTATATATTTCGTTACAATTTACACCTGTGGAACATTCATGAATTCTTAAGTATGTACCGTTTTTGAATATATGCGTCCTGAGTCTGGATTCGTCCACTCGCCCCTCCGCGTCCATCACTCCAGGTAGAGAGATGCGCGCGCACGTAGACGCAGGTGAGATCACAGGTGCGACCGGCCGACAGATGCCGTTACTCCCCGCAGAAAGGCTGCACTTCATTCCCTTAAACTTCCCAACCGGCCCATTAGTACTGTCTGGAAGCTTTTTACCGTTCCTTTCTACATGTGATTCATCACAAGATGCGATCATTGTGCTAAATCCGTTGAAGACTCAGGCATTGAAGTCGTCGTGAGGTCACGAGGTCGTCAAAACTTAGTAGGTAAAAAGTCTTCGTCGGACTTTCAGAAAACTCATTTTTAGATGAACGAGAAAGCGTTTTGATAGTGAGCTCACTCCTCCCTGTCATATGACCTCTCTCTCTCTCTCTCTCTCTCTCTCTCTCTCTCTCTCTCTCTCTCAGGCAAAAAGACCGAAGCTGAAACGCTGTAGACTAAAGGTCAATGTCTCCCCCTTGTGGTGAGTTGGTTTTAGCCCATTTATCTATCTATCTATCTATTTATTTATTTATTTATTTAAATTATTTTTTAACATAAGAAAATAAACAATAACATTAACTAGAACAGAAAGAGTACAAAGACCATTTCACAATACACAGAATGTCGGATGTTATTAAATAAAAAGACATAAATAATAATCATACAACATGTTAATCGACATATGTAACAGTCATACAAATAAATAAGTGATGCAGAACGTGCATAAAAGGAAAAGAGGGATCCATATGGTGATCTTAATATACATCATTTTTGACGTATTAAATTGTACAGATTTTTTTCTTCATTATTAGAGATGTCCATATAGCCTTCTTATTTTTTAATGAGGTCAAAGAATTATAAAATGTTGTAAAATGAATCAAAAATCAACCAAAAGTTTCCAAACGTCATCAAAGTATTTACAAGTGCAAAATAAATGTACAAACCTTTCAGGTTCAGTCTTTTGACCCATTTCTTGACAAAAGTTTTAGGCTACCTCATTAAATCTTTCATGTTTATTCGGCTTATTTTATTATATGTTCGAACTCAGCCATTTTGTAACATGAATGTGTGCAGCTTCCGGTGTTATTCACATTTAGTTATACAAAAACAGCCTTTTTTGCTGATTAATAGTGCAAACAAAATAAGCTTTTGCATTATTATAGCTAATTCATGTTCATCATAAACACACTGATTAGTAGCACACAGATTTGTATGGTTTATCATAGCATTGATAGTTATTTAGCAGTTAATAAACCAGAAATCAAGCTTGCACATTCACAGAAAATAGCTTGATTTTGTTAAAAAAATCTAAATGCAGCCATAAATAATAATCAAATAATACTGTACAGTAAAATGTTAAATTAATCATATTATAAAATAGATTATTTTTAATAGCCTACTAGATATCCTTTAATTTAAGGGTTGATTTTTTCCTTTCAGACTGCTTTTAAAAAATCAAGAGTAGATGAGCTGATTTAACTGAAGACTGGATTATTACTTGCATCTAGGATTTTGTGAGGTGAGTCAGATATATACAATGTGTTTGCTTAAATCAATTGCCACTTTTATATAGTTATTCAGTGACTTGTTTAAAGGGCACCTAGTTTACCCCTTTTTCCAGATTTAATATAAGTCTTTTGTGTCTCCAGAATGTGTCTGTAAAGTTTCAGCTCAAAACACCCATCAGATTATTTATTATACCTTCCAGAAGTTTGTCATTTTTAGCTCTGAGCATCTTGTAGCTGTTTTGGTGGACTGTGCCTTTAATGCTAGTCCTCCCCGCCCACCGTTCCCACGTGCCTGTCAGTGTGCCTCAATCTCCGCCTCAGATAACAGACAGACAGACATGAAGGAAGCAGATCTCACGTAACGTTTGTGAGAAATATTACAGTAAGAACTTTCCCAATGATTATTTTATGTATTTGCTGTGGAGTTGCAACGATGAGTCACACACAATGTCGTTACAAAGTTCACACACGCACACACACACACACACACACACACACACACACACACAC
>CAIGQV010019070.1:7528998-7543777 GCA_903798115.1 Danio jaintianensis | reverse complement strand
ATATATATATATATATATATATATATATATATATATATATATAAATAAACAGAAACACAGTGCTGGCAGAGAGAGTAAGTTACCCGAGGGATAAAAAGCAAAGAAGACAGCAGCAAAGAGGACATCATGGAATAACATCTCTTTCTGTAAATGAAAAAACAGTGATATTTCACAACAGATCAAATGTACATTTCTGCTTCTTAGAGAGCATCTCTTAAATTGCAAAAACTCTCAATCTCTCATTTCTTTGTTTTTTTTTATGACTTTTAACATTCAGTAATGAAAAGTTTTTCCCTTAACAAATACTGAAACACATTATGTGATGCAAAATGACATGCTAATCTATCAAATGTATTTCCTATTTAAGTGGGTGAACTCTAACTTTTAAATGCTATATTGTTTAATTTTATGATGTGCAACTTACCTCAAAGCTTCTCGCAATACTTCCTACACTATTGTTATTTGAACCAGACTCTGAATCTTTTCCGTCTCTTCGGTCATGATCTCACTTCCTGTGCTGAATATTCAAAAAGAATGAAGGTCTCACCTGCCAAAAATCAGTTTATATAATGCTTAACTTATTATTTTGTATGCAAAATGTGTTAGCAAAAACAATGCATTGGAAAATCAACTGTTTTTTTTTAAATATAATATATAATGTATATAATATATAATGAAAACTTGGGTGGTCTTGCTTTTTTTTATTTCTACACTGTGGGTTAGGTGCTAACAGGAAATCTCAATCTCACAATAACATGCCTTTCTTACATCAAACATTCAAAACAGCAGATCTGAACTGGGTGCTTCTCTTATGATGTGGTTTTTGAAGAAGAAGTGTTATAGAAGAGTTTTCTATTGCATTGTCTTTCCTCAGTTGAGTCACTAATGTGCTCTCTTCTATTAATTAGATCACAATTTATGACTAAAATTATTATTATTATTAATCATTATTTGTTGGGGGAAATGGGAGGTAAAAAGTATCCTGCCTGTTTGACCAACTCATCAATATAAATCCCGTTTGGCTTAAGATATGTAAAACATAAGAACTTCAAAATATTTTATTTACCTGTTTTTTTTTTTTTTATTGTGGGGTTTTTTTATGAAAGGAAAAGAAATAAACTTATTGAGCAGCTGAAACAACTTAAGGGTGAGTAAATGATATTAGAAATTGTATTATTTGATTATTTAGTGGATGTAAAATCTCCAAAAACTATTATTTGGGTCCCATACTTTTGGCATAGAAAAAATGTTCAACCTTTTATTGGATTTTTTTTAAGAACATAATATTTTATCTTTATAGACACACATATAATATTACGCACTAAATCTTTTGCAAAATTGAATTTTTGGAACCATCAATAAATCTAAAGAACCATCAATAAATCTATAAAGAGCCATCAACGAATCATTAAAGAACATTTATTTATGAGTGTAGATTAGTCATTATAGGCCCACACGGAATCTGCGCGTGCAGAAATCCACAGATTTCCACAGATTTTTAGCTAATCATTGAGTCTATTTATTTACTTGTGTAAATGTATGTAAATTTATATTTATTTAGTTTTTTAATTAATTTCGATAATATTATTGACTAATATGAAAATGTTCATATGATTTATTTACAATACAGTTTGTAAACTAATATTTTCTGTCTTTTAGTAGATATATTATATGGGACACTTGCTTTGTTTTTTTAAGTAAGTGGATCTAATTGGATTTGCATTGTAAACATTAAGTAATTCATAATCATAATCATGATACTCCCAAAATCATTCCGCATAAATCTGCAGATTTTTTACAAAATCCTGCGCAGAAATAGCAAAAAATACCCACAGATTCGGTCTGGCCCTGGTCATTAGTAATCACAAGTAATTAACAATTCATAGATTCATAATCAATTGAATTTTACTGTTTAATGTGGAAATATGTGTTTTTTTTCTATTTTACCTCTCTAGATATAGATTATGGATCATATGCACAGCATCTTTTCTAAACTGCACTAGTTTCAGATTTCTGAATGACATTAAGTATATATTTTAAGGCTTTAAGTATACAGGTTTAAATTACTTTATTTTGGGAAACAGCATTTTCAAGGTTGGAAATAAATGGGCTTGATGAATTTCTACAATCATTCACTAGATGGCACCCGTTTTCCTTTATAAACATTATCATTTGGTTTTGCAGATCACTGTTGCACATCAGACACAATCAAATGTGAATGCAGACTTCCTAACTTCTGATTTTGAAGGCCTGTGTGAAATAAATGTTGAAGATGATTATCTTAAAGCAACACTAATTCTATGTCCTTTGCAGTAATTAATTTATTTGCATCATTACTTTTGTTAGTGTTATTGTGTCGTCCATAAACTTTAATCAAAATAAATTTTCAGCTCATTCCATCTGAGATTGTGTACATTCACACTTAATAGATAAAAACTGTATGAGATAAAAGATTGTGTGTCTAAATTCACATTTCTCAAAAGGAAAGCAAAGAAATACCCCATGATCTACTAGAGATTCTGAAGTGTGCATATGATGGACACTTAAAGAATAAGTTTACCAAAAAATTACAATTCTTTCATAATTTACTCACCCTTCATATGACTTTCTTTCTTCCTTTCAACAAAAAAGAAGATATTTTGAAGAATGTTGAAAATGTGTACTCATTTCCTTCTATTTTTTTATATCTTCTATGCATGTCAATGGCTACTAGTTTCCAAAATTATTTAAAATAATGTATTTTGTGTTCAATAGAACAAAACCAACTTGTATAGGTTTGGAACCTGTCAACCAATAGAAAACAGCAGCATCAAATCAGTTCTCGATAGAACAAATCAAGTCCTGCCCTCCACTATTCTCTTACATGAAGCTGATATTCTGCTTTCATTTGTTATAAAAATTGTTATAAATATGAGTTTTCTAGGCAGACATTGCACATAAATGGCATCCGAAATTGGGAAGCTATTGAGGTAATTTTTGATAACCAAGTTTCAGAGTTGGGTGTGCCGTAAACTTTGTTGCTCAAGATATCTTGAAGTTGTTGATTTAATATTTTTACGTTTATGTCGTAAAATTAGTTATCTCCAGTGTTGGACACGTTCCTTTAAAAGAGTAATTAGTTATAGTTACTTCTCACAAATAGTAACTGAGTTAGTAACTGAGTTACATAATTATAAAAGTAACTAATTACCAGGGAAAGTAACTATTGCGTTACTTTAAAAAAAGTCTAATTTGTCAAATGACTATAAAATAAATATACAACATTGTACACTAATCTGCACTATTTTAATGTTGTTGTGGGACAAAGTGAAAGACAATAGCAGCATGTTCTCGACTATATATCTAGATATTATTTGATTTAATTCTGTCAGAGTAATAAGTGTTTGCGGTGGAGAAAAATTAAGATTTATTTACTTTGACTGTGGCTTCGTCTTCTCCTTTTGTAGCAGAGCTCATGTTATCACCTGCGTAGCCACTAATTTTGTGGCAGGGTGTGACGATGTGAGGTGCTTCATTAGACTACTAGAATTACTACAGAGAGACTCTTTTTTTTTTTCCTGGGCATAAGTTGCACGATACATAAACATTCTTGCCTTTCACCTCAACGAGGGAAAAGTAGTGCTTATATTTACAGTTTGCAAACGCTACCTTAAAACTTGTTCATTTGCCATCGTTCTGACTCCTGGTCGTTGGTGTGTGTGCGCGACTGACTGTGCGTGTGCTTGTGTGAACACCCGCACTACTCTGCCTCTGATTGGCAAACGATGGAAATGTACTCTATCTAAGCCAATCATCACGTTCTCAGTTACACCACATTCACAGACACACCAATCATCATCACTGGTTGTTTATGTGTGCCGACCCAGCCCCAAACACACACACACAGATCCCAGAGAAAGAGAGGTCCTATGGCTGAGAGAGACGCTGCTCGCATGAAAACCGCTTCAGTGCTCTCAATTATAGTAACTCGCATTTCATTGTCAGTAACGGTAACTGTTGTAACAGGGGAAACAGTAATTCATTTGATTACTCGTTACTGAAAAAGTATCGCTGTAAGTAACAGTGTTTATTTATAGCACCATTATTCCCGTTACTTGGTTATCTCACAAGCTTGAGACACTGCTAACTTTCCAAGAAGTGATCTGTCTTTATCAGTGTTTCCCACAATAGCTGTATCACCTTGTTTTGCCATTAAAGTAGTGCATATCTAAATAAATACATATGAGTAATCATTTTAAAGCATTTGAAAATTATATGCTTTAAAAATAAACAGTGAAATTAGCACGGATTGCCCAAAATTCATGGATCATGATTTATTAGCAAGCTGACTATCTAGCATGTGGAGTGTTGATATACAGTGCTCAACATATATGAGTTCACCCCTCACAAATCTCTCTTTTAGATTAATATTTTCTATAGGAAGCTTTATATTTGTGCATATATATATATTAGATTAATCAGTACTGAAGACAAATCTGGAGCTAATCTAACAAAATAACTTATGATAACAGTCCAAAATGGAGGCAAGGTGGCTCAGTGGTTAGCACTATCGCCTCACAGCAAGAAGGTCACTGGTTCGTGTCCCGGCTGGACCAGTTGGCATTTTTTGTGTGGAGTTTGCATGTTCTCCCCGTGTTTGCGTGGGTTGAGTGAATGGCTGTTTCCAAGTACTGGGTTGTGGCTGGAAGGGCATCCGCTGTGTAAAACATGCTGGATAAGTTGGCGGTTCATTCCGCTGTGGCGACCCCTGACAAATCAGGGACTTAGCCAAATGAAAATGAATGAATGAATGAATGAATGAATGAATGAATGAATGAATAGTCCAAAATTAGTTTCTAAAATTAATATATTACCTATATTCGCTGAGAAATGTATAAAATATTTATTTTCAAAATGGGTACTCATTTATGTTGAGCAATGTAGTTGTTAACCAATGTAGTTGTTAACCTACTCTAATCAAACACAACTTATCCATCTAATCAAGGTGTTCAAGACTACTAAAGACTATTAAGCAGGTGTGAGTTGGAGGTGGTTGAAGCTAATCTATGCAGATCTGCGGCCCTCCAGAAATTGAGTTTGAGACCATTGATCCAGATACAGTGCTCAGCATAATTGAGTACACCCCATTCTGAAAATGAATATTTTTATCCATTTCTCAGTGAATATAGGCAATGTATTTTGGTGATTTAAACAAAACAGATTTATTAAACAGATCTATTTATTAAAGTAATATTTTAGTCACCAAAGATATTTAGAAATTGAAAGATAATACAATTCAATTCAAGCAAAATATTGCAAAAAAAAAAAATTACAACCTACAAAATTTCAATTAAATTGTAAAATGTTTTTGCTTCTCTTGATTTTTCCTCTTTTTTAGATTTGTATTTAATATTTTCCTATAACATATAAATTTGGGTGTACTAGTTTTTGGACCATTATCGTAAGTTATTTTGTTAGATAAGCTCCAGATTTGGCTTCAGTACTGACTAATCTAATGTATGCGCACAAATTTAATATTGTATAGCTTCCTATTAAATATATAAATTTAAAAGATAGATTTGTGAGGGGTTTACTTTCATATGCTGAGCACTGTATGCCATATGTCATTAAATAATAGTCTTACTCATTACAAGGAGGGCTCAGGAAACAATGAATCAGTTGTATATGTTTATTCATTTCTAGAATTGGGATTATTGGACCACTGATAGGAAGTGTTTTACAAAAAAATCTAATTGGTAAGACACAATGTTCAATTAACTTTTGTCTTGCACATTCATTTCTGAAGATAATGCTTAAGTTTCAAAAGCTTCACAAGCACTTTTTTTTAAATAAAAAAGAAATAAAGGAAATGAAACTTTTTTTTGTTTTCCTGAAGACAGAATGTTCATTTCTTCAAAAATGTCTGTGTCCGCTGGTGTGGAAATGAGGAACAGAATCATGTGTGTCAGCTGCTGATAATCATTTTTTAAGCGTGCTAATACACTTGGAATATTGCTCAAAATGGGACATAACATCAGGTCTTAAATTAGATCTGTAGCAGATCACATGCCATGAGGTATTGGTTTAATGTTGTGGGTATTTTTTTTACCACACCCAAGATAACCATTAGTACTGACAATTAATGCATTCAACATTAATTTACATTCACCGGCCACTTTATTAGGTACTTACTAGTACCGTGTTGGACCTCCTTTTGCCTTCAGAACTGCCTTAATCCTTTGTGGCATAAATTTAACAAGGTACTGGGAATATTCCTCAGAGATTTTGGTCCATATTGACATGATAGCATCACGCAGTTGCTGCAGATTTGTTGGCTGCACATCCATGATACAAATTTCCTGTTCCACCACATTCCAAAGGTGCTCTACTGGATTGAGATCTGGTGACTGTGGAGGCCATTTGAGTACAGTGAACTCATTGTCATGTTCAAGAAACCAGTCTGAGATGATTTGCGCTTTATGACATGGTGCATTATCCTGCTGGAAGTAGCCATCAGAAGATGGGTACACTGTGGTCATAAAGGGATGGACATGGTCAGCAACAATACTCAGGTAGGCTGTGGTGTTGACACGATGCTCAATTGGTACTAATGGGCCCAAAGTGTGCCAAGAAAATATCCCCAACCCGATTAAACCATCACCACCAGCCTGAACCGTTGACACAAGGCAGGATGGATCCATGCTTTCATGTTGTTGATGCCAAATTCTGACCCTACCATCCGAATGCCGCAGCAGAAATTGAGACTCATCAGACCAGGCAGTGTTTTTCAAATCTTTTATTGTCCAATTTTGGTGAGCCTGTGAGAATTGTAGCCTCCGTTTCCTGTTCTTAGCTAACAGGAGTGGCACCCGGTGTGGTCTTCTACTGTGTTCAGAGATGCTTTTCTGCATACCTCGGTTGTAACGAATGGTTATTTGAGTTTGTGTTGCCTTTCTATCAGCTCGAACCAGTCTGGCCATTCTCCTCTGACCTCTGGCATCAACAAGGCATTTGCACCCACAGAACTGCCGCTCACTGGATATTTTCTCTTTTTCCGACCATTCTCTGTAAACCCTAGAGATGGTTGTGCGTGAAAATCCCAGTAGATCAGCATTTTCTGAAATACTCAGACCAGCCCCTCGGACACCAACAACCATGCCACTTAAATCACCTTTCTTCCCCATTTTGATTCTCGGTTTGAACTGCAGCAGATCGTCTTGACCATATTTACATGCCTAAATGCATTGAGTTGCTGCCATGTGATTGGCTGACTAGAAATTTGCATTCCGAGCAGTTGGACGGGTGTACCTAATAAAGTGGCTGGTGAGTTTATTCTGTAGGGCTGAAATCTAATATTAGGGTCACCTGACATCACATTTTTCCTTGCACAGTCATGTATTTTGTTCAGTTTTTTATGAAAAAGGAAATCGTGTTTTGTCCTGAATTCCCTGACTGTAAGTAATCATATGTCATGTGAAAATCACATTTCCAAATCAGTCAAGTCCGATCAATCAAACCAGCTTCCTGAAATATATTGCATTTAATTTGAATTGCTGAAATAAAAAACATCAATAAAACATTCTACAGTAACACATTACATTGACCTCAGGAAAGCCATTCAGTACCCACATTTGTTTTAGTTGCCAGGAAAACATTAAACTATATAGAGAGTTTAGTATAGTAAATGCATATTCATAACTCATCACATGCAGGCATTAGGAATTTTTCCATGATTAAATTGCATATTGGGTAATAATTTTGGCATTATTGCATAACAGAGTGGCAAAAAGGAACTATTCTGAGAAACTAAGGAGTCAGTTCTCTTCCAGCGACTCAGCATCCGTGTGGAAAAGTTTGAAAAATATCACAAACTACAAGAAACCATCCCCCAGCACTGTAGACAACGAACGACTTGCAAACGACCTGAATGAGTTTTACTGCAGGTTTGAGAAAACACCCCACACCCACTCTGAACTGCTCTTCACACCACCATTAACACCTCCACCACACCCCGTCTCCCCCATACTTCAGTTCAGTGAAGATGATGTGCGCCAGGTCTTCCAAAAACAGAAGAGGAAAAAAGCACCAGGCCCAGATTTTGTAACACCAGCCTGTCTAAAATCCTGTGCTGACCAACTGGCCCCCATCTTCACCCTGATCTCCACCATCATCCCCATCCCAAAGAAACCCAAACTTACAGGACTAAATGACTACAGACCGGTGGCGCTAACATCTGTGGTCATGAAGTCTTTTGAAAAATTGGTGCTGGCCCACCTGAAGGACATCACTAAACCCTCACTGGACTCTCTTCAGTTTGCCTACAGAGCAAACAGGTCTGTGGATGATGCAGTCAATATGGGAGTGCATTATGTTCTGCAATACCTAGACAGACCAGGGACCTATGTGAGGATCTTGTTTGTTGACTTCAGCTCGGCTTTCAACACTATCATCCCAAAACTTCTCCTGCCCAAATTAACTCAGCTATCCGTGCCCAACTCTGTCTGTCAGTGGATCAACAGCTTCCTAACGGACAGGCAGCAGCTGGTGAAGCTGGGAAAATTCTCATCCAGTACCCGCACAATCAGCACTGGCGCCCCCCAGGGGTGTGTCCTCTCCCCTCTGCTCTTCTTCCTGTACACAAATGACTGCACCTCAAAGGATGCCTCTGTCAAGCTCCTGTAGTTCGCAGACGACACCACACTTATCGGCCTCATTCAGGACGGTGACAAGTCTGCTTACAGACAGGAGGTTAAGGAGCTAGCTGTCTGGTGCAGTCATAACAACCTGGAGCTGAACACGCTCAAAACAGTGGAGATGATAGTGGACTTCAGGAGAAACCTCCCCCTGCTCTCCCCCCACTGAGCATCATGGACAGCATTGTGGCAGCAGTGGAGTCATTCAGGTTCCTGGGCACCACCATTTCTCAGGATCTGAAGTGGGACACTCACATTGACTCCATTGTCAAAAAAGCTCAACAGAGGTTGTACTTCCTTTGTCAGCTGAGGAAGTTCAACCTTCCAAAGGAGCTGCTGAAACAGTTCTACACTTCCATCATTGAATCAGTCCTCTGCACTTCAATAACTGTCTGGTTTAGCTCAGCTACGAAATCCGACCTCTGAAGTCTACGTCGAATAGTTCGGACTGCTGAGCGAATTACTGGTACAATCCTCCCTACTCTCCAAGAACTGTACTTATCCAGAGCAAGCAGAAGGGCTGCCAAAATCACTCTGGACCCCTCACACCCAGCACACTGCCTCTTTAAACTATTACCTTCTGGTCGACGCTACAGAGCACTGTGCACCAGAACAGCCCGACACAGAAACAGTTTCTTCCCTCAGGCAATCCATCTCATGAACACTTGAATGATAGTAATTATGGAACAAACATCACTACTTGCTATACACTTTTTATACACAAACACTTATTTAACAACATATTTTACATGCTAATTTGCACATAACAGCTGCCATATAACGTTGTATATAGTAATATTCCTGTACACACACTTGTCAATTTGTATATTTGCATTCACTATTACTTTTATTTTTAAAATATATTTATTATCTGTTTTTTGTCCTGTCTCTGTATTTCTGTTGCACTGTAGAAGCTCTGTCACCAAAACAAATTCCTCGTATGTGTGAACATACCTGGCAATAAAGCTCTTTCTGATTCTGATAACATATATGTTGGTTGTTTTTTTTTTTTTTTTAATAAACAGTCAAAACAATATTTTTTAAATAATGTAATTTTATATGAATTATTTCTCAGATAAAATATAATTATCATTTTAGCCTATCAGAATGTACTTCATTTGTTGTCTCATTTATTGTAAAATGATGAATTGGGGGTTTCCTCCCACAAGATGTTAGAGCCTTCAACTCCAGTCATCTTACAATCATCTTACAACTTGACTTGACTAGTTTGGCAGTAGGTACTAATATCTACCCTAAAGTATTTTTTAACATTGTTTACAAGCTGTTTCATTGATTCATTCTTTAACACAGCTGATAGTATTAACTAACTGTAACTAGTATTAACGAGCAAAACATAATAGTCAACATTCAAACAGCACTGGTTCATATAAAAGGAAACTGTTCTTGTCTCTCAGCACATTTGCTTTTTGCTGTCCAATGTAATGTTAATTGCTTAAGGAAAAGGACGTTCGGTGTGACAACGGTGTTAACTCTGTAAAAGTGATCAGTCCTGCATACTTAGTTATTTATGTATTTATTTTATTTATTGTAGATAAACATCCCCCAACTTGATCGCAGTTGTGCATTTACCCAGGGTGTCCGCGTGGTCTTAAAATGTCTTAAATTTACTGAAATATTGTGTTGTAGGTCTTAAATCATTTTAAACAGGTCTTAATTTTAAAAGTTGTCGAAGTAAAGTTACCCAATAGGGCCAACACCCATCTAATCACCAACAGTCTATCTAAATAATTTATAAAACTTATTTATAATACGTTTTTTTATTGCAAAGAGATGTTTATTTCACAACAGCTGTTAGACAATTACACATTTCCTCATGATAATAACAGCAATTTAACCCTTTACATAAGCTTCCATTTACACAAACACTGTTTAGAGAAGAAAGTGAGTGGACATAATATTTATAAATAGGCATAAAACTTAAGGTTTAACAGAAACACATTAGGTTGAATAGGAGTTATACTCCTATACCAAGTTATACTTGGACCTAAAGCAAACAAATATATATTTGTGATTATTCGTGTAGTTTTCTTCATCATAAATATACTTTCAACAATGCTAAACTTGTCATTTAAAAAAAAAAAAGAAACATTATGTTGAAAAAAAGTCAACTAGAGTTTCTTGTTTTGACACATTAAAATATGTGGTTAAGAAATAACTACATTTGGTTTTTTCCAATTCCATTGGTCCAGCCAGGCCATTACAAAAAATCCTTAGTGTTTAGCCCTGTTTATGTCTAAAATCTCATTCATAATAGTCTTAAAAGGGTCTTAAAAAGTCTTAAATTTGACTCGATGAAACCTGCAGAAACCCTGTTACCTCAAAAAAGCCATGCCCATAACCTCAACAGTTAGTCTGACACTCAAGAGAGGAGCCTTTATCAACTTTTAGTTTTCATACATTTAGTTTTATTAGCAAATGGATTAATAACATGTTATTATAAAACTGCTGTCCTATAAGACCTCTGACATTAAAAGCTAAGAGATTTTTCTGAGCATTTGCAAAAGCTGAAGTGATTTCTTGTGATTTATTTTTTTATTTGCTTAAAGTCTATGAATATATTGATGAAATAATTAACAATTCATGTCAAAATGCATTGAGTATTTTAGTCTTGTTAGAGACTTTATTAGAGAATTTTAGTCATCAAAGTGTCATATATATGTGTGTGTGTATATGTATATATGTACAGTTGAAGTCAGAATTATTAACCCTCCTGTGATTTTTTTGTAATTTTATTTATTTATTTTTTTTAATTTCTTTAAAAAAAATTATGTATTTTTGTTTATTTCCCAAATGATGTTTAACAGAGCAAGAAATTTTTCACAGTATTTCCTATAATATTTTTTCTTCTGGAGAATGTTCTATGTTTTATTTTGGCTACATTAAAAGCATTAAAAGCAGTTTTTATTTAAAAAAATAATAATTTTTTATTATTTTTTATTTTTATTTATTATTATTATTATTATATTATTATTATTTTTTATTATTATCTTATTTATTATAAGAAGAATTTTCTCTTCATTCAATTCATGTTTATTTATATAGCACTTTTACAATGTATATTGTGTCAAAGCAGCTTAACATAGAAGTTCTAATAAAGTCCAGATTTCAGAGTGGAAGTTCAGTTTTGTTCAGTTCAGTGTGGTTTAAGTGTCACTTCTGAAAGTTCAAACACTGTAGAGCAAATCCACCAAACACAGCTCCACAAGTACCGATCCGAGCAAGCCAGTGGCGACAGTGGCGAGGAAAAAAAAACTTCACCAATTAATGAAGTGAAGTGGGAAAAAAAAAAAAACCTCGAGAGAAACCAGACCCTGCTGGGCACTACCATTTTTTATTAGCGCCTTAAGCAATATTTTTTTTCGATTGTCTACAAAATAAACCATCATTATACAGTGACTTTCCTAATTACCCTAACTTGCCTAATTAACCTAGTTAAGCCTTTAAATGTCACTTTTAGCTAAATACTAGTATCTTGAAAATATCTAGTAAAATATTATTTACTGTAATCATGGCAAAGATAAAAGAAGTCAGTTATTAGAAATGAGTTATTAAAACTTATGTTTAGAAATGTGTTGAAAAAATCTTTATTCAGTTAAACAGATATTGGGGAAAAATATACAGGAGGGCTAATAATTCTGACTTCAACTGTATGTATGTATGTTCTTTATAACTTGACATCTGTTAGTTTTCATTTGTTAACATGAGATGACTGTATTAGTTAACATGAATGAACAATGCTTCTACATTTATTGCATTGCCTAAATCAAGTTATATTTAGTTAACTTACATGGATACAAAAAAGAATATATATACCTTAGCTAGCATTATAAGAGATAATAAATATAGTATAATACACTGTATTGCTCATAGTTGTTATCAAAAAAGTCTTGCATTACAAGACTTTATTGCAAAGCATTACTCATTCTGTTTTTATAATAAAACATACAAATCTGACATTTGAACATTTGAAGATCAAAGATATTTCAGAAAGTACGTTTTTCTCGGCTTGAAAATTTTCAAAGCAAAGTCAGACAAACAATTGTGATCTTTTTTTTCTGTTGATGATACTGTGTGTGTCCTTCTCTTCACGTGTTGGCATAAACTGATTCGTCTTCCAAGATATTGTCAGATGATGGAGAGTTTCCTTCACGCTAAGTAAAAAGAAGCAAACATTACAGACATCAAAACCAAAATGGAGTCAGTTCATTAAATAATCATTATATATTGTGTATTAAATTTTTCTCTTTCTTAATGCAAAGTGGTACTTACCCCCAAGTTACCGTAAACATGACTGGTTGGGCTGTTTGTATAAACATCTTCATCACAACATTTCTCTTCTTCACTGCTTTGCATAAAATGTCAGATAGAAATCATTTGTAAGGATTCTGATATACTATATCGTTAGGTAACAATCATTATTCACTACCGAATCATTAAAGTTTTTATTCACTAAGACTGCAAATAGACAATATTAGAGTGATATTGATATATATTTTATATATATTATATATGTTATAAGATATGTATTAAAGTAATATTGTGAAATATTATTACAATTTAAAAATTTTTTGTATTTAATGTTTTATTCCTGTGACAAAAAGGTGATCTTTCAGTATTACATCTTCATTGTCACATGATCCTTCTTACTAACATTATTTAGTGCTAAAGAAACAGTTATTCATATTATTATTATTATTATTATTATTTTCAGAATTCATTTTAATTTTTTCCTTCGGTCCTTTATTTATCAGGGGTCACCACTGCGGAATGAACCGCCAACTTATCCAGCATATGTTTTACACAGCGGATGCCCTTCCAGCCGCAACCCAGTACTGGGAAACACCCACACACTCTTACATTCACAACCATACACTATGGCCAATTTAGTTTATTCAATTCACCTATAGTGCATGTCTTTGGACTGTGGGGGAAACTGGAGCACCCAGAGGAAACCCACGCCAACACGGGAAGAACATGCAAACTCCACACAGAAATGCCAACTGACCCAGCTTGGGACTATTTTTACTGTGAGGTGACAGTGCTAACCACTTAGCCACCGTGATGCCCTATTTTCAGAATTATTTGATTAAATAATATGTACAATTAATTTGAAATAGAAATGTTTTCTAACATTATAAATGTCTTTAACTTAAGATCAATGCAAATTATAAACTTCTTACTCAAAGTTTTGAGGGATTGTGTCACAGTTTCCAAAAATATATTAAGTAGCAATGCATTTCAAATTTCAATGCTCAATAATGATAAAAATGTTCCAGGTAGATAAATCAGAAATAGATTTTGTTATCTGAAAGTATTACAAAAAAAGTAATTAACTACTATGTAAAAATCTGAAAGATTTGACAAGATTTTCACAGAAAACTAGAGTAATGATGATGGAAATTCAGCTTTAGATCACAGGAAGAAATAAATAAAGTTATATTTAAGTATAGAACAGTTTATTGATTTACCTAATTACTCTAACTTGCCTAGTTAAGTCTTTAAATGTCACTTTAAGCTGAATACTAGTATCTTGAAAATATCTAGTAAAATATTATGTACTGTCATCATGGCAAAGATAAAAGAAATCAGTTATTAGAAATTAGTTATTAAAACTATTATGTTTAGAAATGTGTTGCAAAAATCTTTCTTTTAAACAGGAATTGGGGAAAAATATACAGGGGGGCTACAAATTCTGGAGGGCTAATAATTCTGACTTCAACTGTACGTTTCATCATCAAACTTGTTTGTGGTTTTCATTTCACTCTCTGCATTCTTAAAATGCATTGCAGGTTGTTGTATAGCTCTCTTCATACTGTAAGAAAAAGAGGAAGGGAACAAAACAGATGGAATAAGAGTGACTGATTGAATAAAGTCAGTTAATTTGTATAGCTTAAAGAAGAGATCCTTACCAGTGTCTTCTCACAGCATAGACTAAAATGCCAACTACAACAAGAACAACTACAACAGCTGACACAACAGCAATATATAGTACCATGCCTGTGAAATGAGAAAATACACATTTTTTGTTTACATTAGAATATTAAAAAAATTGTAAAAAATTAAATGTGTTTTTTTTTTTTTTTTTT
>CAIGQV010019070.1:7492894-7503527 GCA_903798115.1 Danio jaintianensis | reverse complement strand
CCCGCCGAACCATCCACCTCGGCTGCTCCTCGCCGAGGGCGCCCGCCTGCGGCATCAAGACCTGCTCCACTGCCTCTGCCCGCTCCACCGGCTAAACGGCAGCGTCGAGCACCTCGCAGGCGTTCAGCGCCCCCGCCCCAGGGCGCCGTTAAGTCCGGTAAACGGACTGCGAAGCGACCCTGAGACGGGCCATCCGGAGAAGAGGGGACTTGCTCTTTCCTCGGTGGAGGGCCGAGCGAAGCAACATCAAACGGTGTTTTTCAACACCAGGCTGCTAGCCTCACGGCCGGCGGCCGCAAAATTTTCAATAAAAGAGCATTTTCCCCCTTCTCTGGATGTGACAGCCCGAACACTGCCAGTCTGGGACGCTATGCCTTCCAGCTCGCAGGATCGGTGCATCTCGCCACGGGCTCTGAGTGTGTTAGAGGACGGGCTCCCTTCTCTTGCACTCCAGCCCCCCCTTCCGGACTCTGGGACGAAGGTGAGTGTGAATCTCTTGCCTCCTGCTCTTCCTCGGGACCCTGTGGCTCCCGGGGTGAGCTCTCCCATTCCGCGCTGCCCCACCGCTGGTATGTCAACGATCGTGCCGATGATGTCACTAGCGCGAGCTCTGTCAGCCTGGTTAGCGCTGCCCAGCCCGTCGCGGTGGCTCATTCGTACGATCAGACTCGGCTATGCGATTCAGTTCGCCAAACGGCCTCCCAAGTTCACGGGCGTGTATTTCACCAGGGTCAGCCCCGGGTCCGCCCCTGTCTTGCGCGAGGAGATCGAGGAGATTGGCGAAGGATGCAATCGAGCCGGTCCCTCCAGCCGAGATGAGGAGCGGGTTTTACAGCCCCTACTTCATCGTACCCAAAAAGAGCGGTGGGTCACGGCCAATCCTAGATCTGCGCGTTTTGAACCGCTGCCTTCACAGGCTGCCGTTCAGAATGCTCACGCAGAGGCGCATCCTTCGGTGGGTCCGTCCTCAGGATTGGTTTGCAGCAATAGACCTGAAGGACGCGTATTTTCATGTCTCTATTCTTCCACGCCACCGGCAGTTTCTGCGGTTTGCGTTCGAGGGTCAGGCATGGCAATACAAAGTCCTCCCCTTCGGGCTCTCTCTGTCTCCGCGGGTTTTCACCAAACTCACGGAGGGTGCCCTGGCGCCTCTTCGGCTCGCGGGCATCCGCGTGCTCAATTATCTCGACGACTGGCTGATTTTAGCTCACTCGCGGGATCAATTGATTACGCACAGGGACAGGGTGCTCCGGCACCTCGACCTATTGGGGTTTCGGGTCAACCGAGAAAAGAGCAAGCTCGCCCCTGTGCAGAGCATCTCTTTTCTCGGGTTGGAGCTGGATTCGATCACCATGACGGCGCGCCTCTCCCGAGAGCGCGCCGAGCTGATGCTGACCTGTCTGAAAGAGTTCGACAGGAAAACTGTGGTCCCACTGAAATTCTTTCAGAGGCTCCTGGGGCATATGGCATCTGCAGCCGCTGTCACGCCGCTCGGATTGCTCCATATGAGACCACTTCAGCATTGGCTTCACGATCGGGTCCCCAGACGCGCATGGCGAGCGGGCACGCACCGGGTGACAATCACTCCGCTGTGTCGCCGCACCTTCAGCCCTTGGACGGACCCTCTGTTTCTACAGGCTGGGGTGCCTCTAGAACAAGTGTCCAGGCATGTTGTCGTGTCGACAGATGCTTCCAGTACGGGCTGGGGAGCCATGTGTTGCGGGCATGCAGCTGCGGGTCCATGGAAAGGAGCCCGGTTGCATTGGCATATCAATTGCCTGGAGCTGTTGGCAGTGTATCTCGCTCTGCCCCGTTTTTTTACCGGTGCTAGAGGGGAAACACGTGCTGGTCAGGACGGACAGCACGGCGGCGGTAGCGTATATCAACCGCATGGGGGGTATTCGCTCTCGCCGCATGTCTCAGCTCGCTCGCCGTCTGCTCCTCTGGAGTCATACGCGACTGAAATCGTTGCGTGCCATTCACATCCCCGGCGAGCTCAACCGTGCAGCCGATGCGCTCTCACGGCAGCTTCCACGCCAGGGAGAATGGCGACTCCACCCCGAGTCTGTCCAGCTGATATGGGCGCACTTCGGAGAAGCCCAGGTCGACCTGTTTGCTTCCTCCGAGAGCACTCATTGCCAGTGGTTTTATTCCCTAACCGAGGCCTCCCTCGGTACGGACGCACTGGCTCACAGCTGGCCTCGGAGCATGCGCAAATATGCGTTCCCCCCAGTGAGCCTACTCGCACAATTATTGTGCAAGGTCAGGGAGGACGAGGAGCAGGTCTTGCTAGTTGCGCCCCTCTGGCCCAACCGGACCTGGATTTCAGAACTCTCTCTCCTCGCGACGGCCACTCCCTGGCGGATCCCTTTGAGGAAGGACCTTCTTTCTCAGGGACAGGGCACCATTTGGCACCCGCGTCCAGATCTCTGGAACCTCCACGTGTGGTCCATAGACGGAGCGCGGCAGACTTAGGTGACCTACCGGCTGCGGTGGTTAACACCATCACTCAGGCTAGAGCACCCTCTACGAGGCATGCCTACGCCCTGAAGTGGAGTCTATTCACTGAGTGGTGTGCTTCTCTCCGAGAAGACCCCCGGACTTGCCAGATAAGTGTTGTGCTTTCTTTTCTTCAGGATAGATTGGAGCGGAGGCTGTCACCCTCCACACTGAAGGTTTACGTTGCCGCCATTTCCGCTCATCATGACGCGGTGGATGGCGGCACGGTGGGAAGGCATAACCTCATCATCCAGTTCCTCAGAGGTGCGAGGCGTATAAATCCTTCCCGCCCCCCTCTCATGCCCTCTTGGGATCTCTCTGTAGTGCTCACTAGCCTACGCGGAGATCCGTTCGAACCACTCGACTCAGTATCCTTGAGATTTCTGTCCTTAAAGACAGCTCTGCTGGTTGCGTTGGCATCGATCAAGAGGGTCGGGGATCTGGAGGCGTTTTCGGTCAGTGACTCGTGCCTGGAATTCGGGCCAGACTACTCTCACGTGATCCTGAGACCCCGGCCTGGTTACGTGCCCAAGGTTCCTACCACTCCCTTTAGAGACCAGGTAGTGAGCCTGCAGGCGCTGCCCACGGAGGAGGCAGACCCAGCCCTTTTCTTGCTGTGTCCCGTTCGCGCTTTGCGACTTTATGTGGACCGCACTCAGAGCTTTAGATCCTCTGAGCAGCTCTTTGTCTGTTACGGTGGTCGGCAGAAGGGAAGTGCCGTATCCAAACAGAGGTTGGCCCACTGGATAGTGGATGCCATCTCCCTCGCTTATCAGTGCCAGGGCGAGCCATGTCCCCCGGGGGTGAGAGCGCACTCCACTAGGAGCGTCGCTTCCTCTTGGGCGTTAGCACGCGGCGCCTCTTTAACAGACATCTGTAGAGCTGCGGGCTGGGCGACACCTAATACATTTGCGAGATTTTATAATCTTCGAGTGCTACCGGTTTCCTCACGTGTGCTAGTTAACTCCGGTGAATGAGGAAACTGGGTTGGTGTTGTAACACGCTTGCTGCGCCTTTCTCTCTAACACAGAGATACGTGCGCTTTTTTCACTCTGTTCAGTTGAGTTCCCCATTGGCGAACCCTACAGAGTTCCTCCGAGGCCCCCAGCATCTGACTCAGCGGAGGAGTCAGGTGCCTGGCCCATTGCGTAGTTGGCATGCCCACTTGGTCAGCCCGCGTTCTGGGTATAGGTGCCTGCTATGCGCGATCCCCTCTGGCGATCCCATATGCTTCACTCAGCCACGGTGTAGTTCCCCCCTCTCAGGCGGGCCCGTGTCTTCCCTCCCCGCTAACCATCCTTCATATGTGTTCTCCCCCTTTCAGGGTTAGTCCATATGTCTTCCTGCCACCAGGTCTCCCCATTGGGCAGCAGGTGGCCTCCGCAGCGTCCTCCCTATCGGGACTGCACGCTTCCCAACGTACTGTCGTAATTTAAAATTCCTAGAATCTTAACTAGGTGTATTTTTTACGACTCCCCAAAAAATATAAATAAGCCTTAAGTGCTTCACAGGTAAGTAAGGTAAGTTAGGGCCAGGGGGCACGTTGGTGGGCTGCGTCTCTGGTGATGATGGTGCGCTCACGCTGGAGCCTGGCAAACCTCTCACCAGCGACGTGGTAAGGTTCAATCACTGTGGCGTTTTCCATAGATTTCCCCATAGTGGAAGTTTCCACATAGCATTGTAGTTCCCCTCCCGCTGGGGAACGTAACGGTTACTAAAGTAACCCTCGTTCCCCGAGGGGGGGAACGGAAATGCTATGTTCCTTCGCCACAGGGATTGCGCCTTAGCTGACAGCTGTAGTTCGGCTTCTTCAGCTAGAAAAGGTGTGGTTGTGTGGCACAGCGAGCATTCTTATTCACAAGCTGATTATGATTGCTGCCAGCTGTGCACGCTGACACCGCCAACTCATTGGCATTTCATTGGCCCGTTTAATTACTCTTCAGAGTGATTGGCTTTCTGACGAAATCCCCATAGTGGAAGTTTCCACATAGCATTTCCGTTCCCCCCCTCGGGGAACGAGGGTTACTTTAGTAACCGTTACGTTATCTATATGTCCTGACAGGATGAACAATGCAGGCACATCTGGAGACAAGCCTTTCTCCAAAACTCGAATGCCATCACCAAAGAGGTAAAAAAACATGTGAATAATCAGGATTTACAGCATTAAATGGCTAATATCTGTACTTGGTGCTTAAATATTCCTGTTTGCTGCAAGAGTCTAGTAGATGTTACCATCTTGAACGATTAGGTTTAAATTAATAATTTAATATAATTCCATTCAGCATGTCTAAAGCTTTGCCCTCCTCCCCTGAAAAACACACACACACACACGCACACGCACACACACACACACACACACACACACACACACACATCATGAACAAAAGTTGTGTAATTGCTATGATCAATGTATTTATTTCTGTTCTTTTCCTCATGGTTAACTTCAGTCAGCGCAAATGCTACACTGTGAGTATATACCTTATTATTACTTAGTCTATTACTGTATATCTTGTGAAAATAATTTTATTATCATTGACATCTATTGCTAAGTGTGTGAATTCATGTCTTGTAGGTGATCTAATACTTTTTCATATTATGTAAAATGTGTTATTGACTGTCTAATGTGAATTTATGTATTTCTGTTCTCTTTTATAATAAAGGCTGAAAGTTATGATGATGATTACACCAACACAGCAGATTTAAACATATATGGAAATGTCTGAAGAAAATGCCACTTGCCAAATGAAGACTGTAGACTTTACATCAGGCTAAGATCGAGCATGCATTCCTGTTACATATTGTGATTCATTTTATGGCCAGTCTATCATGGCTTAGACATAGTATACCATATTAATACATGTAGTAAACCATATTAATATATGTATATATTTTAAAGGCAAAATTATTAGCCCTCCTGTGAAATTTTAATTATTTTTCAAATATTTGCCAAAATTATGTTTCAGAGACCAAGGACTTTTTCCACAGTATCTCCTGTGTTTGTGACTATGCTTTCATTCTTTTGGAGAAGTGGACAAACCACCTTAGTCCAACGACTTGCCTAATTTAATCTAGATACATTTCCCTTTAAACTGAATACTTGTATAAATTTTAAGTAATTTAAAAAGAAATTACTTATTGAAACTATTATTAAAAATTTGTTGAAAAAATCTCTCTGTTAAACAGCACTTAGGAAATATTTGAAAAAGAATAAATTTCACAGGCTAATAATTTTGCCTTTAACTGAATATATACAGTATTTGCATGCAGTACATGATGCTTTCATTACAAATGTTATGCAAAATAGTAATTAACGCTCATATAAGGGATTCTTTAAAAACACTGAATCATTATAAAACAGAGGAACATAACCCTGTTTTATATAGAAATCTGATATGACATGCAAGTATAGATTTTACATATATAAAATTATATGTCATACATGTACAGTTGAATTGAGAATTATTAGCCCTCCTGAATTATTAGCATCCCCCACCCGTATATGTTTTTTCACAATTTCTGTTTAACAGAAAGCTGTGAAAAATTCCTTGCTCTGTTAAACATCATTTGAAAAAAACAAAAAAAATTATAGGAGGGCGAATAATTCTGACTTTAATTGAATATAAAAAAATGTCTCTCAAAAATTACTGCAAAAAGTTATTGCAAAAAAATTACTTTTTTTTTCTTGCACTTAATTTTTCCTGTTTGTTAAAATTGTATTTAATATTTTCCCCCAACATATTAGTTTGGGTGTACTAATTTTTGACTTGTGATGTGCTTTTAAATTAATAAATTTTATAGACTATTGCTTTGCTTTTTCATGACGATGCATAATTAGATGTATTAAAAAAATTACCATGTATCTTAATGTTTAATAAAGTGAAAATCAATACATCCCCAGTTATCTTTTGTAATCTTTGTCTATTTATTGTCAGAAAATGTACCGAAAATTTGAGCTATAATTTTTCCTTTTTTATTTCTCATTATTTGACTCGCTCCTCAATCTGAAAAAACTGACCATGACCATAAACCATTGTCGTAGTACTGTGTAACTTTCTGCACTGCTAAAACAGTCTCTCATTTTATGTATTTTACAGATTCTAGTTCATAAAATGTTGCAAAAAATGTATACTGTAAACTTAAGGGGGATATACTGTATACGTAAATTTACTTTTTATTGCCAGTGAAATCAAAGATTTTAAATATTTCTGTTTTGATCTGTACTATTCAGTATTTTATAGTTTGATATGCAAGAATATTGTGGTCACGTGGCAGCACAAAATAACAAGCCTTATTTGGAAGAAAATAAAACCCTCTTCCTCTCTCTCTGTTACTCTGTCTGCAAAAATGGTTCAATAATAGTAAGGAGAGATCACCACTCCTCTAATAGGATTTTATCACATACACAGTACCTTTGCACATTTTGCAGAACATCGTGTAGACCTTTTTAATCCAAACTGCTGTTTATGTGATTAAAAGGAAAGAAGTACTGCTGTAAAGAAGGTGAGAATTAAAGTGTATCACATTTTATTCTATTTATGAAAACATATTTTAGATCATTTTCTTGTTTTGATTAGCGTTCAGTACTACCTAAATTATAGCATATGAAAAACGGCCATTGAAATTTTGTAGTTATATTAAGACGAATTGTTCTTGCCTTTATTTTTTGTGCGCATAACAACACCTGTTTTTGTTCTATTGGGTAAACCCAGGAATGTGATGGGACCTCTGCTCCTTAAATTGCTTTTACAAGGTATATCTGTTTTTCTATTTATGGTCTTTTTATGGTCAGCCATTGATTGGTATGTGTGTTATTTAAAATTAAAATTAATAGTGATTAACACTATAATGCCAAGTACTGCGCCATAAAATACACACTGTAAAAATGGCTTTGAATTTATCTGTAAATTAAAAAAAAAACAATGCTATAGTAAAAATCTGTTACCTGGTTAACTATGTGATTCCTTAATATATATGGTGTATTACCGTAGATTGGTTAACTTAATATAAACTGTAAATTACCGTAAATTAACTGTCCCAAAAAAATCCCTAAATGACACTTAAGTTTTAATGTTTACTTTACTAATTACTATGGTCATATTTAGCTTATTTTAGCATTTTTAGCTTACTTTTTAACATATAGTTTATATACATTACAGTTTTATGTTACATCTGATTTCGATAAATCAAGTTTATTGCATTACTTTAGTGTTGTGTGTTACCAAGATGATGTTTAGTAGCTTCCTACCATATTTTTAAAGGTAAATTTTTGGCAACCACAGCTGCAATTTGCAGTGCCATTTTTTCACATGTTTATTAATCTTCAACATTGATTTTCATTTGTAAACAGAGTTTGCTGAAAGAAAGTAGCAAAGAAATCTTAATCTTCTACTTGACCATCATTTTTCTCCAATTTTTGTCCCACAGGTGTTCTGCTGTTGGATGCTTTGGCATGGATCGTGAGGATGCCCCAAGACATTTGCGGCCTCCAAGGTTCCTGTCTGGTGATTCCATGTTCTTTCAGCTACAAATTATACCCACCTAAAGACCCACGCAGAGTTGTGTGGTATCAATGGGTCTCTAGAGGTTATCCTTTAGTCTATGATCCATGGTATCCAAATGATGTCATTGGCAAATTCAAAGGAAAAACTGATTTATGCAGGGATGAAAACTTAATTGGGAATTGTAGTCTCCTGATCAAAAACCTGGATCACTCCCACCATGGAGAGAAATTATACGCATGGATCGATCCTGAAAATGTTGGATGGCGCACTTACGCATTTTATGACATCACCTCTACAATTCTAGTCGAAAGTATGTAAATATTCTTGGAAAAATTTGTCATTTCTGTGATTTTCCTTTTGTTGATGGAAGTCAAAATCAAGTATTCTGACAATTAAAAACTATTTTGTTAAATATATGATGTACTAAATCTAACATTTCTGTCAATTGTAGATCAGCCACCGACACCCACCATATATATTTATGGACGTGAAAAGATGGAGGACAAGATCACAGTAGTATGTTCATCTTCCCATACGTGTCCATGGAGCAAACCAAATATTACTCTGAAAGGTATAGAAGGATCTGATTCTGATCAAATAAATGATGAGTGTAATGAAGACGGTCAGTGCAAAATCACTCTGACACGCACAGGTGTCGTAAAGGCAGAAAACACAGTTTTTGAGTGTTCAGTAACACACTATGGTGGCAGAAACGCATCAGCTGCAAAAGACAAAAGTGCACAATGTGAGTGAAGATAAACAATACTGCTATGAGCTAGTAAATCTACACAGTTCCAGCTTATACAAGTTTTTGTTTAATTTTCAGGTGTTCATCATAGAATTGTTATTGGCAGATGTCACTGAGGGCGTCGCACAGAACTTCACTTGTACCATCCACCATTCCTGTCAGAAAGAAAATCCATCCATTACATGGAACTACAGAAACATGCAGGTCTCAGAGGGGAGAAAAACACTTTCTGGTTCAGCTCAAATCACCTTTTCCAACATAACCTTTCTTGGTACCATCGAAGACTATGGGAAGAAGCTGACGTGCACTGCAACATTTTCTGGAGGAAACATTGAAGCTTCTGTTGTATTACGTGTACAGAGTGAGTAACTTACATCTTTCATTATGCGATATCATTTTTGTTTTGAAGTTTATTCAATATGAATCAAATCAACAAAAGCAAGACACTCATACACTGTAAAAATGCTGGGTTCCACACAATTTCTTCAGGTTGTCCTAACACAAATTGATTAAGTTAACTTAATCGTTTTTACATATTTAAGTGAATTGAACATAAAACAATTAAGCTGTCCCCAGAAAACCTTAAGAATTGTGTTGTTTCAACTAATTTTAAATAAGTAGTTTAAACAAGCAGCAAAAGTCATTTTTGAGTTTGTTGGCAGCTATGTAAATGGTGAAAATTAAAGATGGTTCACCCAAAACTGAAAATTCTGTCATAATTTATTTACTCTTCACTTGTCGAGTTTTTTTCCTCTCTTCTTTTCTAATTTTTTTGGTGGACTATCCCTTTAAGGCCATTAAAAGTTTTTTTTAGAGTGATTGGGCTACAAAAGCCTGTTTTCATATTAGCGTTTCTTGCTCTTGAATGCTTTAAATTCACGTGGAATGATCACACAGTAAAAAGCAAATGATAAACGTGGATAATGTTTGCATTTAATCGACCACGATCCCTAATTGACATCCCACATAATGCAACATGACTACTGTGGATTGCACATTGCATTATCAGTTTTGAAATGAGATATAATGCAGCCCTAGGCATGGACCGGTATAAGATTCTGATGATATGATAGCCTTGTATAAACATATCACGGTTTCACAGATTACTACTCTAAAATAAGTTATTTTTAAATGTCTGGGTAAAAAAACTTAGATTTGATTTTCAAATGCTTGCTGAATCGTGGGCTTACCAGTAGCTTTTGATGTGTATGGTCCTTTGTTGCTCTAGATACTATTGTCCTAAATAAATAAATTGTATAAAAACATGTAAAAATCAAACAAACAAAAAATACGTACATATACTGCAGGAATAATATAACAGAACATTTTAGCGGTTTTAAAACCGTGACTTTTCCAAACTGCGGTAAACCTTGAAACTGATTATCATCCCATGCCTATGCAGCCCTATTTTGTGTGTTAAGTTTCCACAATGTAACAATCACTTAATGTTTTACGATTGCTTCTACTGACTGTTCACACACTTGCACACTAAAACATTATATGACAAATAGTCACGACAACAATTGATTTTATGTTACTTATGTTAACTCATTTTAATATGATTTTGTTTTATGGATACAAAGTTTAACATAACTTTTTTTGAAAAATTGAAATTACTACAAAAGTCCAGTTGATTCAACTAAATTTACAACTTTGCATTTACATTCACCTATAAATAAACATTGAAAGTCATTCTTATAGATTTCTGCTAATTGTTTTTTACAGAATATCAAAAACCAGCTATTCCAGTCCAGAATGAAAGTATGTTTTCCTCTGTAGCTATTCTCACATTTATATTATCATTAATATTACATTCAGTACTTCAGCAATATTGATTAACTCATTATATCATATATCATTTTAGCTTACTTCCAATACATGGCAG
>CAIGQV010019070.1:7472697-7487618 GCA_903798115.1 Danio jaintianensis | reverse complement strand
ACAGATTTTCAAGGTTGGAGTTTACTTTAATGGATTTATCATTTGATTTTTATATTTGTTATTGAGTCTAAATTTAACATTTTTCCCCCAGTCGTTTTAGCATGCCTGAAGGAAGGACAGCTTGGTTTAATAGTGGAAACAGGAGTGATATCAGGCAAGTTCAACAATGAATTGATAAAGCTTTGGTTATTGCTGTTGGTAATGATTCCAATCTCTCCAATGAACTAACAAGGGATACGCCTGGAAGACCACCGAAGCCTAAGCAAAGGTAGATTGAAAATATAACTACCATATTACAAAGATTAAGCATAAACTCAGCACAGATGATCATGTTTATAATCATACATTGTAAAAAAAAAAAAATCCGTAAATTAGCAGTTTTCAATATTTTGTGATTTGTGATTTTATTTTTACCCGTTTATTTGAATTGCATCTTACTTCCAACAACTTTTAACTTTGTAAAGTTTGAAAAAGTGACTTTGATTAACATTTTTTAATAGTTTGAAGTGATATATTGTCTTGGTTGGTGTTGTATATTATGGTACAACAACCTTGTAATAAACTGCCAGTGCATTTTCTGTTATTTTACAGACTTACTCCTCTATATATTATTTCTTATACATTATATTATGTCAAACTATACTAAAATGTCAACAAAAGTCACTTTGTTGAATTTTGAAAGTTGAATTTTCAACATCAGAAGTCGAAAGAGCAGAGATCAAGGTCCTATAATGCAATTCACAACCCCAAATAAACTGAAAACACAAAATATGGAAACTGTTAATTAACAGATATATTAATCAGTGTACATTTTATTTTAAAAAATCTCATCTCTCAACAGACAAAGCATCTGGAGCCGATTTTCTAGGTGATCAGTCAAATTATAACCTTGTCTGTTGATTTGTGGCATGTGTTCCTTTATTAAATAATAAAATCCTCCAATTTGATAATTTAATTTTCTTTTCCATGTAGACACCAATCACCCAGAAATAATGCAAATATGAGAGCAGAATACAAGTCAGTATTTTATTTATAAAATACAATTTTGTATGAAAAAATGACCCTGGACCAACAAACCAGTCTTATGTTGCATGGGTATATTTTTGGCAATAACCAAATCCTAATAAAGGTCCTACTGTAAATATATCAAAACTCAATTTTTGATTAGTAATGTGCATTATTAAGCACTTCATTTGGCAATTTCTCAATATTTAGATTTTTCACGGTGGCGCAGTGGGTAGCACGTTCGCCTCACAGCAAGAAGGTCGCTGGTTCGATCCTCAGCTGAATCAGTTGGCGTTTTTTTTGGCATTTCAGATTGCAGATTTTCAGGTAGTTTCACCTCAGCCAAATAATGTCCTATTTTAACCAACCATACATCAATGGAAAACTTATTTATTCAGAAATCAGATGATGTAATGTAATGTGCATTTACTGTGTAATGCCACCCAAAGCACTTCATAATTGTGTGAGGGAGTTTTTCTTCATGTAAGTATAAATAAATGTTAAAGAATTGAATTTATGATTGGTTTTGTGGTCCAGGGTTGCATATAAGAATGTTTTAACCCCATACTGTATAAATAACAAAAAATAGTGGATTCACTAATGAACCTTTACTCTTCACAGGGCAAACAACACATGCAATGTTCCACAAAACAAGGCTTTCAATAAGCTTCACATGCCGTCACCAAAAAGGTAAAGTACAGATTCATTATATTCATGCTACTGAGCAAAATAATACTGTTGAATGCAGCATATCATAATAAAAGTCACCATGCCACTTTAAGATTCCTTGGTTCTTTATAGAGTGTTTGGTATAACATAAAATATAGATTTTGGTGTATATACATACTACAAATTAAAACAGCTACTGGCATTACCAATGTCTGTATATATTAAAATTCATTAGCACTGTATGCCTTGGCAGATACATGCAGAGGTCTATCAACGGTACATTAAAGGAATAGTTCACACAAAAAAACTTTCAAACCTGAGATGGGTTCTTTTGCTGAACACACACATTTCTGAAAACAAAAATTCTTTTAGTCATTGGTTACTATCCCTTGTCTGGTTACCAAAGTTTATTTTGTACTTACTTTAGAGGATGAAAGAAACTCATACCGGTATAGAACAAGTGGCGATTAACTAAAGATGACAGAATTTTTGATTTTGAGTGAAATATCCATTTAAAGACATTTACTGTAGTTTATGGTAAACTCAAACATTGATTTTGCATTCTTATTTTCCTTTGTGCTCTTCAGTCAGCGAAAAACCTGTGGTGTAAGTACATTTATTACTACATTTGCTTTATTACAAATATAATCAGTTTCTGAGACTGATTAATTGACTAATCTATCTGTTTCTTTTAAAATCTTCTTTTTAGGATTACGATTATGATGCTGATTACACCAACCTATATGGAAATGTCTGATGAAAATGTCAATCGTTAAGGCTTAGTAATACAAGTAAAAGCAAGAAAAGATTGTCTCGTTTTCACATCGCATTCCTTACATTTCCTCCAATGTACCTTGTTTCCATATTGTTTTATCTGTAGCTTGTATTAATTTTAATGTGGATTTATTATTTAACATAATTCCTTAATTAATCTATCCAAAAACTCACTCATTCAGTACACAAATCAAATAACATTTGTTTTAAAACCAATTTTTTATGAAATGTATTGTTTGAAAACTTTGCTTGTGCTTCAAATAACATACATGTGGCTTAAGTATTCCGAGTAATGTATTGTCATATATCTTGATTGCTTTAATACACTCAAAAATGAATTTTGCTTCGTGTTAAAAAAAAAAAGAAAGAGCTAAAACAACACAATTCCTATAAGTTTTTTTATTTTTTATTTTAAGTTGTTTTATGTTCAATCCACTTACATTTGTAAAAACGATCAAGTTAACTTGTGTTAACTTGTTAATTTGTGTTGTGACAACATGAAGGAATTGTGTGGAACCCAGAATTTTCTACAGTGTACATTATTCCTATATATGTCTACTAGAAGCTCAAGTTAATTAATGTAAGAACATTTCAGCAACATTTATAAACTTAAATTTTCCTAAATGCCAAAAATGGCTGCAATACACTTCAAAATAACCTTAAAATTGAGATGATCTAGTCTGTTTTTGCTCCAGATTCGACTCGATTAACATTTCAGCTACATTTATGGTTCATTTTATGTTACTTGCATAAATGAGCTGTATTAAACTTTCAAAGGTGTATCTGCAAGTGAGTATCTGCTGATATACAGTATAGTCCCAATGAAAATGCTTTTGGGGGAGTGATAATGTTTGTCTTTTGGATAAAATATGTTGTTTGTTACATGTTGCAGATTGTATTTTATAACCAAGTAAAGTTTAATAAGTTTGTTCTCATGTAATCCATATATAGTTTATAAATAAGTTTGACAAATGCAAGTGACAGAAGCATCTTAAATACTAAGCAGGTCTTTGGAGAACCAAAAATTACTCTTCTAGGCCATGACTGTCAAAATGCCTTTTAACAATCTTTTAAAACTGTTTTAAAAAGAATGTATAATGTGCCGCTCATAATGCGCAGTCCTTTCACGTTTCTATAGACAGAATTTTCCATTTGTTCATAAGCTCCTACACATTTACTTTGCAAATGTTTTACCAGCTTGTGTTTGAATACATTGTTGTACATTGGTGCAGTTTTTTGGGTAGTGTTTATCTGACATTAATCTGCAGAAATGGAAAATAAAACAGCTCAATAATTAGCATTTTTCAGTTCCTCCTTTTTGATTTTGTTTTTTGGGTATAGTTTTTTATTCTGCCTCTTCAGTTTTTTTTAAGGTCATCATTTTCAAAATGTCAATGCAAATGACTTTCTTTTAAAAATCAGCTTTTAGTCTGTAACGAATAAAAAGATAATAATTTGGACAATATTTAAGATGATTTTCTCAGTATTTTGATATTGCTTTGAGCGCTCAGATTCCAGATTTTCACATTGTTGTATCTCAGCTAAATATCATATTCAGTTAAACAATACACCAATGGAAAACTTTTATTTATGATGTATATAACTCAATTTAACACTTAAGACTGGTTTTGTGATCCAAATATCACAAATACAAATATTAAAAACTATGCCACTGCTGTTTCCTTGGCCCTAGCTATGTACAGGTATCAAATAAGTTATGTAACAAATGGTCATATATTTCTTGACGACTCATGCTGGACCATAAATCTTTATCCAATTAGTGCAATCTGTCCTATACCTGCCTGTGAATCTGTGTCTGCGTGTCTTTCATAATCACTGTGTCACGTTGTTTCATAATTACCATAATTTAGAGAGTTATTTCTATGTCGATGCTCTTGCATTTTGGCAGTCTGGTGGTACATTAAAAATTCACTGTTTACCAGTTGTAATTATAAGTTGTAGGATGTGATCATTTTTTGCCATTCAGATTGTTTAATCAATGTTTAATTAATTATGGGTTGCCATAAACACACAAGCACATTACCATCCTGTTCCATAAGCAGTGGTGGAAAGAGTACTGAAAAATCATACTTCAGTAAAAGTACCGTTACTTGCCCAAAAATGTAGTGCAAGTAGAATAAAAGTATCTGTTAGAAATATTACTCAAAGTATGAGTAAAAAGTGGAACTTTCAAAAGTACTCAAGAGTAGTGAGTATTACGTTGTAAAAAGCTGATGCATTTACATTTAATTTGTGGATGTGTGTAAACATATTATTCTGTAGTGCATCTAGTTATTGCCCAGCAGGCACACAACATCATAAGATGTTAATATTAGGTTAGATTTAGGTTGTGATGTCAGGTGATCAATTTTAAATGTCTAGCCAGCGTCTAAGGACAATGTTATTTTGATGTCCAATAACGACGTCAAATGACATTGATATTTGGTTTATTTTAGGTTGTGTTAGAAAGTGACCAAAATCCAACGTCGAGCCAACATCTTAAACCAACAACATATCGATGTCAAATACTGACATTTATTCGTCAGGTATGGCAACCAAAATCCAACATCTGATAGACGTCATAGTGGCAACATCCACACAATGTCAAGCTGTAACATCATTAGACATTGATATTTGGTTGATTTTAGGATGGACGTTGGACATTAACATTGGTCTGACATTGGGTTCTGATGTCAACCCGATTTTCATTTCCAAACAAAATGCAACGTCCCCATGACGTTGGGGTACAACGTCAATCTGACATTATGTTGATGTCTTGTGTCTGCTGGGTGTTTAAGGTCATTTTGGTCATCATACAGTAAACATCCGTCATCTTCTCATCAGTGACATGCATCTAAACAGTCTCTGGGTCAATGCGTGTAAAGATTTTGGACATCTTCTTGGACACTTTTAATGCTTGCAAACAGTTTGCTGCAATTATTAATCGCCCATGTCTTGAGGTAGTTCATTATGGGTTTACCTTCTATGTGTGATTTGATTGGACATGAATCACAGGACTGATTTTTCTAATCCCCATAGACAAGAAAAAATAAAGTAGTGACTGCAGGTTGAAGGAAAGTAGTGGAGTAAAAGTACAGATACAGCAGTAAAAGTGTACTCAAATTAACGTAAAAGTACACATTTTTAAAACTACTCAGTAAATTACAATTTTTAAAAAATTACAGTAGTTTGAGTATTTGTAATTTGTTACTTTACATCACTGTCCATAAGGCTATGCAAATTTTGCTAAAGTAATTCAGTATTTGGCCTATTTAGCTACTTATTGCTAACAGAAGTAGGCTAGACTACGTTTTAGTACCGTAAATGAGTTTGTAAATTAACTTTGTTATTGTCGTGCATTAATAACACACCCAGTTAACCCATTTGGTAAAAGTAGTTTTACAGTACAATTATTATTTTGTCCAATAGCAGTGAATTAATTTAATATTTTCAACAAATAAATTATATAAATTAGAAAATAGCCATTCTTTTCAAAGTGTAAGTGTTGTAGTATAACCAGCAGAAACTGAATTTTGTTTCTTCCCTAAATGAGTGTGAGTTTGAACTACTCTTACAGTAATGTCACATGCATTGGAACAAAGAGACGTGGTACAATAGAACAAAGAGACCCCACCGCCTACTAGTGTTTCTGATGTATCACTGCAGAACAACACAAACAGAATGTAGAAGTGTAAACACTCACAGCTGCATCGACTATGCGCATGTGATGCTTATCAAGGCTGTATTTAGAATCTGTACAAGTAGGCCTATGTGTATCACAAAGTATCAAAGATATGTGACCCTGCACCACAAAATCATTCTTATGTTGCACAGGTATATTTCTGACAATAGCCAAAAACATGTGTATAATGATCAGAATTATGGATTTCATTAGAATTAATAATCATTAGAACATTAAGTAAATCTCTCTGGAAGTACATTTTTTCCTTGAAGATATTTTGTACAGTTCCTACTGTAATTACATCAAAAGTTCAGCTTTAAAGGTAATTTATTTTCTCTACATTTTTTATTTAATAAATTATTTTTGAGTGTGTTTTGAAATTTCACTGTAATGGAAAATTAGATTGGACCTGGCAACCCCGAGCAGAGGGGAGCTCATTTTGTTTATGACTACAAATGAGAAAGAGGCATCATTTGCATAGTAAAAACTTTGCATTCCAGAGTTATTGATCTGGAAAAGATGAATCTGTATCTTGCCAACATTACCAACCTGAACTTAGGAGGAAACACTTTTTTCCCTCATATTTCTCTCCTTCTTCAGGTACTTGTCATGGACCAGGTTTGATCCTCGTTAAGTCTTTTCGTGTCTGTGCCCTGCTCTCAGCTGTTAGTTAGCGAGTGCTGATCACAAGAACTTGTTCTAACTTTACTCTTATTGGCGTCCTTATATTTCCCTTGCTTTTCATACCCTCTCTTGTCAGTTTATTGTTGCTATGTGCGTGATCTCAAGTCTACATTGCTCTATCTTACCTTCATAGTCCAGTCCTGTCTCGTCCTGTCTCATTCCACGTCTGTTTGTGCACTTTGGCTGAACCTGTGAGAAGTTTGCTTTCACCTGTCACTCTGCCCAGACCGCCAACGCCTGGAAGTCGGGAGTTCTCCGCCTCACAGTGGTGGGCTGACGGAATCCTCCAGCCTTCTTCCCCCTCCGGGCCGAGTGGCTGGCCTTTTGAGGTTTTTTTATTTTTATTTTATTTTATTTTTATTTTTTATTTTTTAAAGAAGAACCAGCTCTGCGTTCGTCTCTTCAGTTCTATTTTTGAACGGCAGACTGCCTTTTTTGACTTAACTCAATAAGTTAAGTTTATTTTTAAACTAATTTCGAGGGGATCACGTGCTTATGATTGACCGCTGCTGGTCCCGCATTAGCTAACACATGATTCACCAATCGAATGATTCTTAACTCATTAACCCAGTGGTTAGCACTGTTGCCTCACAGCAAGAACGTCACTGGTCCAAGTCTCTAACAGGCCAGTTGACATGTTCAATTTACATGTTCTCCCTGTGCTCGCGTAGGTTTCCCCCGGGTTTCCTCTCCGGTTTCCTCCCCCAGTCCAAAAACTTGCGACATAGGTGAATTGACCAAACCAAATTAGCACCACAGACGAGCTCTTAATCAGCAGTATATCTCACTGTAGCAATCCCTAATTTGTCATTAGCCATAAATAGCAGGGGAGTTCTCGAGACCTACCTGAGCTCAAACCCCTGCTAAGGATCTTATAAGCTCAGGGCGCTCTCCCGGTACAGCATGCCAAACACGCTTTATAATCAATCATCAGCTAAGTGTGAACTCTTAAAACTCTGTTAACCCGCCTTCTGTCCAGCGTTCTGTCTTTAATAGTACTACTTAGAATACATCATACAGTGTCAGACACAATGCATTCAACAGAGCCAGTGATGTTACTGTGAGGGGAGAGGTTAGGTTTATGCATTAAAAGCATTGCATGCAGCTCACCTTGCAACTGCACCAAGTCTGCATCCAGATCCTGCTTCATAATTAAGCATATAGTATTATGCCTAATTGACAATTTGCAACTTTTCAAGTATCTTCAGCTATTTTACTCTAACAGAGGGCTGCAGTGGATGTTAGTCTTGTACATATTGGCACATAATTCACAAACGTTGTGTAATCGAAATTGTTTTTCCAAAATATTGCTCCATTTGAGTAGAGCTTGATTATTTGTTCTAGCGCTCAGGTCTTCAGTGATTTTATCTGATACTTCTCAAAAACAAAGAAATTGAAGTTGTTTTAGAGCACCTTTTCCTGAGTAAATTACACCGCTCTTAATGTCTATCAAGAAGAATGTACATTTTAGAGCTTCATAATTTTACCATATAAACAGCTGCTGTGGTTGTAAATTTTAGTGAAGCAAAGGAAATCAAGCTTGGATGAACATTATTATTTTTTTGTAGATTTGGTTAAAGAAGAGAGAGTCTGTTTCATACTTCCTTTTATGGGACAAACATATTTTTGACTTTTGCTCACTGCAATTTGCAGTACATCCAGTCAGCTTGCATATGAGAGCACATTAAGAAGGTAAGAATTACAAAAACATAAAGATATATTTGATTCAGTTTTGATTTTTGGGATGTTTTAGCCCCTTTTTAATATTAAATATCAAGTCTAATAATAGCAATTAAAATATGTATGTTGTGTGCTGTTTGCTACTATTCAGTGCCGTTTTTTGAAAAAAAATATTGTCAAATGTTATTTTTTAAAGTGTAAAATAACTTGTTTTTCTATTTAGTTTAAGGTTAAACCTGGGAACATCATGAGACCTTTGCTAATTCATTTGCTTTTTCAAGGTATGGAATGTGTTTTTATTCTTTATATACACTAATAGATGCAACTAATGTATGTACTCAGTATATAATATACACACTATATATAAAGTCTGTGGCTAAATTGGATTTCTGGTGCTTGGTATTTACTAAACCTGGGCAAAAAAATTATACTTTTTTCAAATTCTTTTTAAAAGTGGTCGGCATTTTATTTAAAACTTTTTATTTAGACAAATGCTAATAATAGCAATAAATAATAAGCAAATTTCAGTTTTACATTTCCTATCCCTAACTACCGAAATTTAACAAAACTGAAATTTATAAAGTATATAGTTGCATCCCTAAAATATATACAGTTGATAAAATTATTAGCCCTTCTGTAAAATGTTCATTCTTTTTCAAATATTTCCAAATTGATGTTTAAAATTTTTTTTTTTTTACAGAATTTCCTGTTTATTTTTTCTATTTCTTATTTTTTCTATTTCTTAGTTTGGCTGGAATAAAAGCAGTTCAAATTAGACACTTAAGAATTTTTTTGTCTATTGGCCTCAGAACAAAACACTGCTTTTTTTCCCTGCTTTCTTCCCGGTTGATCGTGCAGTTGAAGAGCGGGGGTGGTATCCATGCGTGAAGGAGGGGGCACTTTTTTTCCAAGAGAAAAAAAGAGCAACCCAAAGCCCACCCCACCTGTCCACCCCCACTAGTATTTTTCCTGAGACATGTTTATAATAGTTATGTCCTAGTTAATTAATCCTAGTTTAATATAAGCTCTGTACCTTGCATCTCAAAAATAGAATAAAAAGTAAATGGAAGAAACAGGGAAGGAGACTGAAGGGAATAAATAAGTTTGTGTTTGGGTATTAACATTAACACAGATTTTGTTGCTTCCTTTTTCTTATATGTTTTTTTTATTATTTATATTTTATTTCAGATATATATATATTTTTTTTTATAATTTTCTTATTGATTTATTGTTTATGGATCAATCTTTGCATTGTATAATGTTAATTGTTAATTGTTCTGTTGTTATTGTTGTTTTTGCTGTTTTTAATGAGTCCTAAATATATGTTTTTATTACTAAGTATTGCATTTTCACTGTTGGCTAATTATTGTTCACTGTCATTTCATTGCAGGGTTTTTGTTTTTGGAATTTTTTTTTTTTTTTAATTCTCAACCGAGAATCTTTTATCGAATTTTAAATCTGTTTGCTAAATTAATATATGTGTTAAACGCTCTAGAAGGACACAGGGAAGGAGTCAGTGGTCTCTTTATTAAAGATTGTTTAATTCTTCAGTTTTGAAGCTGCTAGTTGACAAAAACAGTGCTGTTTTAAAACGTTCAAATAATTTCAGACATTTATTTAGTATAAGAAATGTGGCAAATCTTTAAGCTTTTCTGTTTCATCGATTGTATTTAATAAGCAATAAAAAGACCCCAAAATTATTCTGCTTAAGGCCCCAGAATGTACAGGTCCGGCCCTTCATATATACAGTAAGAATTTCCATATACATCATACTTTTTGGCCTGTTTTTAATCTACATTTTATTGGGTAACTTAACCACAAATATCAAACATTTCAAGTCGGCTGCTTTTGAATGCACTGTATGAAGCTACAGTATATGCTACTATAGATAAGTTCACCTTCACCCAAGCAAAAATGCATGCAAAATCAATGTGTATTGTTTACTGACTTTATATTATCATGTCAAAATACCACATTCTTGAAAGAATTGGATCGCTCTCACCATGGAGAAAAAATATACGCATGGATTGACCCTGAAAATGTTGGAAGTAGCACTTATGCATTTTATGATGTCACCTCTACAATCCATGTTGATGGTATGCAAATATTGTTGTAAACTGGACAATATCTGTGATTGCCCAACTATGATAAAATATTATGTCAAGATTACAAATAGACACAGTTTCACAAAATCTCTAAAAGGTTTATGTTCAAAATGGAGACTGAAATTGGTTGTACTGTACATTTCACATTAGTTTGATGAACTTGTGGTTATTTTTATGTCATACATCCATGAAAACTGACCTGGACTATGAAATGACTCCAATATAGTTGGTTAGCAATGCAATTCCATTATTTTTAAGTGTATATTTAGGGATCACTGTTTATTTCAAAGCAAAATTACATGATTAACATTACATTTACATGAGGAGGTTCTAGTTTTATTCACAGGGGTTCAGGTGATCTCGGAAGAAATGATAAACTAATGGTATACTAATGTGAATGTTTCTGTGAATTACAGAATATCCAGAGGAGCCCAGCATTGATATTCATGGAGGTGATAGGATGGGTGAATACATCACAGTAGTATGTTCGACGTTCCACACGTGTCCATACAGCAAACCAACAATCACTCTAAGTGGTATAGATGGATATGATCAGGTAAATGATGAACATATTAGAAATGGCCTGTGGAAAACCTCTCTGACTCGCAGAGGTGTTGTAAAGACAGAAAACCTTAATTTTCAGTGTTCAGTAAGACATTATGGGGACAGACCAGCGAGTTCTTCAAAGTACAAAAGTGCCAAATGTGAGTGTAAACAAATATGAACTGTTCTGTGCACTATTATTAGCAAGCTCACTGTAAATGTTGCAGATTAACCTGTTTCAAGATTTCTTTTCACTTTCAGGTGTTCATCAAAAAATAATGATTGAGCCTGCAGTGGGAGATGTCACTGAGCACGTCCCGCAGATCTTCACCTGTACCGTCTACCATTCCTGTCAGAAAGAGAATCCAACCATCACATGGAATGCGAATTTTGTGCATGCAAATTTAGTTATGCACGCGAATGTCAGTCATACTGTAAGCATTTATTCAATTCGCAAGGTTGCACAGTGTAACTAAAAGTGTTGTTTTTAATTATTATGTGAATGGTATTAAAAACAATCCTGATATGCACTCCTCCTTCTGCACGCAGGCCCCTCTATATGTCATCCATGTGTTTAGCTGTTGCTAGCTTGTTGAAAGTGAATTCACTTTATTCATAAGATTAAGTTAGGTAGCATTTAGAATAAGGTTGTATAAGTTAGCGTTAGTTTATACATTAGTTAACACGAATTAACCATGAACAACACATCTGTTAAGCATTAACTAATCTTTGTTAATTTTAACTAAACATGTTAATGCATCAGTTATAATGCATTAACATTAAAATATAAGATTTTGTTTAGCATAATCTTTGTTAATGTTAACTTATTTGTGTTATATTGTTTCTCTTTACATTATAGCTTAATGTAATTAGCTAATGTTTACTTACACATCCAATACTAAATCTTTGTTAATGTAAACTTACGAATATAGCATTACTTAATGCATTCGTTAACATAAACAAATAATGAACAATGACTGCACTGCACAATCTTCCACTGGCATGTTATTCATGCTTGTGGACTCCTTACTAACATGATTTATCACTAGCAAATCATCAGTTAATGGAATTAGGAACCTTATTGTAAAGTGTACACTACTCCAACATGTTACATTTGTAAACTCTTTACTGACTTTCCACTAACCCAACATTATAACTGATGTGTTACTAATATATATATGAGGTTATCTCTGTCACGGTCACCAGCGATCCAGGCTGTACATATTGCTCGTAAACACACATATCACATAGGACTACAAATCTGCTGGTATATGGACTACAAGATCCAGTCATGCAACACACACACACACCTGCTCCAAGTCTCCATTTATTACTCTCCCACAGCTGAAGCTGCTCATGGACTGATTACACACACATATATAACACTGTCATGGCTGAGTCTTGTTATACTGTTAGTGAACATTACAACGCGTTTCTTTGTCTTGCCGTGTTTTTGTGTTCATGTTAGTTAAGAGTTTACAACATAATGTTGGAGTGGTGTACACTTTACAGTAAGGTTTCTGATTCCCTTAACAAATGCTTTGTTACTGATAAACCATGTTAGCAAAAAGTTTACAAATGTTAGTAACACATTATATAATGTTAAAGTACTTTCCTAAAAGATTCCTAATTCTCTTAACTAATGTTTTGTTAATGATAAATCATGTTAGTAAAGAGTCCACATGAATAACATGCGGGTTAAACATTGTGTAGCGCTGAATCTGAGTCGTTGTTCATAATTTTTTTATGTTAACTAATGCATTAACTAACATATTACAATATTACTAGGTTTACATTAAGCAAGATTCAGTATTACTGAATAAATTGTTGCATGTTGTGCATTGTTTGGTCATGTTATCTAACCCATGAACAAGTACGAGTGTAGGTAAACAACTAATTAAGCTGTTAATGTTAAAAGATACATTAAAATATGAGTAAGTTAACATTAACAATGATTATGTAATAATAACTGTTCACCATAAGATCATGTTAAATCCAAATATACTGTATATCTAAATATTTATCTCATATAACAAGTTTTTGATAATTGGGTATATCTTAATTCATTTGTTTAGGCGAGGATAAAAAGCATGAATATTTTACTGACTCTGTTTTGGGGCTTTGTTTTGAAAAGTAACAGGACAGTTTGCTGATGACCTGCTCTATATAATTTATTTAGGTGTTACTTAAAATTATTTTATATATAGATCTTTAAAGCAAGTTATTAAAATGTTGCTAACAAAGGCTCTTTAAACACATGGACACATGAAATAAGTGGAATACAAATATGATATGCATCAGAACAATTTTTATATCTGACTCTTCAATTTATCCTTACAGGTGGATCACTCAGTCTAAACAGGTGTAAAACATCTGCACTGACTCCTCAGTCGTCCGCATCTGCACTGACTCCTCAGTCGTCAACATCTGCACTGACTCCTCAGTCGTCAACATCTGCACTGACTCCTCAGACCTCCACATCTGCACTGACTCCTCAGACCTCCACATCTGCATTGACTCCACAGACATTCACATCTCCACTGGCTCCACAGACGTTCACATCTGCACTGACTCCTCAGTCGTCCACATCTCCACTGACTCCACAGACGTCCACATCTGCACACATCTGCACTCACTCCACAGACGTCCATATCTGCACTCACTCCATAGACGTCCACATCTCCACTGACTCCACAGACGTCCACATCTGCACTCACTCCACAGACGTCCACATCTGCACTCACTCCACAGACGTCCACATCTGCACTCACTCCACAGACGTCCACATCTGCACTGACTCCACAGACGTCCACATCTCCACTGACTCCTCAGACCTGCACATCTGCACTGACTCCTCAGACCTTCACATCTGCACTGACTCCACAGACGTCCACATCTCCACTGACTCCACAGACGTCCACATCTCCACTGACTCCACAGACGTTCACATCTGCACTGACTCCTCAGTTGTCCATATCTCCACTGACTCCACAGACGTCCACATCTGCACACATCTGCACTCACTCCACAGACGTCCATATCTGCACTCACTCCACAGACGTCCACATCTGCACTCATTCCACAGACATCCACATCTGCACTGACTCCACAGACGTCCACATCTCCACTGACTCCACAGACGTCCACATCTGCACTGACTCCTCAGTCGTCCACATCTCCACTGACTCCTCAGACCTCCACATCTGCACTGACTCCTCAGTCGTCCACATCTGCACTGACTCCTCAGACCTCCACATCTGCACTGTCTACTCAGTCATCCACATTTCCACTGACTCCTCATTCATCCACATTTCCACTGACTCCTCATTCATCCACATCTCCACTGACTCCTCAAACCTCCACATCTCCACTGACTCCTCTGTTGTCCACGTCTGCACTGATGCCTCAGACCTCCACATCTGCACTGACTCCACAGATGTCCACATCTGCACTGACTCCTCAGACCTCCACATCTGCACTGATTCCTCAGTCGTCCACATCTGCACTGATTCCTCAGTCGTCCACATCTGCACTGACTCCTCAGTCGTCCACATCTCCACTGACTCCTCAGCCGTCCACTTCTCCACTGACTCCTAACACCTCCGCATCTGCACTGACTCCTCAGACCACAATATCAGCACTGACTCCTCAGTCGTCCACATCTCCACTGACTCCTCCAACCACCACATCTCCACTGTTTCCTCAGTCGTCCACATCTCCACTGACTCCTCAGACCTCCGCATCTGCACTGACTCCACAGTTGTCCGCATCTGCACTGA
>CAIGQV010019070.1:7456264-7472687 GCA_903798115.1 Danio jaintianensis | reverse complement strand
CATCTGCACTGACTCCTCAGACCACAACATCAGCACTGACTCCTCAGTCGTCCACATCTGAACTGACTCCTCAGACCTCCACATCTGCACTGTCTCCTTAGTCATCCACATTTCCACTGACTCCTCCACATCTCCACTGACTCCTCTGTTGTCCACATCTGCACTGATGCCTCAGACCTCCACATCTGCACTGACTCCTCAGTCGTCCACATCTCCACTGACTCCTCAGAGGTCCACAGACTGAATTATCATGTGCATTTGTTTCATTGCAAAACATGTCTTTTTTACCATGAAGCTCAAACAGATTCCAAAGGTAGAAGTGCTGATAAAGATCAGAGCCTGACTAAGATGTATCTGGACTTAAGATGTGGTTTCATGGTGTGGTCACATACTGATGAAGCATTTGATTGGTCAGTTTAAACGTCTCAGTATTTTGGGCTTTGGTCACATGGTCAAGGAAGATATAAAATTAGATTGTAGCTTTTGCTCTGTCTCTTTCCTGCTCTGGTCTTTTCTGGTCTGGAGCCTTTTTTCTCTGGCTCTACTGCTGTCTGGCTCTCTCTTTAGCCCTTACTTTCAGCTCACCCTCTCTCTCTATCCCTCTCTATAATTTTTTTTTTTACATTTAAGCTGTGTACAATTAATATCATGTTTTTATCATTTCATATATTATCATTTTATAGTTATTTTGTAGCTAATTCAGTATAACCAACAAAATATTGTCATTAAATCATTTTATTTTCAAGTATTCTGTGAATTACTTTTGATTTAACTTTAACACTTAATTGCTCCATATTACAATACAATCCCATAATAGCAATGCTGTCCCACATTTTTAGATAGTAAAACTGGCCTTTTTGGTATTTTGGTTTTTGGTAAGCGGGGGGGATGGTGGATGGTAGGTAGGTGATCGGTAAGTTAAGGGGGTTCATTCATGCACACAAGGGGGATTTTCATGCACACAGCTAATATTACACTTCATGACAACGGTGAGGGGGTGATTTTAATTTTAATTTTTTATAACTCATCTGTTTCATTTATTAAGTTATATTAAGTCTGCATAATTAAGGGCATGGCCACTTGAGTGACAGCTAGGTCTCACTGGCCGCCGTCACGTTATTTCGGCTGATTAGCCGATGAGCTCGGCATATACATTGTATTTTTGTTTTGCTTTATGTGGCTTTACACAGTCAATTGCCATTTGAAATTATTTCATACAATTATCATATTAATATGACATGCTGTGTGCACTTAATTGTGCTCACAAACCATTCAAGTTACCTCCATTTCCCAGGTGAGTGAAATTCTTATATACTTATATACCATATCTATGTATGTTTTATTTAAGATAATTTATCATTAATAATTTACTTTAGAACTGTAATGCACTCCAGAATCTGACAGATTGATTAGCTGTAGGCTATAGAAATAATCATCTGAAATAATGTCGTGCTATGCCTGGATTTCATAAATAGCCTTGCATTTACTAACACAGACTATATTTGAAGTATTTGGAATTAATTAGTGCTTTCCTCCTGTAGAAAAACGTCATAAGAACCATGCTTAGTGGCTCAATGTATTACAACAGTGTTTTTAAAAAGACTAAACACTTTATTGATATAGTATACAACCAAGCCCATGTGGTCAGAACACAAACGAGTCGCAGGTAATGAAGTATTAAGCATGCAGCTCCGTACAATCAAATGAACCTTAAATCTATAAAATCATTTCACAGCATAGAGGTAGTGCAGACTCCACATAATCTACTGAATATAATGATTTTAGGAGAATTCAGAATGAATCAAAACTTAACACTTTATTTTCCAGATAAAAGTGTCTCACGCTAATTACAGAATCAAACAGTAAAAGCCAGAAATAAATGCAAAACATCAATTACTCAAAGTTAAATCTAAGAGTATAGATAGAAGTCCAAATTATACATAGTGATGAGTTTGAGAACTTTGCAGTATCAAAATAATGTCATAGTAATTTTTTTTTTGAAAATTTAGTTCTGAGAGAAACACATTTAAAAGTGTTCAAATTGTATTTTGGGGCCACTTTATATTTAATTTTTTGAAGATTATTATCTTTCTGTCCAAAGAAAGTCCACAGCAGCCCAAAATGGATATTTATGGAGGTGAAGGATGGGCGACGCTATCACAGTAATATGTTCAGCTTCCCACACGTGTCCACACAGCAAACCAAATATCAATCTGAAGGGTATTGAGGGATCTGATGAAATAAAGCATGAGTCCTTTAAAGATGGTCAGTGGAATATCACTCTGACACGAAAAGGTGTTGTAAAGACAGAAAGCTCAACCATGGAGTCTTCAGTAACATATCATGGTGGCATAAAAGCAACAGCTACATTGACCAAAATGCCAAATGTGAGTGTTCACAAATATGAACAGCTGTGTGTGCTATAACTACGAGAACATGCAGGTCTCAGAGGGGAGAAAAACACTATCAGGTTTGCATCATTTCACCTATTTATATGTATGTATATGTGTGTGTGTGTGTATATATATATATATATATATATATATATATATATAAGCACAAATCTGCAACTTTTTGTGCATTATTTACCACTAAATGTAAAATGAGTTGAAACAACACAATTCCTAAGGTGTTTTTTTTTTGGACAACTTAATTGTTTTATGTTCAGTCCACTTAAATTTGTAAAACGGTCAAGTTAACTTTATCGATGTCTACACTCACCGGCCACTTTATTAGGTACACCTTACTAGTACCGGGTTGGACCCCTTTTTGCCTTCAGAACTGCCTTAATCGTTCGTGGCATAGATTCAACAAGGTACTGGAAATATTCCTTAGAGGTTTTGGTCCATATTGACATGATAGCATCATGCAGTTGCTGCAGATTTGTCGGCTGCACATTCAATTAAATTCATCTTTATGAATTATAGTACAGTGAACTCATTGTCATGTTCAAGAGACCAGTCTGAAATGATTTTGTGCTTTATGACATGGGGCTACATCCTGCTGGAAGTAGCCCTTAGAAGATGGGTACACTGTGGTCATAAAGCGATGGACATGGTCAGCAACAATACTCGGGTAGGCTGTGGCGTTGACACGATGCTCAATTTCTACTAATGGGCCCAAAGTGTGCCAAGAAAATATGCCCCACACCCTTACACCACCACCACCACCAGCCTAAACCGTTGATACAAGGCAGGATGGATCCATGCTTTCATGTTGTTGACATCAAATTCTGACCCTACCATCCGAATGTCACAGCAGAAAGCAACAAGCAACCGCTTGTGGCGAAGGAACATAGCATTTCCGTTCCCCCCCTCAGGGAACGAGGGTTACGTAGTAACCGTAACGTTCCCCAGCGGGAGGGGAACTTCAATGCTATGTGGAAAAACTTCCACTATGGGAAAATGTATGGAAAACGCCACAGCGAATGAACCTTACCACGTCACTGGTGAGAGGTTTGCCAGGCTCTCGGCGTGAACGCACCATCATCACCAGAGACGCAGCCCTCCAACGTGTCCCCTGGCCCTAACCTACCTTACTTACCTGTGAAGCGCTTAAAGGCTTATTTATATTTTTGGGGAGTCATAAAAAATACACCTAGTTAAGTTTCTAGGAACTTTAAAATACGACAGTACGTTGGGAAAGCGTGCAGTCCCGATAGGGAGGACGCTGCGGAGGCCACCTGCTGCCCAAATGGGGAGACCTGGTGGCAGGAAGACATATGGACTAACCCTGAGAAGGGGGAGTACACATATGAAGGATGGTTAGCGGGGAGGGAAGACACGGGCCCGCATAAGAGGGGGGACTAAACCGTGGCTGAGTGAAGCATATGGGATCGCGCATAGCAGGCACCTATACCCAGAACGCGGGCTGACCAAGTGGGCATGCCAACAACGTAATGGGCCAGGCACCTGACTCCTCTGCTGAGTCAGATGCTGGAGGCCTCGGAGGAACTCTGTAGGGTTCGCCAAATGGGGAACTCAACTGAACAGAGTGAAAAAGCACACGTATCTCTGTGTTACAGAGAAAGGCGCAGCAAGCGTGTTTCAACACCGTACCGAATTTCCTCATTCACTGGCATTATCCAGCACACGTGAAGAAAATCAGCTCCATTCAAAGATTATAGACTCTTACAAATGTATTAGGTGTCGCCCAGCCCGCAGCTCTACAGATGTCTGTTAGAGAGGCGCCGCGTGCTTACGCTCAAGAAAAGGCGAACTCTTAGTCGAGTGCGCTCTCACTCCCGGGGTACGCGGCTCACCCTGGCACAGAAAAGCGAGGGAGATGGCATCCACTATCTAGTGGGCCAACCTCAGTATGGATACGGCACTTCCCGTCTGCCGATCATAACAGAAAAGGAGCTGCTTAGAGTCGTAAGCTCTATGCGGTCACATAGCGCCGAGCGCAAACAGGACACAGCAAAGAAAGGGGCTGATTCTGCCTCCTCCGTGGGCAGCACTTGCAGGTTCACTACGTAGTCTAAAAAGAAGCGCTTTAGGAACCTCGGGCACCTAGGTGGGCCGGGGTCTAAGGAAAACGTGAGAGTGGGCCAGCCCAAATTGCTGCCACACTTCGCTGACCGAAAATGCCTCCGGATACCCGACCCTCTTGACTGATGCCAACGCGACCAGCAGAGCTGTCTACCTGGACAGAAATCTTAAAGATACTGAGTCGAGTGGATCGAGCAGACCTCTCCTAAGAGAGATCTCCAAGTGGGTATGAGAGGGGCACAGGATTGATTTAATTAACCAGCGTCTCGCGCCTCTGGGAACTGGGTGATGAGGCGATGCTTTCCCAGCGCGCCACCATCCCCGCATCCTTAGAGCGGGGATGATCGTAACGCCAACCCCTCAGTGTGGAGGGGACAGCCTTAGCTCCAGCCAGCTGAAGGAGGAAAGCATCACACTGATCTGGCATGTCCGGGGTCCTTGTCTGAGAGAAGTACACCACACAGCGAATAGAGTCCACTTCAGGGAGTAGGCATGCCTCGTAGAGGGTGCTCTAGCCTGAGTGACGGTGTTAACCACCGAACCGGTAGGTCACCTAAGTCCTCCGCGCTCCATCTATGGACCACACATGAAGTTCACACAAGCTTTGGAACAAAATGTCTCACCGCAAATTAGTAGTGATGACTTCATGAATTTCTTCAGTGATAAAATAGAAGGCTTCAGACAGAAAATAGAAGATGTTAAACTTTCAGCACCGCCTTATACTTCAGATCCATTAAACATTCCACTGAACCAAAATAATCTACAGTGCTTCAAAATCATAGAACAGGAAGAGCTAGATAAACTTATAAATGCTTCTAAACCAGCTACATGTATGTTAGACCCAATTCCAACTAAATTACTGAAAGAATTGCTACCTGTAATAGGAGAACCTCTTCTTAACCTCATCAACTCTTCTCTATCTTTAGGCCATGTTCCAAATCCTTTCAAGCTAGCTGTTATTAAGCCTATTATTAAGAAACCACAACTGGACCCCAGCAACTTAGCTAATTATAGGCCTATTTCAAATCTTCCATTTATGTCTAAAATACTAGAAAAAGTTGTTTCTGCCCAATTCTGCTCCTTTCTGCAGATGAACAATGTTTTTAAAGTGTTTCAGTCAGGTTTCAGGCCTCATCACAGTACAGAAACCACATTAGTGAAAATAACCAACAATTTACTTTCAGCTGCTGACCAAAAGTGCATCGTTATTAGTTTTACTTGATCTCAGTGCTGCATTTGACACCATCGACCACAATATCCTCATAGATCGCTTAAATTCTACAGGCGTCCAGGGACAGGCTCTACAATGGTTTAAGTCATACTTAACTGACCGTTACCAGTTTGTGAATATAAATGGACAGCTTTCACAGGTCAGGCCAGTACAGTATGGGGTGCCTCAAGGATCAGTTTTAGGCCCTTTGCTGTTCACAATATACATGCTACCCCTGGGTAACATTATAAGAAGACACGGGATCAGCTTTCACTGCTATGCAGATGATACTCAATTATATATTTTTTTATATATATATAAAACCTGATGAGACGTCTGAACTGTCTAAGCTAACTGAATATATTAAAGATGTTAAAGACTGGATGACCAACAATTTCCTTCTCTTAAATTCAGACAAAACAGAATTATTACTTATTGGGCCTAAATCCTGTACACAGCAGATCTCACAACTCAACCTGCAATTAGAGGGACGCAAAGTTAGCTTTAGCTCTACTGTAAAAGATCTGGGTGTTATACTAGACAGCAATTTAACTTTTGAAAATCATATCTCCCATGTCACAAAAACAGCCTTCTTTCATCTGAGAAATATCGCTAAGTTACGAAGTATGCTATCCATCTCAGATGCAGAAAAGCTAGTTCATGCTTTCACGACTTCTAGGCTGGATAACTCTAATGCTCTGTTCGTTGGTTGCCCAGCATCCTCTATTAATAAACTTCAGCTAGTACAAAATGCAGCTGCCAGAGTTCTTACCAGGTCTAGAAAATATGATCATGTCACCCCAATTTTATCCTCCTTACACTGGCTGCCTGTTAAGTTCCGTATTGATTATAAAATATTGCTTCTTACCTATAAAGCTTTAAATAATCTAGCTCCTGTTTATCTAACTAACCTTCTGTCTCGCTACAATCCAACCCGCTCTTTAAGATCTCAAAACTCAGGGCTTCTGGTAGTATCTAGAATAGCAAAGTCGAGTAAAGGTGGTCCAGCCTTCTCATTTATGGCTCCTAAACTCTGGAATAGCCTTCCTGATAATGTCCGAGGCTCAGACACACTCTCTCAGTTCTAAACTAGATTAAAGACCTATCTTTTTAGTAAAGCATACACTCAATGCATCGCATAACGGTATGATGCATGAATGTGCTCCACGCAGGTGAGCTGGCTTGACATGTAGGACACACTCCTCAATACACCAGACATTGTGTTAGAAACTCTCATATGCTTTACATGTTTGTTTCTATGTTTGTTTATTTAACTGCTATTTTCATCTATAACACTCCATTTTTGCATCTCGTTTAAATACACTATGAACAGCAGCTGCGCTAATTATTTTCTTTATTCTCTATTTCCACCTGGGGATACTCATTCCGAGGTCCCTAGAGACTATGCAGCGCCATTGATGCGATCCAAGACCTGTGAAGAGATGATACCAAGGTGTCCATAATCCTGGACCAGGTCGTATCCCGAGCTGATGCTGTGGTCGTCATGGAGACTGATTCCTGAATGACCACTGTGATAAACGAGTCCCCACATTGATCCTGCGGGCCAACCGGACCGCCTGCCGGTGCCCTACTCACACCTGCAGCTTCTCCACGATGGACGTCCAGCTTCTTCAGCCTCCAGCGCCTAGACTGCAGCTCTGAACAGGAAGTTTGGCCAGATGAAAAATGGTCGTGCCTAACAGAGCCTAGTTTCTCTCTAGGTTTTTCCCTTCACTTCGTCAAGTTTTTTTTTCTCGCCACTGGCTTTCTCGGATCGGGACTTGTGGAGCTGTGCTTCGGTGGATTTGGTCTACAGTGTTTGAACTTTCAGCAGTGAAATTTAAACCACACTGAACTAAACTAAACTGAACTTAAACTCTGAAATCCGGACTTTACTAGAACTATGTTAAGCTGCTTTGACACAATCTACATTGTGAAAAGCGCTATATAAATAAACTTGACTTGACTTGACTAAAAAGCCCATACCTCATCTCGACTGGAGGGAACGGTTCGATTGCGTCCTTCGCCAGGACGACAGCAATCTCCTCGTGCAAGACAGGGGCGGACACAGGGCTGACCTTGGTGACCTTGGACCTTGGTGTGAACTTGGGGGACCGTTTAGCGAACTGAATCGCAAAGCCAAGTCTGATAGTCCAAATGAGCCATCGCGACTGGCTGGGTCGCGCTAACCATACGGCCATAAGTTAATGATATGGGTGTCCGTGGCCCTCCGCCAGGGAAAGAGCAACCCTTCTTTTCTCTGAGTGGCCTGTCTCAGCAGGCCAGCCTGGGATATGGGTGTGTTAGGAAAGCGAACTTTGTCAACGTCACGCATATCTGCCAGGTTTTAGCCAGAGGTGGCGTTCCTGGACCACTAGTGTGGTCATCGTCCTTCCCAGGGCACTCGCAGCCGACCTGGTGTTTTCAGAGCAAAGTCGGTTGCAGTGCGTAAATTAAGCCTGGGTCGGAACCTTCCTTGTGCTGCTGGGCCAACGCCTGCGCCAGCCATAGCAAGCAAAACGGAAGCAGCCTGGTCCGCAGCAGTGTAGGCTCTGGCCCCAAGGGACGCAGACAACCTACACGCTTTGGATGGGAGCAGAGGCTAATCACACCAGGAAGGGGCACCACATTGGGAAGATTGACCGCGCTAGCACGCTCGACCTGGGGATTCGCCTCGTACCCCCTGGCTGCTCCGTCATCGAGGAAGGTGAGGGCGGAGCGCACGCAGACCGGGCAGAAAAAGGTGCCCTCAGCGCTGCGTGAACTTACTGTGCACCTCCGGAAAGGAGGGGATGGGAGGCTTAGAGGGTTTCCCCTTCTTATCCTCCACGTCACACCCCTAATCGGTCCGGCGGCGGAGCTGGGGGACAAGCCATCTCCAGCCTCGCCGCCGAAGCAGCCCGGGTTAGCACGACCATCATCTCAGATTCCATATCCGGAGCTTCGCTTACCACCCCTGAGGGAGGGAGTGGGTCCGAATTGTCATCGGAAAATGACAGCCCACCCTCCGATGGAGCAATGGACATCTGATCCTCGGTGTCATTGAATGAGAGGGCGATCATCCTGGTGAATGAAGCGTTTCTCTCACTCGAAGCTTGGATGGAGCGCGCTGAGGAGTGGGAGGTCCGCAAGCCCGAGGGCAGCGGATTGACCCCCACTATAAGCCGCAATCTTAGCTGCGCAACAGACATGTCATTGCAGTGATGCCATGCGCTGCCCGCGAGCACCGCATTAACATGCTGAACCCCCAGACACACTCTGGAACCCCCACTGCATTGTCACACACTCTGGAACCGGGAGAAACAGCCTGTTCAAACACCGGCAGCTTTCTCGTTCTCTCTCTCTATCTCTCTCGAAGGAGATTTGGAGAACCCAAGGACTCTCTCAGTAGCGTGTTCAGCTCTGAAAGTTAAAAAAGGTGTCTTGCTATACACGGCTGGCATCTTTATACATGAATAATTATGATTGCTGCCAGCTGTGTACGCTGACGCCGCCAATTCATTGGCATTTCATTGGCCCGTTTTATTACTCTTTCAGATGATTGGCTTCTGACGAAATCCTAATAGTGGAAGTTTTTCCACATAGCATTGAAGTTCCCCTCCAGCTGGTGAACTTAAATTTTCCTACATGCCAAAAATGGTTGCAATACACTTCAAAATAACCTAAAAAAGAGATGATCTAGTCTGTTTTTGCCCCAGATTTGACTCTATTATCATTTCAGCTACATTTATAAAGTAATTTTATGTTACATGCATAAATGAGCTGTAATAAACTTTCAAAGGTGTATCTGCAAGTGAGTATCTGCTGATATCAGTATAGTCCCAATGAAAATAATAAGTTTGTCAAATGCAACTGACAGAAGCTACTATTTTAAATGCTAAGCAGGTCTTTGGAGAACCAAAAATGACTTTTTACAACTGTTTTAAAAAAAATTGTATAATGTACTGCTTAATGTTTATTGTAATGGTTTACAGCGCAGTACTTTCACATGTCTATAGTCAAAATCTTCCATTTGTTCATGAGCTCCTACACATTCATATAAATAGAGCTGCAAATGTTTCAGCAGCTTCTGCTTGAATACATTATTGTTCATTGGTGCAGTTTTTTGGGTAGTGTTTATCTGACATTAATCTGTAGAAATGGAAAATAAAACAGCTCAATAATTAGCATTTTTCAGTTCCTCCTTTTGATTTAGTTTTTTGGGTATAGTTTTTTATTCTGCCTCTTCAGTTTTTTTGAAGGTCATCATCTTCAAAATGTCAATGCAAATGACTTTCTTTTAAAACCTGGAATCAGCTTTTAGTCTGTAACGAATAACATAATAATAATTTGGACAATATTTAAGGTGATTTTCTCAGTATTTTGATATTTTTTTGAGCTCTCAGATTCCATATTTTTACATTTTTGTATCCCGGCTAAATATTATCATGTTTAAGTAAACCATACGCCAATGGAAAGCTTTTTTATTCTTTTTTTATTTATGATGTATATAACTCAATTTGACACTTAAGACACTTAAGTTTTGTGATCCAAATATCATAAATACAAATATTCAAAACAAAACTATGCCACTGCTGTTCCCTTGGCCCTAGCTACAGGTATCAAATAAGTGATGGAAACCGCTGATCTAAAATATGAACAATATACTACTGAATAACAAATGGCCATATATTTCTGGAAGATTTCTGTCTGTGTGTCTGTGTCTGCGTATATTTCATAATTGCTGTGAGCACATTGTTTAATAATGACCATAATTTACAGATCATACTCTGATCTATTCATATGCTCAGGAATTCTGTAAGTTATTTCTATATCGATGCGCTTGCATTTTGGCAGTCAGGTGGTACGTTAAAATATTCACTGTTTACCAGTTGTAATTATGAATTGGAGGGTGTGATCATTATTTTGCTATTCAGATCGTCGTAATTAATTACTAGGTGACATAAACACAAACACATTACCATCCTGTTCCATAAAGCTATGCAAATTTTGATAAAGCAATTCAGCATTTGGCCTATGTAGTTTATGCATTTTTATAAATTAGCTTATTGCTAACAGAAGTAGGCTAGTCTACATTTTAGTACCGTAAATGAGTTTGTAAATTAACTTTGTTATTTTTAATAACACTCCCATACATTTAATCCATTTGGTAAAAGTAGTTTTACAGTACAATTATTAACTATTTTGTCCAATAGCAGTGAATTAATTTAATATTTTCAAAGTGTGCAGTAAGTGTTGTAGTATAACCAGCAGGAACTGAATTTCTGAAGAGTTTGAACAACTCTTACAGTAATGTCACACACACTGGAACAAAGAGACCCCACCGCCTACTAGTGTTTCTGAAGTATCCGTGCAGAACAACACGAACAGAATGTAGAAGTGTAAATGTTCACAACTGCATCGACTATGTGCAGGTGATGCTCCTTAAGGTAGTATTTAGAATGTATTCTGTACTAGTAGGCCTATGTGTAGCACAAAATATCAAAGATATGTGACTCTGCACCACAAAATCATTCAATAGCCAAAAATACATGTATAATAATCAGAATTATTGATTTGATTAGAATTTAAAATCTTTAGATAGAACATTAAGTAAATCTCTTCCATGAAGATATTTTGTGAATTTCTACTGTAAATACATCAAAAGTTTAGGAAGAGGGAAGAATGCACAAACACAGATGTAGCAGTTTAAAGCCCCGGTGGGGTGTTTATTTACAGGTGCTCGATGTATATGTGTAAAGTGCAGGAGTCGGTGGCGAGGTGAACACTGAGACACCACTGAAGTCTGCAAAGTATATATATATATATAGAGAAATTAGCATTGAGTGTTCTCATGAGAATCAAGCTCAAACTGGTCTTCATCTACGCTTTTATTGGGTCATTTTAAGGGCTTGCAGCTGTGGTTGATCGGTGGTGACGAGGGTGCAGCTGCGATACATTAAAACCATGGTGATGCTGTATTGGATGACTTGCCACACTCCCACACTCACAAAACTGACACTTTCGAAATAAGCCGTTTTAATAACAGTGTCTATGTTACGATTATCAGCTGGAGTGCCCACGAGATTCACTAGCCTTTCGCCCAGACTACACCTCCCACAATTTTTTTGCTCTTATTACAAATTCACACCTGAAACGCATGTATTTAGATTATACTGACACCTGCACACGATTACTGACTATCATATAAGCACCACTCATCACCCGATCTTTGCTCAGTCTTATTTCACTGTTTTTTTTTTTTCTTTCGCAAATTGGTGAAGTTCGTTCCTCGCCGCTGTCGCCACTGGCTTGCATGGTTCGGGACCTGTAGAGCTGCGCATCGATGGATTTGCTCTTCAGTGTTTGGACTCTCAGCAGTGAAAATTAAACCACACTGAACTGAACTTAAACTCTAAAAACTGAACGGACACCATTCCAATTCACTATAATCTTCTATGTGAAGCTGCTTTGACACAATCTACATTGTAAAAGCGCTATAGAAATAAAGATGAATTGAATTGAATTGTGTTCATTATTCCACATTTCTTTTTTCCGGTCTTTGCCCTGCTGTGTTTTGGATTTTTTGTGGACTATCCAGAGCTTGATAACTGCCCTGACCTTCACCTGTTTATTGGACTATTCTCTTGGATTACCTGTCTACTTATGTTTTTAAAACTGAATATTTGACCATCCTTTCAAACACAGTTGTGTTTTTAACTTCAACTTGTTGTCTTCATGCATGCCCATTATAAAAAAACAAATGTGGCATAATTAAGCCTCTAGTGTTACACCCAATTGACAATTTGCAACTTTTCAAGTATCTTCAGCTATTTTACTCTAAAAGAGGGCTGCAGTGGATGTTAGTCTTGTACATATTGGCACATAAAATCACAGACGTAGTGTAATCAAAATAGTTTTTCCAAAATATTGTTCAATTTGTGTAGGATAGGGTTTAATTATTTGTTCTAACGCTCAGGTCTTCAATGATATTATTTCATACTACTCAAAATCAAAGAAATTGAAGTTGTTTTAGTACACATTTTCCTGAGCAAATTAATTAAACCACTCTTAATGTTTATCAAGTAGAATGTACCTTCTAGAGCTTCACAATTTTACCACATAAAGAGGTGATGTGGTTGTAAACTTTAGTGAAGCAAAGAAAATCACACTTGGATGAACATAACTTTTTTTTCTAGGTTTGGTTAAAGAAGAGAGAGTCCGTTTCATACTTCCTCTTACAGGACAAACATATTTTTGACTTTTGCTCACGACAGCTTGCAATTTGCAGTATATGTGTTTTTTTGTATTTCCATCCAGTCAGCTCGCATATGAGACCACATTAGGAAGGTAAGAATTACTAAAAGATGTATTACATTTGATTCAGTTTTGATTTTTGGGATGTTTTAGCCCCTTTTTTAAATTGAATATCAAGACTAATAATAGCAATTAAAAAACATGCTGTGGGCTGTGTGCAACTAGATGACCCTTCAGTGCCATTTGCTTAAAAAATGATTGTCAAATGTTAATTTTGAAAGCGTAAAATAATTTGTTTTTCTATTTAGTTTAAGGTTAAACCTGGGAACATCATGAGACCTTTGCTTATTCATTTGCTTTTTCAAGGTATGGAATGTGTTTTTATTCTTTATATACAGTCATAGATGCAACTAATATATGTATTCAGTATATAATACTATAAAGTCTGTGGATAAATTGGATTTCTAGAGTTTGATATTTACTAAAGCTGGAAAAAGAATTATATCTATAAATTTTTTTTATGAAAAAGTGGTCTGCATTTTTTTTTTTTTGCTTAATTGCAAGTTTTTGATGTAGTCAAATGCTAATAATAATAACAATAATAAATGATAAGAACATTTAAGTTTTGCACCTCTTATCCCTAACTGTGCCGAAATCTAACAGAACTGTGAAATCTGTACTTAGTTGCATCCCCAAAATAAATACAGTTAATAAAATTATTAGCCCTTCCGTAAAATATTGATTCTTTTTCAAATATTTTCTAAGTGATGTTTAACAGAGTACAGATTTTTTTTTTTTTACAGCCTTTGCTATTATATTTTTTCTTCAAAAAAAAAGAAAAAAAAAGAATGTATTTTTATTAGTTTGTCTGGAATAAAAGCAGTTCAGATTAGACCTTAAGTCTTACCTTAAGAGTTTTTTTTTAGATTCGCCACAGAACAAAACATTGCTTTTCCCCTGCCTGCTTCACTGAACCAGACTAATTAATCTAGTTAAGCTTTTAAATTGCACTTTAAGCTGAACATCAAAATAACCCTTGCAATATAACCCACAAAATAATTTGTACTATTATCATGGCAAAGACAAAAGTAATTAGTTATTAGAAGTTAGTTATTAAAACTATTATGTTTAAAAATGTGTTGAAAATATCTTATCTCTGTTAAACAGGACGATTTTGAATATCAATGACATGTCTATCAAATCTACAGTATATTCGGTAAATCAAATCAAGAAGCAAATCAAAACGAGAGTTTGTAAATCAAGATTGAATTCTGAACAATCTGAACATCTGAGTCTATTCTCAGCTCTAGTATTTATATTCTTCATCTTAATTTGAGTTTAAACCAGTTACTGCAAATTGGGCCAGCCTCAGACTTCCCCATTTAAGCAACAATAGTTATTTATTATCTCAAGGGATTTCTATAATCTTTTAATATTTAAACAATACTCTTGCATATATACAGTAAGCATTTCCATATACTGTACATCATACTTTTTGGCCTGTTTTTAATCTACATTTTATTGGGTGACTTAACCACGAATGTCACACATTTCAAGTTGGCTGCTTTTGAATGCACTGTATGAAGCGATATGCTACAATGAACACCTTCTCCTTCACCCAAGCAAAAAATGCATGCAAAATAATTGTGTATAGTTGACTGACTTTATATTACCATATGAAATACCAGCATTCTTGAAAGACTGCGAAGTTACTTTAAGAACAGCAGTGACTTTTTATTGTCTGATGTAGATCTCAGATTACCTCTGTTGCTTGAAGTAAGGAACTATGTTGAAAAAGAGAAATATTTATACATATTTACATTTTTACATTGGCTCTACATATTACATGTTCTCCAACTTTTGTCCCTCAGGTGTTCTACTGTATGGTGCTCTCGGATGGGATGTGACAATGCCAAGAACCATTCGTGGTCTTCGCGGTTCCTGTCTGGTGATTCCATGTTCTTTCAGCTACACATCATACCCAGCCCAAAACCCACGCAGAGTGGTGTGGTATCAGTGGGCCTCTAGAGGTTATCCTTTGGTCTGCGATCAATGGTATCCATGGGATGTCATTGACAAGTTCAGAGGAAAAACATATTTATATAGAAGACCCCATTGGGATTGCACTCTGCTGATTGATGAACTGGATCGCTCTCACCATGGAGAAAAAATATACGCATGGATTGACCCTGAAAATGTTGGAAGTAGCACTTATGCATTTTATGATGTCACCTCTACAATCCATGTTGATGGTATGCAAATATTGTTGTATACTGGACAATTGCCCAACTATGATAAAATATGTCATGATTAAAAATAGACACAGGTTTAACAAAATCTCTAAAAGGTTTATGTTCGTAATGGAGACTGAAATTTTGTTGAACTGTACATTTCACATTAGTTTGATGAATTTCTCGTGGTTATTCTGATGTCATACATCCATGAAAACTGATCTGGGCTATGAAGTGACTCTGAAAAAAATTACTTGGTTAGCAATCCAGTTCCATTATTGTAAAGTGTATATTTAGGGATCACTGTTTATTTAAAAGCAGAATTACTTGATTTACATTACGTTTACATGAGGAGGTCCTAGTTTTATTCACAGGAGTTCAGGTGATCTCGGAAGAGATTATATAATACTGATATACTAACTTGAATGTTTCTGTAAATTACAGAATATCCAAAGGACCCCAGCATTGAAATTTATGGAGGTGATAGGATGGGTGAATACATCAGAGTAGTATGTTCGACCTTCCACACATGTCCATACAGCAAACCAACAATCACTCTGAATGGCATATATGGAGATGATCAAATAAATGATGAACATATTGGAAATGGCCTGTGGAAAACCTCTCTGACTCGCAGAGGTGTTGTAAAGACAGAAAACCTTAATTTTCAGTGTTCAGTAAGACATTATGGGGACAGAACAGCGAGTTCTTCACAGTACAAAAGTGCCAAATGTGAGTGTAAACAAATATGAACTGTTCTGTGCACTATTATTAGCAAACTGTAAATGTTGCAGATTAACCTGTTTCAAGATTTCTTTTCACTTTCAGGTGTTCATCAAAAAATAATGATTGAGCCTGCAGTGGGAGATGTCACTGAGCACGTCCAGCAGATCTTCACCTGTACCGTCTACCATTCCTGTCAGAAAGAGAATCCAACCATCACATGGAACTACGGGAATATGCAGATCTCAGAAGAGAGAAAAACACTTTCTGGTTTAAATCGGGCCACCTATTCCAAAATAACCTTTGTGGGTACCATCAAAGACCATGGAAACAGATTGATTTGCACTGCAAGGTTTTCTGGAGGAAGCACCGAAGCTTCTGTCATTATACGTGTACAGCGTGAGTAATTTGTTAGCATCTTGTTTGTTGAGTGTGTTTTCTCAATATTTGATCTCTCCGGATATTCACCATTCAAAATATTACATTTTGGATGAAGCATTATTTCAACTTAAAAACCAATGCGCTTATCAAAT
>CAIGQV010019070.1:7429698-7455864 GCA_903798115.1 Danio jaintianensis | reverse complement strand
AAGTGAGGAAATATGATTGCTTAAGTTCAGTTTCTAATGTATTTAATGTGTCATTACAAAACTAATTTAATGTCTTAACTGTGTCTTGAAGAAACTCCAGACAAACCTGTGCTATCACCCCTCCCTAAAGACATCGAGCCCGGTACACGAGTCACTGTTAAATGTTCAGTCAAACACACATGCTCCTCTCACCCTCCTGAAATCACATGGAGCGTCCCAACAGTTCGAGAAACTATCAGTCACAATCCCATGGACGAAGGTGTCTGGGAAACAGTGTCCACTGTGAACTTTATTCTCACTGGATACGAAGAGGAAGATGAAATTGTCTGCAACGCCAACTTTTGGGGTGGTAAAACACAGAGCAACAGTTCTGCCTCCCTGAGTGTTAAGAGTGAGTAAAGACCTGAGCATTGGTCTGTGTGGTTAAATAGTGTACACTGTAAAAAATTATTTGTTCACTCAACTTAATTTAGTTGAGTCATCTTGTTGCATTAACTCAGTTAAGTTGTATTGACTTAATTCTCTAAGTTTTCTCAACCTAAAGTGTTTAGTTTACAGACTTAAATAATTGACCCAACTACTTATTTCAAGTTAACTGGACTTGCAAAGTTTAGTTTTAATAGGTTAACTTACATTTTCAAGTTCACTGACCTTAATCTAGCAGATTTTCTCAATTAGAAACAGAACAGACAACGAAATACATTACACATTTTATTAAATGTTTTTACTCCCAATTTAGCAATTACACATAATGTACTTACAATATAATTGTCTTTACAAAGTTTTTTTTACTTATAAAGTAATTTTTTCACAAACGAATTGTAAAGTAAAGGTAATCTCAAGAGGGAAAAAAAGAAAAAAATAACTGTAAAACTCTAAAATACACAACTAACACAGGCACTTGCAAAAAAAATTACACCAAAACTTGAAAGATTATCAAATCTGATTTCAACATCTTTATTTCAATGTATTTTTAATTGAGTGTACTCTTGCACTGCAGATATCTCTCTTCTCCAATTTTTATCAGCAGTTTCTGAGTTCCAGGAGTCATCCCTCTGAAACATAAATTTACTGAAATCTTTTAAAATTATTTGTCTACTGTTGATTAAATATTTGTTTACTGTATGCACATGACAGGATATATTTGGTAAAATCTCACCTGTAGTAAGTCAGTCTTTTTTTGGATTTCATGTAAATTTTTGTAAATATTTTTCTTAAATATTAGTCTACTGTAAGCATACGAAAAAAAATAGATATTTGGTAAAATCTCACCTGTTGTAAAATAATGTGGCCTCTGGAAATGTGCTGCAACCTTTAGAATGAGAAAATCAAATTTGGATAAATTATTGTAAATATTTGTTCTTAAATATTTGACTACTGTACATTCATGAATGGAAATACTGGTAAAATCTCACCTTTAATAAGTCAGTCTGCTCTCTGGGAACAACCTTTAGAATGAGAAAAGTACATTTAAATGAATTATTGTAAATATTTTTCCAAAATATTTTCTACTGTATATAAATGGAAGATCCATTAAAATCTATAAAGAAATGCCTGTAGTAAATTAGTCAGGGAACTAGAAAAGTACTATTTTTATACACATATTGAGATATTGCAAATTCAAACCTAAAACAAACCTAAAACAAACAAAAAAAACAACAACCACTATGCTTTTTAAATGTGGTCAAACTCCACCTGCATTAGCAAAGGTCTAATCTGCTCTAGAAACATTTATACTGGGAACAATAAATTGACAATCAGTTCATATATGTCATTTTACAAGTTAAAACACAAATTTGAAGAAGCATTACTTACCAAATGTGATGACTTGAACAATTTAAAAAAATATGGTGAAAAATATCCCATGTGTTTGACTTCTTCTGGTGTTTAACTGGCAGTTGTCAAACTTACTTAATGGTGCACATTCCACCACCTGCTGAATTGGAAGTATGGGGCACAACTTAAAGGATGCTGGTGCAGCATATATTTTTAAGTTAAGTTGACAAACACTCTATTACAGACGAGTTGAGACAGCGAAAACTTACCAGGTTAAGTTGAATTAACAACTTTGTTGTTTCAACTTACAAAATCATGTTGAAAAAACTAAAATGCAGAATAATTTTTTACAGTGTATTATCATGAATGATAAATGTGACTAATAATATTGTTACAGGAGTTCGAGGGATTAAATCAAAGACAATGGTGCTTTACGTCATTGCTCCCTCGTTGGTTTTCATCCTCATTTTTGTGCTTGCTGGAGTCTTCATATCCAAGAGACGACACAGGTGACTGTTTGTATGGCTTATTCACATCCTTCAGAATCTCTGTGATGACATTTGAGGTCTGTATCAAAAAGAAAATTAGTTTGAAATGCTTTGAGGCATTGAAACCAATTTTGTGTGTGTCGTCACCATTCTGAGTATAGACCTTTTTCTTGGTAAAGTCTAGATCGGATACGCGGCTGGCCAGAAGTGCGATAGCATTTTTTTATGACACTGTATAACAATAATGAATATTTTTACAGTACTGTGATGATTGTGTTTAGGGTTGGGGTGGGGGTAGGTGTTAAAAAATAAAATTTATTGGGTAATTTAATAGATAGCATAAATAATAATAATAATTCCTTACATTTTATATAGCGCTTTTCTAGACACTCAAAGCGCTTTACACAATGGGGGGGGATCTCCTCATCCACCACCAGTGTGCAGCATCCACCTGGATGACGCGACGGCAGCCATATTGCGCCAGACCGCACACCACACACCAGTTGATTGGTGGAGAGGAGACAGAGTGATGAAGCCAATTATGACATGGGGATGGTTAGAAGGCCATGATGGACAGAGGCCAGTGGGCAGATTTGGCCAGGATGCCGGGGTTAAACCCCTACTCTTTTTTTCAAAGGACATCCTGGGATTTTTAACGACCACAGAGAGTCAGGACCTCAGTTTAACGTCTCATCCGAAAGTTGGCGTTCACTGAGCAGTATAGAGTCCCCATCAATAAACTGGGGCGTTAGGACCGCAGGTTGAGCGCCCCCTGTTGGCCTCACTAACACCACTTCCGGCAGCAACCTAGCTTTCCCATGTGGTCTCCCATCCAGGTACTGACCGGGCGCAGCCCTGCTTAGCTTCAGTGGGCGACCGTGTGAGAGTTGCAGAGAGCTAGCTGCCGGCTAAATAATAATCGGTACAACTATTGTTTTTACATTACTGTGACGATTGGGTTTAGGGTTGGGGTGGGAGTAGATGGTAATAAAATACAACAAATAAGAAATTTTATACTTGATGCGTATTAGATTCACATTCGGACAGCTTTGAAATTATATTTTTTATCTATTTCAACATCTTTGAACTAATACTGTTGTCGATCAGTGCCACCTCCTGGACTGAATATTTAAAAAAATTTGTGATCTAACAGGAATGAAAAACAACATCTGCGAGTCATTTACTCTTACTGTTAAACAGCGTCTTGTGCCATTTAAATTGAGCCTTGTCATCGCAAAAGTAATATATTTTTTCTTTTTTTCAAATATATAACCAGCCCACAAAATTAACACACTCCGTAAAGCCACTCAAAACGGTATTGACAACCATTTTTGGATCATGATTTACCTGTTGTAAATGCTGTAAACGGAGGTTCTAAGCATCCTACCGAAAGACGTTGGTCACTATGGCACCCTCCATGCAGCAACGAAGAAAAAGGTCTATACCAGAGCATTATGCAAACATAATAGCTTTTTTTTTTTTTTTTAATCATCAGTCCAAGGGTGACTCCGATGAAGGCAAGTTTGATGAAATGCATAGGTGCAGTGCACAAGTTCTTTATGTTTGAATTTATCTTAATAAAGTTTTTTTAACTATTTAACCTACTTTTCAAGTGCCTTGGACTGATGATTTTGTATATATCTTTATGAATCCCTCATCCATCAACACGTTAATGACCGCTGTAGCACTTTGTATTCGATTCTGGACTGTAAAAATATCCAGCAGTTTTTCCGTATTATGTGATTCATGCTACAACCCCCCAAACTTTAAATTTTAATGCTTTAAATATTGAATTATGGGATTTTGATCTTCCTTCCAACAACTTTTAACCTTGAAAAGTTCGAAAAAGTTTGTATATTACCGTACAAAAACCTTGTAATAAGCTGCCAGTACATTTTCTGTTATTTTACAGACTTATTTCTCTATTTATTATTTATTATACATTATATTATTTCAAACTACTAAAATGTCAATAAAAGTCACTTTGTTAAACTGTAGAGATGAATTTTCCACACCAAAAGTCGACAGAGCAGAAATCAACATCCCATAATGCAATTCACAACCATAAATAAACATAAAAAACACAAAATTTTATGATAGCTTTTAACTTGTAACCTTTGAAAGTCTTAAAGCCTAAAGTCCTGAAATGTTTGTCTTGTAATAAAAGCATGTCTTTGGATACATTAGAGCATATTGCTGTCAGATTTACCTATAGTCTGCAGTATTGCAATGTTAAGTTCAATACTTGCTGCTGCTTACTATTTTATTAGTCACCATTTCTAATGTCTCACTTTTGCATTGTCAGTTCTGATTGTAGACAGCCTTATCGTGATATGCAAGGGTCACAACCACAATATGAACAGAGGTATGTATGACTTATTTAATCAAATTTCACTCATTACTACATATTTAATTTGCAATTAAGTGGCAAATTAACCCTCTTAACTCTCTTGCATAGGAGATCAATGTGGAACAGATTCTCGAGGTTGTAGAGCTTTCTATATGGAATTTATCATTTTATGTTTGTGTTTGGTGCTGTGGATTAAACTTTCAAATTCTTCCCCAGTCGTTTTAATATGCCTGACGGAAGAGCAGCTTGGACTAATAGAGGAAACAGGAATCAAATCAAGCAAAACGCCCCTGAAAGACCACCAAAGCCTGAACAAAGGCAGGATGAAAATCTATTTATGATCTTACAAATATTCTTCAGAAAACTTTGATGTGCTTTTTTAAATATCGCATGAATATTTGAATGTTGCTTCTCTTAACAGGAGGAGCATCTGGAGCCGATTTTCTAGGTAATCAGTATTTAGCTTTTTTGTGTTATGTGCTTCAATAATAATTCATTAAATAATAAAAGCCACAATTTTTTTTTGCACTTTTCATTGTAGACACCAACCACCCACAATTGATCTGAGAGTGGAGTACAAGTAAGTATTTTATTCTTAGGAAAACTAATTAATGTAAGATAGGTATCCTTACTCTTATTTAACAACAACAACAAACAGATGAAACACCCACAATCAGTCAATTAATGGCTTACTTATAGCTGTCTTTTCATATTAAGGATATACAGTATATATAAGCATTACAATAAATAAATAAATAAATAAAGTTTATTTTCAAACTTCCCAGCCTGGCATATATATGAACCTTCTCTTTTCACAGGGCAAACAACATATGTACAGTGTCTGGAAACAAGCATTTCTCCAAACCTCATATGCCGTCACCAATGAGGTACATTTAAACCCACAAGTACATTTAAACCATAGTTCTAAATTCATAATATTCATGCTGCACAGCACAAATAAATACTATTGAGTGCAGTGTGTAACAATAAAAGTCCCCATGATGCTCTTGTTTTACTGTAAAATTGTTGTTATAAATTGTAGACGTTTTGTAAGCTGTGTATTGATCACTACACATGTACCAAGTAAAATGTTTCTTGCAATAATAATGTATGTAATTCAGAAGTGCAATATTTGTTCTTTATGGAATACGATTTAAGTTTTTTAATGTAAAAAAAAAACTGTATGGAGGACTGTTTTAATAAAACTTTTTTTTTCTATTTTCCCCATGCATCCCAGTGTGCCAAAATCCTGCCATGTGAGTATATTTATATATCTATGATTTGTTCTTACAGTACTTTTTCTTGCTTCCATAAAAGATCTAAAATATGACTCTCCTCTGTGTCTCTTTTTCATTTAAGGGTTATTATTAAAATGCTGATTGCAGCAATGGAAACGCCTGCTGAAGATGTTACATCAGAGTTAAGCTTGTGCTCCAACAGATGGATGCTGTCCATATCATATCGTTCATCATAAATGAAGCAGAATTGATCCTGAAAACAAAGAATTTGATAGTTTTATACTTTAGGAAATGTTTAATTTTAAAACGAACTAAACTGAAATATTTTTGAAGCCGTAAATTGTATTCACTGTTTTAAACAAGCTTTTACGCTTCACAAATTATTTTATATTTTATTTTGTGATATTATTCTGCTGTTCAACATCCTAGAATGCTAGGTCATCATTTTACATTTTGACTTGCATTTTTTACATTATTACAGGACTTACATTTTCTATTTGCATTGTATTTGACAATGACTTGCATCCATAAAACTAATTATAGTGTTCATATAAAGTGTTCATAAAGCAGCTATAACTCGGCTTTTAGATTTTTGATATAAAAATAAAATTGTTGAGCTGGAAGCAAAGGACAGGCTGCTTTTTATTTCATTTGTTGTCAGATGCGTTAACAATTGACATGTCTTCAATACATTAGTTTCTTTTTTAAATCATAAATTAGATTGTGTTCATTTTTTGATCAAGTCATCCAAAGTATATGGACTTATATTACTATTGAATTATTCTGTTTTAATCAGTCAGTTTGTGTGAATTATTTTCTGTAGTCAAGTTTGGAATTGGAAAAAAACACATTTATGCCACTATTGTGTTAATCCTTTGACTTTGTTAAATATTCTAGGTAATTTAGTAAATTTTCTTTGCAGATTCTTTTGTTTGTTATTTTTTTGGCCAGTGGCCACCCTTAAGACATGCTCCTTAATATTTGTATACCTACAATAAATCTATTGAATTAATATCAAGTGAGTGTCTGTGTTTGGCTGTCGAGAGAAGGGGATCTGTATGGCAAAATCTACCACCACAGCCGAATTCTGTTTATTGCGCCCCTTTAGTAACCTACTTTCCCCTAGACTTGAAACACATAACATGCTTAAGCACACAACTATTACATGCTAAAAACACTTTCAGATCTATCATGTACAATGTATGAAATATGTGTAACCTAATAATAACACAGTTATCATTTTTAAACCTCGGTCTTCCGCAATTTTCAAAAACACAGTAGCCACAGTTAACTGGTCAAAAAATATATAATTATTATTATTTTAGCTTCTCTTCAAGACTTTTAGTTTCTGAACTTTGAACCAGCTGGAGTTGGTTTATTAAGGGTAACCACCAAGTAAAGGTTTCCAAAAATCGAGACTTTTTATCTTTAGAAACTAAAAAAAATTGATAAAAGTCTGCTTCTGAGTCTTTAGTTTATATTGACATTTAATTTCTTTTCTCTCTTGGTTGCCATTACAACACAATTAAGCAGCTAAATCAGTCTTTTATGAAAACAAAATTACTTTTATTCGAAAAGTGAATTATGATGAGGAAAAAAGCCAACTAATTGTATCCAGTTTTAAAAATACATTTCACTGATTGTTTAGAGTTAAATGTAAGTACTTTCATAATTTATATAAAGCAACATGGAGAATTGGAAGATTTTTTGATACGTTAGGGTTTAAGCTTTCACTTCATTAAATGAATTCTATAGTTTGCTGTGCTTAATTCTAGATTGTTCCCCAATCATTGTGTTTGAGCAGGGAATGCAGACTGATAGAAGAGGAAAGAGGAAACAATATGATAAATTTAAACAGAAGACATTTTCACTTCTGAGTTTGGCAGTTTCTAATCGTTACATGGCACAGCTGAAGACAACTAAAACTAACTTCCCTTTAGACTGGTGAAGATCCCTAAACTGGCATTTCCCTCCTGTATAGGACACAATATTGCCTGCTATCAACATTTCAGCGGATTGGAGTAAAACTGCAATCATTTTGACCTGCGAGTATGACAGGACTTTTGTTACTTCATTTACTTTTCCAAGGTACAGTATTTGTTTTCTTTAACTTCCATATTACTGTACATTTATTCATTAAGTTGGTCACTTAATTATAAGTTTCAGTTCTTGCTTTAGACCAGCCATTTTAACAATGACTTTTGACTCAATAAACACCTAATTTGCTGCTTATTAATAGTTGTTAGTATGGCAGTAGATACGTTTAGCTATTTAGGTAATACATGTTATTAATAGTCTCTACTTCAATTTGTGACTGAATCACCACTAGTGTGCATTATTTTCTAATAATTTTTCCTGACATACTGTATCACTACTCTGAATGATTTCAGTTACTCAAGAGATTAATGTTTAATAACAACAGATGAGATGTGTAAGAAACAACTACACACAGGAACTGTTTGAGGATAAAAACCTGACAAATGTCTTGATATACAACATCTGAACAATGTCTTTATGTCTGGTCACCGTAGAAGCAGAATAATTGACTCCTGTCCATTGAATTATACAGTGTGAAGTTCATGCATTCAATGACGTCAGTTATTTCTTACATAAGAAACAATATGTGCATAAAAGCACAGCAGAAATAAGTAACAGTTAAAAACATTCTCACACAGATACCAATACTAACATGAATACTGACAATATTAGTAGTAGTAGATAAAAATATAACTTGTAATGCTAAACCATTAATGTTGTCCAATGTTTTGTCCTACAGCTGCTTTAGGATGGGAGGTGAGAATGCCAAAAGACATTCGTGGTCTCCAAGGTTCCTGTCTGGTGATTCCATGTTCTTTCAGCTACACATTATACCCACCCAAAAACCCAGGCAGAGTTGTGTGGTATCAGTGGGTCTCTAAAGGTTATTCTGTGGCTTATGATCCTTTGCATGCAAATGAAGTCATTGAGAAGTTCAGAGGAAAAACTGATTTATATGGAAACTCAAGTTGGGATTGCAGTCTGCTGATCAGAAACCTGGATCACTCCCACCATGGAGAGAAATTATACACATGGATCGACCCCGAAAATGTTGGATGGCGCACTTACGCATTTTATGATGTCACCTCTACAATTCTAGTGGATGGTAAGTCTTAAAACACATAGTCCTTCAAATTTGCTTGACTCCTTGTCTAGTTATGCTACACTCATATTTATTGAAAGGGGAAGAAAAACATATTTGTGACTTGTGTTCAAATGTTTTGACGATAAATCATATTTTAATAGAATGTGTATTTTTAAATTATATTAGATATTATTTTTAATTCAGGAAATATTTTAAGGGAAATGTTTATGTTTATGTAAATGTTTTTAGAATAGCTATTATTAGTCAAACTAAAAGATTGTATATGACTCTTTTCAGTGTTGTTATTTGTATGTTTTTTGTATAATAAATGTTCATTAATAAACGGATATGATTGTATGTTATACACTCATCTGCCACTTTATTAGGTACACCTGTCCAACTGCTCGTTAACACAAATTTCTAATCAGCCAATCACATGGCAGCAACTCAATGCATTTTGTAATGTAGACATGCTCAAGACGATCTGCTGCAGTTCAAACCGAGCATCAGAATGGGGAAGAAAGGTGATTTAAGTGACTTTGAACGTGGCATGGTTGTTGGTGCCAGACAGGCTGGTCTGAGTATTTCAGAAACTGCTGATCTACTCAGATTTTCACGCACAACCATCTCTAGGGTTTACAGAGAATGGTCCGAAAAAGAGAAAATATCCAGTTGGCGGCAGTTCTGTGACCGCAAATGCCTTGTTGATGTCCGAAGTCAGAGGAGAATGGCCAGACTGGTTCGAGCTGATAGAAAGGCCACAGTAGCTCAAATAACCACTCGTTACAACTGAGGAATGCAGAAGAGCATCTCTGAACGCACAACACGTCGAACCTTGAGGCGGATGGGCTACAGCAGCAGAAGATCACACCGGGTGCCACTCCTGTCAGCTAAGAATAGGAAACTGATGCTACAATTCGCACAGGCTCACCAAAATTGGACAATAGAAGATTGGAAAAACGTTGCCTGGTCTGATGAGTCTCGATTTCTGCTGTAACATTCGGATGGTAGGGTCAGAATTTGGCATAAATAACATGAAAGCATGGATCCATCCTGCCTTGTATCAACAGTTCAGGCTGGTGGTGGTGGTGTAATGGTGTGGGGGATATTTTCTTGGCACACTTTGGGCCCATTAGTACTAATTGAGCATCATGTCAACGCCACAGGCTACCTGACTATTGTTGCTGACCATGTCCATCCCTTTATGACCACAGTGTACCCATCTTCTGGTGGCTACTTCCAGCAGGATAACGCGCCATGTCATAAAGTGCGAATCATCTCAGACTGGTATCTTGCACATGACAATGAGTTCACTGTACTCAAATGGCCTCCACAGTCACCAGATCTCAATCCAATAGAGCACCTTTGGGATGTGGTGGAACGGGAGATTCGCATCATGGATTTGCAGCCGACAAATCTGCAGCAACTGCTTGATGCTATCATGTCAATATGGTCCAAAATCTCAGAGGAATATTTCCAGTACCTTGTTGAATCTACACGAAGGATTAAGGCAGTTCTGAAGGCAAAAGGGGGTCCAACCCGGTACTAGTAAGGTGTACCTAATAAAGTAGCCAGTGAGTGTATATTGTATATTTAGTATAGGTTTTGCCATGCATATAGCCATTGTTGCTGTTATGACATTAAAACAAAAATAAATAAATATCTAGTTATGCTACTACTGTGTTGCCTAATTTGTGGCATGTTTTGCTATTTGTAGCACGTCCACAGCCGCCCAGCATTAATATTTATGGAGATGAAAGGCCGGGTGAAACTATCACAGTAGTATGTTCAGCTTTCCACACATGTCCATACAGCAAACCAAACCTCATTCTGAACGGCATTGAAGGATCTGACCAAATAGACAATGAGCACATTGAAGGCGGCCTGTGGAAAATCTCTCTGACACGTACAGGTGTCGCTAAAGCAGAAAGCTCAACTACTGAGTGTTCAGTGACCTATTATGGTGGCATAACAGTGGCGACTATGAAGGACAAAAATGCACAAAGTAAGTGATCAATGCATGCATGAACATAGATATTAGCAATCACTAATGCTAATGCACACTAATATTAATGTCTAACAAATTTCCTTAATGAGCAAGACCCAGTGCACTCTGAACTGAAGACTGTTGGGGTTCACATACTCGCTCCATTACTTGTGTTCCTCCTTGCTTGCATAATTGCTGGATTCATCATATACAAGAGGCGACAGCGGTAAGTGTTTTTGTATTTGATTCTTTCTTCTTCAGAAATTGAGTTTAACAGTATTTCTTCTTTAATGAAGATTTATAGCATCTCAAATTGTCATTATTAATTGTAGACAACCACTTATTGGTGCACAAGAGTTGCAACCTGAAGAGAGGTATGAATAACATATTCAGTTCTTTAATTGTATTCTTATTAAAGGACTAGTACACCCAAAAATGTAATTTTGTTATTAATTACTCACCATCATGTCATTCCATCATGTTCATCACTGAAACACAAATTGAGATATTTTAAATGAAATCAGAGAGCTCTCATCCTCCATAGGCAGCAATAGTTACGAGATGTTCAATGTCTAGAAAAGATACCAAAAACACTTTCAAAACATTCCATGTGACTTCAGTGGTCCAGTGTAATCTTACAAAGCTCCCAGAGTTTCCAAAAAAACTGTAAATATGCCATAGGTGGAGACATAGGTGAACAAAGTCAATTTTATGTAATCACTCATGTAGCTTGGCATGATTTTAGTTTAACCACTTAAGTTGCATGGAATGTTTTTGACAGTGTTTTGTATTGTGACCATTGTTGTCTATGAAGGACGAGGGAGTTCTCAGATTTCATCTTAAATAAATTAATTTGTGTTCTGATGATGAACGAATGTCTTGGGGGATTGAAACCACGTGAGGATGAGTATTCAATAACAGAATTTTCATTTTTGGGTGAACTAATGCTTTAATTCAGTCAAAAACCTATTGATTCATGTTATAGGATACAGTTTTAACATGTCTAAAACATCTTATTCTGTGATGTAGGAGATCACGCTGGAACAGATTTTCAAGGTTTGAGTTTTTTATTTTTATTTTTTACAGAGTTCTTCTTTGTATTTGGTCCTGAGAGTAACCTTCCAATTTCTTCCCTAGGCGATTTAGTAGATCTGAAGGAAGAGCAGCTTGGAATAACAGAGGAAACAAGAGTGAGACCAGGCAAGTACATCAATTAATAAGTACTAAACTAGCTACACTGAAAAAATATATATTTAGCAAAATTGTTGCAAACAATTTATATGGGCTGAATTTAAACAAACAAATTCAATTTAGTTATGGTCAATTTAGTTTGTTTAAATTCAGCCAAATAAATTGTGTGCAATCCCTTATTTTAAAAAAATACAAATAAATCCAATGAATATTTTTTGTCACTGTATGTTACAGCACAAATTTGCACTAAAGTCTTATCTCCAAATAAATAACAAACTCTTTGTTCAATGTAGACTGTACAGTAATTTTAATCGTGGGCATTTTTCAATGCTGTGACAATTTTTCGCTGTGACAAGTGTGGTTTACTTGCATTGCCAGGTTGTTGGTTTGCATGTAAGCTGATTTTTATGAGTTATTTGTTTATCTGTGTGCATGTAAACTTTCTTGAAGAATTTAGTGTATTTCAGAGTGTCACTGAATCAGTTCTACTGCCAGTGAAGAGTGGTGCAAAATAGACAAAGCAACTGACATTATTGTCATGTTACATGTTTATGTTGTTACATTGGATGAGACGTAACATTGAGTTTCTACTGGTGCTGGGTGAAAATAAGAGAAATCACAACAGACAGATATGTGAAACCAAAATAACAATTTATTAAACAACGATATTAAACAATGAATATATGAATTTAGATTGTAATTTAAATTACTGAATCAAACGAAAAACAGGAGTGTTGCCAAAACAAATAAATATAACAAAACAATCTAACTAAACTCCACCACACTAAACTTACTAACCAAGGAAAAATGTAGAAGCAAAACCGTAATCTTCATTGTATGCGACGCTTAACTAAACTACTTGAACTATTCAAAGCATAATTGCAGGTGTGGCAACTCCTCCATAAACTAACTAACACAAAAGACTATTCTACTCAGAATTAGTAGAGTTCTTGTAAAGTACACACTGTTAGCAATTAGCTATCTGATCATCCAATTCTCATAAAGATCGTTTAACTTCCTAATAATCGGGTAAATTGAGCTTAAACTTTAAACAAAAAATAATACGAAGACAAAAGAACAGGCTTGTTAACACAAGTGAGGAGATTGGTGCTGAATCAGGTGCTCCTGAACAGCGCAAGCGAACACATTTTAAATGTGGCGGACCAGCTCCTGATTGGTGCATCGAGTGGCATAATGATGAGTGACGGCATTCTCGACCAATGGTTGCACACCTGGGGCAGGACAGAATACACAATTGGAAAGAGAAAAGAAAGCTAAACAAAACATACGTGGAACGCAACAGTCCTTATGTGCTATATATTAACGATGTGTTTATTGTTATTTACACTTTGCTTCAATCTAGTAACTCTACGGTCATGTAACTCTAGCAAATGGTTCACTTTTGTTGACGTTACACGTTCAGATTAAATATTTGCTCTGTTATCATATTTGCCACTGCCTAAATTAACTTTTTTTTTTTTTTACACAGAATGAATGTATGCGCAGTATCAGAAAACAAGCCCTTCTCCAAACCTCGTATGCCATCACCAAAGAGGTACAGTGCATTTGCGACATTTGTTGTATTGAGTCTATATTGTATTGAGTCGACACAATGTAATTGAACACACCACTTCAAAAACTGCTGCCATGATGAATGCATTTTTTTTTTTTTTTTTAAACCATCCATCACAGTGAGCAAAGACCAATCTCAGTGAGTATATTACTTATTTATATTATTAATAAATTGTGGGAACTATATTTAGATTCTGTGCTTTTAAATGCAGTCTTGAAATGTATCCTAATATTTCCATTTTTCCTGAAATATTTAGGGCCATGATTATGAGGCTGAATACATCAGTGTAGATGATCTCAACATGTATGGAAACATCTTATAATAATGCAATTAAAGAGGTTTCAACACATTTTTTAAACTCAATACATATACATCTGAGTAAATGAACTGTTTGAGTTGACATGTATTTTTCAGTAAGTCAAGATGCTTAATACTCACATTGATTTTGTTAACACTGTTTCTTTTGTTCGGTGCACCTGCTTTGAATGTTATCACTCGATTGAATGGGCATTATCAGTGGTTATCAGCTGATAGATATGGGCCAGTAGGGGCCTTCTGTGCCTACTGGTAGGCCCAGAAGGCTGTTACCATCCATCCACATGGTTAATCAGCTACAGTATACTAATAGAGAAGACTCCAGATCCAGATCTGTTTTTCATTACTGTGAAGGTTTGGTTTAGGGTTGGGGTAGGGGTAGACGTTAATAAAATACAATTAATGGGATATTTAATAAATAATATAAATAATTTTTGTGGTTAATCAGCTATACTAATAGAGAAGACTCCAGATCCAGATCTGTTTTTACATTACTGTGAAGGTTGGGTTTAGGGTTGGGGTAGACGTTAAAAAATACAATTAATGGGAAATTTAATAAATAATATAAATAATTATTGTGGTTAATCAGCTATACTATTAGAGAAGACTACAGATCCAGATCTGTTTTTACATTGCTGTGACTGTTGGGTTTAGGGTTGGGGTAGGGGTAGACGTTAATAAAAAAATACAATTAATGGGAAATTTAATAAATAATATAAATAATTCTTGTTCACGTCTGGCCACAGCTGTATGTGATCTATATCTGATTAACCATGTGGATGGATGATAACAGCCTTCTGAACCTACCAGTAAGCGCAGAAGGCCCCTACTGGCCCATATCTATCAGCTGATAACCATTGATTGATCATTCAGTTGAGTGATACGTTCGAATTGGCTGCCATGCTTTTCAACTTTCTATAAATCAAATGCAATCAAATTTGCTCAGCATCTTTATATTTTTACTCAAGATGTAAAAATGTAAAAAATGTAAAAAGCAGAGTTTAATAAATGTGTTTTATTGCAAAGCGGTCTACATTTGTAGGATTGACATATTAAGGAAAATTGTTTTATTTGTATTTCGAATTTCGTTTTATTTAACGAAAAGAAGTGTACCAGTTAATCAACAAAAAAAAAACACCGGAATTGAGCCTACAAACAATGTTTTAAAAATCATAAAATAGCTTAAATATCTTCTTAATATAAATCTTTGATACTTGAATACTGAGTAGGGTAGGCTGAGTACATTTGAGACATGGGTACATTTGAAACACCCTAAATAACTTGCATCCACAGAAGAAATTTGCAGATATTTTTGCTCTGCTCGTGCATATTAGCATTCTCTTTCATTGTGAGAAATTTGAAAGGTATGCATCTTTTCACATTGAAAAGTTTTTTTTGCAAGATAAAATTTTAATTTTACAATGTCCCTTCAACAATGGATAGGTTATGATCCTTTTCTGACTGTTAAACTTGGTGTATATTATTGCAAACGTTACTCTGTGCTTTAAAAATAGACATTGTGCCATGCAAGGTTTTTTCATAATCTAGAGAAACATGCGAGTATGTCAAGGGGGTACGGTTGAGACACACTGTCAACTGTACCCGGATTGGTGTCCTATTACTTTACATGCTGTTTAGTTGTATAGTAATAATAGGATACAAGTCATGTTTAAACACATGTTATGGAACTTGTGTTTTTAGTACTGTCTATTAGTAATGGACAAATGTTTTCTAAAATTAATATTAAAAGGATTAGATTGTATTTTTTTTTAAATATACAAGGTGATAAAGTGGGTACAGTTGATACACCATGTTGTTATATGCAATAACAGTTAAATCATAGAAAATATTTATAGGTTGTGTGTAAATGTACTACCAGTACACTTACTAGTATAGGCTTAGGGGTAGGCTTACAGAATAAACAGCTATGTATGGGGATAAATATACTGACCGTAAAGTATTAAAAAACTCTGTGCTTAATGTAATGATGTTAGAAATACCTCTCTCTCTCTGTGTGTGTGTGTGTGTGTGTGTGTGTAATATAAATACTCAACAATAATCAAGAGAAAAATCAGTTTTCTATTTATGTTGTTCATTCATTCATTCATTTTCTTTTTGTCTTAGTCCCTTTATTAATCTGTCTTTGGACTAATCATGTCTTTGTACTGTGGGGGAAACCGGAGCACTCGGAGAAAACCCATGGGGAACACAGGGAGAACATGCAAACTCATTCATTCGTTCATTTTCTTTTTTATTTAGTTCCTTTATTAATCAGGGGTTGCCACAGCGGAATGAACCACCAACTTATCCAGCATATGTTTTACGCAGCGGATGCCCTTCCAGCTGCAACCCATCACTGGGAAACACCCATACACTCTCATTTACACACATACATTACGGACAATTTAGCTTACACAATTCACCTATAGCTCATGTGTTTGGACTTGTGGGGGAAACCGGAGCACCCGGAGGAAACCCATGCGGAACACGGGGAGAACATGCAAACTCCACACAGTAATGCCATCTGACCCAGCCGAGGCTTGAACCAGCGGCCTTCTTGCTGTGAGGCGACAGAATTTACAAAGAAAATAAATTAAATTTATAATAAAACAAGCATTTCTTTTAGTAGAGACAGATTCATAATAACCAACAATGTCTTTAAAAGTAACAGAAACATCTTGTTGTATATTATCATTAATAAATGATCCAATATGTTTCCAAAATTGTACAAAATAATTACAATCCCAAAATAAATGAAAAACAGTTTCAGCATGAAATTGACAAAATGAACATTTTACATCAATATTAAAATTAAACTTAGTTATAAATTGTTTATTCATTCATTTTCTTTTCTTTTATATTCTCCTGCATTTTGTGTAAGTGTGGTGGTGTTTGCATATGATTTTATACACATAGCCAGGCCTGTATATCTTTATTGGTGCTGTCAAACGAATTATCGCGTTCAAATAAAGTTTGTACACATGGATGTATTGAATGAATGGTGATTACATGCCGCCTGTTGTGTTATATATATAAATCAGATGCAAACACCACCACACTTAAACAAAATGCAGGAGAATATAATTAGTGTACCCTGCATGTAATCGCTGCAATAAAAGTCTTGTTTTGCAATAATCCATGTCTTTACTGGCGTTTCGGCGGAAAAGGGTGTATGCAGAAGGACTTTTAATTTGTCAGTAACCTGGGTCAAACGCTTCCGGCGAACTGTATGCCGTTACAAAATCGGCGCGTTTAAGGTCTGTTTTCTTTACAAATCAACGAGCTTCACTGCCTAAACGATATACACTATAAAGTGGGTCTCAGAATGTACAAGAAGCACTGCATTAAAGTACATTTTTCCGCGTTATGTCTTTAAAATATTTAAATGTATTTTACTCCAGTGTTTCCAATGGCGTTTCTGCGCTCGCCTGATGGTCCTGACGGGCGCGTAAAAGTAAACGGCTTTTCATCTCGGTTTACGCTTCAACAACTAAATGAATGCTGAAGTCTATTTAACGGATTATATTTTAATTACATTACAACATCGATGCTGTAAAAGAAACTGTATAAAATTGAGAAAGTCACATTAAACGTTCACCGGAACACTAGCTCTGCAGATACCCTATAAACAACCGTAACGTTAACATCGAGATGTGCAGCAGCGGTGAATGTTTGTTGAAATGCAACCCTTGTGACAAAACTAGACGGTTATTATTGTGGAGCACTGTTTACCCCTTACAAAAACAAATAGTAATGTAGAGTATGTGTCCACGCCTTTGTATGCTTTCATGTTATGTCGTGATGTCTGGAAGATATCCTCATGGGGAAAAAACTATTGTAATTTTTAATAAACATGTTTTTGAACCACATAGTAAAGTGTATAATGTGTACAACTCTTTGTTAATGAATGCTACAGAATACTGCAGCATAGTAAACTAATAAACTGTGGTAAATACTGTAACGCTAGTGTAAACTGTGGTGCATTGTGATGGTGTAGAATTATAGCGTAGAGAACTGAAGCCTATTGAATAATTTGTTTATTACTACAGTTTTGTCGTACCACAGCAACAATATAATATAATTGCTACGACAGTTTAATTCAACTAATTATCTATAGTATGCTTCCAAACACTACAGTATTTATTTTTTCATGTAATGTAATAATGTTAAGTATTTAAGTATTAATGTTAAGTAATTAAACAATGTAGTAATGTTATCTGTCTCCTCGATGACAGGCAGATATATTTTAGTTCAGAAGAAAACTCGGTCCTCTTCATGATATAAGGATCATGCCTTAACATATGTGGTTATTTTCTATTTATATCTCCTTTAAAATATGGTATAAATCGCAAAAATGCGGACTTTCCTCTGTCTCCCATTCAGTTTTTCACTCCCTGCCCTCCATCTGAATTTCGCGCATCACCAGAACCACGTGATTGAAAACAACCTATAAGGGTGCGTTCTGGTTCTGGAGGGCGAGTGTAGTGACGTCAGCGCGCAGGGGGGCATGCTGTTGATTCTGGTAGTACAAATACACGCATCAGACTGTTATTCAGTTTGCAAGTTTGCTGTCGTCTGTGCTAATAGAAAACACTCGATGGGATTCACACCATTTACCTCCAAAATCGCTTTTTGGACTGAATCTAGACTCATCTGAATCTACAAAGTCACACTAGGAGTTTGAAACCCATCCGTAAAGCAGCTTACAAAAGGTATGTTCGTTTTTGGTATTGATTAACTTAGCGGTGATGCTAACATGCGGCCCAGTTTGAATGGAACAACGTTTAGCCCGTAAAAATAATAGCTTCGTATTTGAATTTAATTGTGCTTCAATGTTTAACGTAAAACGAGAAACTGTTACACTACAGTCTGTTCAGAATGTTTTAAAGAGTTTTTGTGATGCATTCGGTCGCTTTTTCCAGACAGTGATGCTGGAGTGAATGTTGAATTAAACATGCATTTATTTTTGTATATCAGAATCAGAAAGACCTTTATTGCCAGGTATGTTCACACATACGAGGAATTTGTTTTCGTGACAGAGCTTCTACAGTGCAGCAGAATTACAGAGACAGGACAAAAACAGATAATAAATATATTTTAAACATAAAAGTAAATAGTGAATGCAAATACACAAATTGACAAGTGTATGTACAGGTATATTACTATATACAACGTTATATGGCAGCTTTTATGTGCAAATTGGCATGTAAAGTATGTTGTTAAATAAGTTTTTATGTTTATAAAAAGTGTATAGCAAGTAGTGATGTTTGTTTCATAATTACTATCATTCGAGTGTTCATGAGATGGATTACCTGAGGGAAGAAACTGTTTCTGTGTCTGGCTGTTCTGGTGCACAGTGCTCTGTAGCGTCGACCAGAAGGTAATAGTTCAAAGAGGCAGTGTGCTGGGTGTGAGGGGTCCACAGTGATTTTGGCAGCCCATATGAGGATGTGTTGCGTTTTGAATAAACTAGATTCAGTGTATGTGCGATTTTTTTTTTTTTTTGGGTGGTTGTTATGAGACCATGGCATGTGTTTGTTGTGCAGGATGAGCAGTTTTGGGGAAAGATTGAGGTAAAGTTAGTTTTATATTAACACATTAAGACCTTTCCTTAGAATAATTTTTGTGAAATTATATTATTTTCCAAATTATAAATGGTGAAATCATATTAGCAGCCAATGACTATCAAAGTACAACACAGTTCACAGTCATTCTTACAACTGATTTAAGGCCGAATATTCAGAAGTACCATGTTAAATAATGTAGGGAGCATGTCACAAGTTGTCACTAAATGAATGTGAGAATATAAAACCAACTTTTTCTCAATTGGGGAAAGTAACTTTTCCCCAGTTGATGTTGTGGTGATGTTGCGGGTCACCTAGATAGATTTTTCCCACATTCCTTTTGATTTTGTAGCATATACAGGTGCATTCTACCAGAAATTTACATTTTCACTTATAACAATGTGACTGGACCTGACCTTTAAGATTGTCTTCTTCAAAAAAATCATACAAAAACAAGCATAAAATCATACAATTCAATGATAGAACGCATCCCTGATCACCGTCAGCTTCTACTCCATTAAATGTCAGTCAGTAATATTATTGAAATTATATTATTAAGGAGAAAGTCTGAATGTGCGTAAAAATAAAACAAACTTTTCCCCAATTGATGTTGTGGTGATGTTGCAGGTCACCTTGATCGATTTTTCCAGATTCCTCTTGATTTTTCTAGGCTGCTGTTAATAACTGTAGAGTCTGGATTGATAGCCTGAAGCTTATTATGTAGTAGAATATGCATAGACCTAAACCTTGTTTGCTGTTGGGGACTACAGTTTGTTTAGACTGTTTTAAAGAGTTTTTGTGATGCATTTGATTTTTAATCATTGTCATTCAGACAGTGATGTAGTGATTGATGAATTAAACATTTATTTATTTTTATATATGAGGATGTGCTGCGTTTTGAATAAACTAGATTGAGTGTGTGTATGTGTGTTGATATTTTTGGGTGGTTGTTATAAGGCCTGTTTGTTTGTTGTGCAGGATGAGTGATGTTGTATTGGTGTTAAGTTGGTTTTATATTCGCACATTCATTCAATTTAAAACAGTGACAACTTGTGACACTATATATGACTATTGCCAAAGACTATAGTATAGAATATAAAAGGGACTTTGCTATTTCTTACCACTACATTAAATATTGGGTCTGAAATTGCTTGTAAATGTTTCTTCAAAACAGCACAGCACTATTTAATGGACTGTAAGCAATGTTGTACTTTGATAGTCATGGGCTAATAATGTGATTTCCCTATTTAGAGTTTGCAAACAATACTTTTCTGAAATTATATTAAAGAGAAAGTCTGAATGTGCGTAAAAATAAAACAAACCTTTCCCCATTTGATGTTGTGGTGATGTTGCAGGTCACCTTGATTGATTTTTCCAGGCTGCTGTTAGTAACTGTAGAGTCTGGATTGATAGCCTGAAGCTTATTATGTAGTAGAATATGCATAGACTTAAACCTTGTGTGCTGTTGGGGACTACAGTTTGTTTAGACTGTTTTAAAGAGTTTTTGGGATGCATTTGATCGTTTTTAATCATCGTCATCCAGACAGTGATGGTGGAGTGAATGTTGAATTAAACATGTATTTATTTTTATATATGAGGATGTGCTGCGTTTTGAATAAACTAGATTGAGTGTGTGTGTTTGTGTGTGTGTGTGGGTTGATATTTTTGGGTGGTTGTTATAAGGCCTGTTTGTTGTGCAGGATGAGTGATGTTGTATTGAGGTAAAGTTGGTTTTATATTCGCACATTCATTCAATTTTAAATAGTGACAACTTGTGACACTATATGACTATTGCCAAAGACTATAGTATATAATATAAAAGGGACTTTGTTATTTCTTACCACTACATTGAATATTGGGTCTGAAATCGCTTGTAAATGTTACTTCAAAACAGCACAGCACTATTTAATGGACTGTAAGCAATGTTGTACTTTGATAGTCATTGGCTGATAATGTGATTTCCCTATTTAGAGTTTGCAAACAATACTTTTCTGAAATTATATTATTAAGGAGAAAGTCTAAATGGGCGAAAATAAAACAAACCTTTCCCCAATTAATGTTGTGGTGATGTTGAAAATCACCTTGATTGATTTTTCCAGATTCCTCTTGATTTTTCCAGGCTGCTGTTAGTAACTGTAGAGTCTGGATTGATGGCCTGAAGGCTTATTGTGTAGTAGAACATACAGGACATTCTACCAGAAATGTACATTTTCACTTATAAAAAATGTGACTGGGCTTGATCTTTAAGTTTGCCTTCCTCAAAAAATCATATAATGACAAGCATAAAACCGTACAATTCAAAGATAGAATGCATCCTTGATCACTGTCAGCTTCTCAAATGTGAGTCATAGCCTTAAAGGTGTATTGCACACATTTTACTGTAAATTGAATGCAAATGTGACCGCACTGACAGAAACATGGGGATAATTATAAAATAGTGTTTGTGTTTTTGTAGAATTTATTCATAATTTCATGTTTTTAATCAATTGATGTGAATGATAACAACTTAAACTTGCTATTTCTGAAGTTTTTTTTTCTTCTAAATAACAGTTTTTAGCATAACAAAACTATTAAAGCTGTTGGTTCAATTGGGCTGAGGACAAGGACAATGACAAGGTTTGTATTAGGGCTGCACAGTATATCGTTTCAGCATCGATATTGCAATGTGCGCATTCACAATAGTCATATCACAAGATATGCAATGTTGAGTCTGAAGTACAGTTGACTAGGAGCTACAGAAATGTAATTAATTACTGTATTTACACAATCTATATGATTTATTATACCAAAAAAAAGGTTTTCTTGCTTAGAATTTTCCTCTTAATTCTAGTCCAGATACCTACATTTCAAAGCGAAACCGAGATTATTTTACTTACCCCACTGGCTGTTTCAAGGAAAAACTCCTAATTTTGACAATATTGTTAATTGTTTTTTTTAGATATTTGGCCTAGAAACGAGACAAAACAAAGTAAGAAAAGCCTGTTTTGCATTGTGATTATTCAATTTCTGTACCTGAATACTGTTAGACACCCCCAGAAAACTTCTTGTGAATCTTGTGAAACTGTATTCATATCGCAATATTTATAGCAGAAAAATAAAATATTGCAATATCAGATTTTTCCTATATCGTGCAGCCCTAATTTGTAAATTTGTAAAGTGTTTTTAATAAAGAAAAAAAAAATCTGAGAACCAAATGAATGACATATTCCTTTACAGAACAACTCACAGAAATCAACCATCAGTCCATTTTAGAAATACTTTTTTATTCACTGTATTTATGTTTTTATTTCAAGGACAGATAATGTACGTTTCTGGTAGAATGTCCCATACATAGACTTAAAGCTCGTGTGCTATTGGGGATGTTTTCATCCACTCTGGGATGATTTTGAGGATTTATTTGGCCACATCTTTCTCAGTTTTAGCAAATGCAATGATTTTTGGTGACATCCTATTTTGACACATATTTTGGGAAAATGCTTTGGATTTTTTCAAAAACTCAACGATATAGTCTGGTCAAATTGAATACCCTTTCATTTTGTTGGTGGCTTTTTATGTTGATGTTTTTTTTGCCCCATTGACTTCCATTATAACAAAATTGTTTGATTGCAATGCTATGACACCATATAATCGTGCATTCTTTATTGTTGGTGGTTTTCCCTGTTGGGAACAGGAAAAAATTGTCATCGGTTACAGTGCAAAAAAAAAAAAAAGCCTAGTTTCTGGCCCTTATATGGTGAGTGAGTGAGTGAGTGAGTGAGTGAGTCCTTTACACACTTACCTCGATATGTTTGAGAAATTAAAAAAAAAAAGTAGCTAAGCTCTCAGAACATAGTAAACATATTAAGTGTATTTTGGCACGCACACTATAATCTGATGTTTTACTCCATAGTACTCCATATAAAAGCCAGAACCTTTTATAAAGGGTTAATGCTGCCAACTGATGATCAGCAGTAAAAATGACACATTTTACCTCTTCCCAACAGAGAAAAACACCAACAATCAAGAAAGTATAATGGAACTATTGTTTCAAAATTTAATTTGCCATAGCAACATTTCTTCAAATTCTCCTGCATATTAGAGATTACATATTTAAGATCACTACACTTCTAAATAGTCGTTTACAGTAATTGAGAAAATTCTATTAAATCCTCCTAAACAAAAGCTGATCTCTTTTTTTATATAAGGCTCTGTGCTCTTATATCACTGTCTGTAACTCGCATCTCAGATCAATTTGGGGAAAAGAGCTTGGGATGGATATTTTGGAAGAAGAATGGGAGATGGTTTGGTTTCTATCCACTAAGCTTTCAGTTTGCAAAATGCCTTATTGACATTTATTCATGTGTGTTCTGTTTTCATCAAGCTTCTCACTGGTCCCGCCATATTGTATGGTTTGTAGCACAATGGTTTATGGCTTTTGCCAGCTTTGTTTTGTGTCAGGCATTTCATGATGTGTTTGTAGTTTTCAATCAAAAAATGTGGTTATAATGGAAATCAGTGGGGACAATCAGCCACCAATATAACGAAGGTGAAGTAAATTTGATCAATACACAAGGGTTAATAAGTATTTAGTATAAGGCACATGTATTATATAAACAATCATTAGCCTTCCTGAAATTTGAATTATTTTTAAAATATCCCCAACAAGTGACGTTTAACAGAGAGGTGCTTTAACATAATAATTTTTATAACTAATTTCTAATAACTAATTTCTTTTGTCTTTGTCATGATGGCAGAATGTAATATTTTAATAGTTATTTTGCAAGATACTTTGGAAAAAATATATATAATTTCTTAAGGGGTTAAAAATATTTTTATTGTTGTTTTTTTTTCCAGAAAAACTAAAGAAATGAGACTTTCCCCTGAAGAAAAATACAATAAAATATTGTAAAAAAGCTTTAAGCATTGCTTTTACAAATATTTGTCAAAGTAAGGTTTCACAGGCTAATAATTTTGTCTTTAAGACCTCAACTGTATATGTTTGTTTATCTACATATTTATATGTAAATATATAATGAATAAATTGAATCTAGCGCATATATGAATAACAAATAACAACATGCTGTAAATCTAGCTGCATAATTTAAGTACTTTTTTATTGTTATTTTATGTATTTTTGTCATTTTTCTAAGGTTTTTAAGATATCTCATTGATTTCTATTTTAGCGCTATCAGAAATGTTCCTTTCACATAGAATTATTTAATAAGTAACTAATAACACAATAAATTAGATTTAAAATAATAAATAGCTAATAATACATTAAACATTACATGTTTATATAGCCAAACATTTCTCTCAATTTAAAACAAAAAAATCATAATGCATGAAATAAAACTTCAAGTTTGTGACAAATGAATCGGCATTGCTTTCAAATGAAAATTGCTGAAAGTAATGATAACTTGCAGTTATTTTATTATTCGTAGTTCTTTGATTATCAGTTCAGCAGTTGATTCCATAAAAGAATTGGCACTTGATTCAGACTCTTCATATTCAGTGACTATCAAGTAGGGAGTTGATTCCAAAAAAGAATCAGTCCTCAAAAAAAAGAATAGAGTCTTTTAGAATGGACTCCAGAAGTTTGAATCTTTGATCCCTTGACCTCTTCATCTAGGCTAAAGAATGGATTACTGGTTGAAGTTAGTCATGTCATTTTTTCTGTGGTGTGTAGAGTTGTTTCTGTGATGGTTTATTATCAGCCAAAACAATGATTTGATGAATGATGGTGATTTTACTGCTGGTATTCTTTACTCAGGCGTGACTTTGAGTGCAGTTTGACTCCAGTAGGTCATTCTGCACTAATCCAGAGTCTGTGTTTTCTGAGATATATACGAGCACAGTTTATCAAAACCTTTAGAATTTGTTGTCATTTTAATTTTGATTAATATTTCAATAATATGTTGTTTGTCAGCTTTAATTTTTAGTACATCGACTTAAATAAAACAATTAATTTGAAGTAATAAATACTAGTTTAAATACTAGTTCTTTATGTAAATTTGCAATTCAGTTGAATAGGTTTTCCTTTTTCATTTTAATTTAGGATGATCTTTTACTATTTCCTTCATGGTTTTGTCATATTTATTAATGCTCAGTGCTTTTTTTTTTTTTTTTTAAGTGTTTGTAATGTTTTTTTCTTTCTTTTATTTTGCGTTATCAATACTAAGTCTTCATTTATTGATATACTTCAGTTTTTATATTTGTATGTGCCTTTCATAAAATATGTTTATATCCTCGTAATAGTGTTATCATTTTTATTAGATTTTTAAGTAATATTCCTTTTTTTTTGTACGTCAGATTCAACTTGTTTGCTGAAATACTGCTGCAGTTTTGGATTATTTTTAATTCAATTTTAATTTTTGTATTTTCCATTTTCCATGCTTAAGTTTCAAAACATGTTTCAAAGAATTTGTCTTTATGCCACGGTTATCCTTTCTGTGTAAACACCCAAAACGAGAATCTTTAGAAATGGTGAGATAATAGGTTATTTTGACATGCACAGTTCTAGGGCTGCATAATATAGTGTCTTTAGGCCATGTTCCAAATCCTTTCAAGCTAGCTGTTATTAAGCC
>CAIGQV010019070.1:7367584-7421586 GCA_903798115.1 Danio jaintianensis | reverse complement strand
TGTGCTCTGACTGGTCAGTTGGACCTGGGTCCTCTGATTGGTCAGGTGGCTGTATGTGCGCTGATTTATCAGGAAGCTGACGTGATCTTGATTGGTCGGGTGGCCCAGTGTGCTCTGATTGGTCAGTAGGCATCTGTGTTCACTTATTGGTCAAGTGCCTCATGCCATTAAAAGATAAGCTTTAATTGCGTGTTGCGGCGCCGTATCATGTGAAGTTAGGACACAGTGTGCTGTGATTGGTCAGGTTGCCCTGTGTGCTCTGACTGGTCAGTTGGACCTGGGTCCTCTGATTGGTCAGGTTGCCCTGTGTGCTCCGACTGGTCAGTTGGACGTGGGTCCTCTGATTGGTCAGGTGGCCGTATCAGCGCTGATTTATCAGGAAGCTGACGTGCTCTTGATTGGTCGGGTGGCCCAGTCTGCTCTGATTGGTCAGGAGGCAGCTGTGTGCACTGATTGGTCAAGTGCCTCAACCCATGCCCTAACAAAACAAGCGACGCAACTTGATTTCAGTGCAGCGCTGTATCATGTGAAGTTAGGACACAGTGTCAGTGTGCTCTGCCTTACCCCGTGAAAAGATAGCTTTAATTGCGTGTTGCGGCCCTGTATCGTGTTAAGTTAGGACACAGTGTGCTGTGATTGGTCAGGTTGCCCTGTGTGCTCTGACTGGTCAGTTGGACCTGGGTCCTCTGATTGGTCAGGTGGCCGTATGTGCGCTGATTTATCAGGAAGCTGACGTGCTCTTGATTGGTCGGGTGGCCCAGTGTGCTCTGATTGGTCAGTAGGCAGCTGTGTGCACTGATTGGTCAAGTGCCTCACCCCGTGCCCTAACAAAACAAGTGACGCAACTTGATTTCTGCGACAAGCAATTTGTCTGTCTTCAACAAACGTGAGGCGCGACATGACAGAAATATTTAAATTCCAGCCACTGCACTCCCAATGAAATGTTACTTTTAAACTAAATAATACCTACTAAAACTCTTTAACATTATTAATGGGCTTTTCAGTGACTACTGTTCTTGGTTTGCACTGAGTCACCATTCAGACTTTCATTTTTTCTGCCGCAACGTAGCAGAAATAGAAACGGTTTTTAAAATAAAAATTTCATGCGTTGCTGTCACCGATGGTTAGCACAAAAACTCCTTTTAACATTGAAAAGATAGCTTTAATTGCGTGTTGCGGCGCCGTATCGTGTGAAGTAAGGACACCATGTCAGTGTGCTCTGATTGGTCATGTTGCCCTCTGTGCTCTGACTGGTCAGTTGGACCTGGGTCTTCTGATTGGTCAGGTGGCCGTATGTGTGCTGATTTATCAGGTGGCTGACGTGCACTTGATTGGTCAGGTGGCCCTGTGTGCTTTGATTTGTCAGAAGGCAGCTGTGTGCACTGAACATTGCATGACGTTGCTTTTAGTTTGTTTAAATAAGCTCTCAATCAGCCTTTAGGCTCGATAGTCAGGCTCGCTTCTGTTGGTGTCATCAGTCTGGTATCCTGCACTTGCGTGGAGTCATCAGAGGAGCCGCATAGTGAAAATGTGTTTTGAACAAGGAGTGCAGTACCTAGTTCAGCCACTTTTACATACTGCTCCTTTAAAATTGAGCCTATTGTCTTAAACAAGCATAGTTTCCTTTTTATGTTGTATTTTGTCTAAACAATTTTTTCCGGCAGAATGGACAAGACCTACAAAAGCTTCAAGCATAATAATGATACATACTACATATTTTTTTACAATTCTGATTTCCTCTGTCTTTTCTCTAGGATCAAGTGCAGTAAACCCACTGACCAGAACAGAGAAGTTGACTTGAGTCGCAGCTGTAATGAAAAAATGGAGATTCACTTCAAACCAAAAGCTTTAGAAAAGTTGAAAGAATGAGGTCATCTTTTTTAAAGCATTTTTATCCATTTACTATCACGGTTATTACTTACTTTTTCTTTTTTTCTTTTATGCTGCACATCATTGTTTCTTAACCATCTGGACAAAACCTTCAAGCGCTCCCAGTGTGTCAGTCTTGACGTTGACATTGCTGATTCAGATCAGTGGGTTCAGGTGAAGCTGTCAGTCTGTAGAGATGGAGCAGGCTCAGAGTTCATCATCAACAGTCTGGCGGATCAATTCCAGTGCAGCAGGACCAGAATGCTGGGGCAGTGGATGGACATTTTCTCAACAGAGCTGGAGAGACCGTGTGAGCGAGTCGATCCTGTGCTCGATGTGAATGTGATCTCAGAGAAACTGGAGGAGGCTCATCTGCCTCATTACATGTGTTTAGCAGAGTCAGACCCTGCACTCACTGACGCCGTCAAGCTCCTCAGCAAGAGAGATGAAGGAATATTTTTACAATCTGTAGAGCTCAGCCATTATTATGCTAAAATATTACAACCATCATTTTCTCTTACAACTCTCCTTATAAACTGGATAATGAAATGGGAAGAACACTGTAATCTTCTTCTATACATGCGCTGTAAATATTCTCCTAATATTTGTCACATCTACTTTTTCCCAGTGAATGATACTTGCTCAAAAGAAAAAGTAGAGCAGAATAATAGATCAAGTCTTCTGATCAGCCACCCCAGACCTAACAGGCCCTTTCGGATGAAAACTCTTCATCTCGTCGAGGTTCCTGGTGCATCTGTCCATCCTGTAGAGGGCATTTCATTCAGAACAAACTTTAAGCCAAACTTCTTCAAAGTCAGGAAGCTTCAGAACGATGATGTACAAATTAATCTCGTCAGAGAGGAAGACAAGAAGTTCGTGTGGACGACCACTATGTGGAAAGATGAACTTGCCCACTTGGGCAAGTCCAAGATGAGCTGCAACTGAATTATGAGATTGATAAAAACCTGTTTTTTGATGCACACAGATTGACTTTCATTCAAAGGCTTAAAACTGTGAAGAGCATTGCGGATAAACTTCATGAGCAGAGAATAATTCATGAAGAGTTATATTCTGAAATCACACGGACTAATTTAACCAGTCAGTAGGTTATGAGAAAGATTTGACTGTGCATTCAAGTGGTGTGATGGCAAAAGTTAAATTCATTATTATTATTCTTCAGGAAGAGCCCTGCCTCCTTTAAGAGAATCAGTGCGCATCAGTTCTTCATGACATTTTATGTTATAATACAGCAAGTGCATGGACACCGAACATGGATTAAAGTGTAAGATTATATTAGATATGAACATATCCAAAAAAACTACTGTTGAATATTATTGCTTAAGATGAAATGAAAAAACATAAGGTAACTAGAAAAATATTTTAAAGGTGCTGTGAGTTTTTGAGTCTTCTAAAGCTTAAAAAGCCCATAATATGTTTGCAGATATTTAAGAAACATGCTAAATGAGCATTTGTTTATCTGAAATGCTAAAGTCAGTAAAGTAATAAAGTTATGAAATTAAAAAAATGTGCGTTTCATGTTAGAACGTCTGTCTTTGTTTTGGTCCCTTTAACCCACCCAATGCCAGTTTAGCCAATAATATATTTCAGCACCCTGGGTTGTCTTGGTGGAAAACAGCTAATTTCATTCATTCAGTCATGAAGGCTCTCAAAGTATGAAATGAAAATGACGATTTCTCATTAGCATTTACAGTATGTGGAATAAAATAACATTTCTGTTTTCATTTAAATCTTTTTTTATTAGTTGATTTTTGTCTATTTGTTTTATGCTTTTATATTGTTAACAATAATAACTTTTTATTTTTTTATTTTAGCACCTTACATATTTGCATAGAAATGTATAACGGTATTTAAATGTATTTGAGTATAATTTCCACAACTAAAAATGCAACCTCCGGTGGACAATAGCAGCCTCCGAAATGAGAGGCAGATTCAGAGTTCCACATGAGGGGGTCACTCATTAGCGAATAATATAAATATTACAAACGTAAGCATTAGGTGAGCAGGTTAGATTGTAACACTGTGTCCTAACAACACACAATGTGACAAGATTTGCAGTGATAAGCAATTTGGCTGTTTGCACCAGATCCAACATGACAGAAACGTATATATATATATATATATATTTTTTTTTTTTTCGCCAAATCAGTGACATTTATGAATTTGCCAACTAAAGAGTTAAAATCCTGTAATTTTCTAAACAATTTAGTAGTTTTAATCAGGACTGAGGTTGATTAACAGATTTATGCAAAGAAATATACTTAATTTTTATAGCAGTTTAATTTAGTGTATGTTTTGATCCCTAACATAACAAAAGGGTAGTAAATATGCCCAGAGTGTATTGTTGTTGTTTTTTTTTATTATTATTATTTTAAAGCATTTTCTTAAAATATGTGTCAAAATAAGATTTGTCACCAAAAATAATTTCGCTAGCTGAAACACATTATGGGGGAATTAAGACTCAAAATCATGTAGCATGTATTTTAATGTAAGTAACAGAATAACATTCAACATTTTACAACTCGTAATACTCTGCCCCGAAATAACCTAGTGAATACACAAAAGGCACCAGGATGTATATATGTCTGTTCTTCAACACAAAGCAAGTTCAGCTGACAATTCTTTTACTTAAAGTAAACAAATCCTTTTCTATAATACCATCCCACACTTATGACATTAGTTCTTCTCGAACAACCCCATAATACATAAAAATAAAAATATATATTTTAGATACCATAACAATACATAAACCTGAATGAAATGGTAAAGTGTATTTGGAAGTTTTATTTTTTAAAAATTTATGTAAACGTTGTTTTTATTTTAATATTTAAAAAACATTTCTTAAAAAAAAGAAATAGATTTAAAAACTTGTTGTTGTATTTTTACATTTTGTATTTTTTTCTACACGAATGCACATGAAAGTTACTGTAAAGATGTTTTTTAACATCAAGATGGTATATGGATCTGGGATTGCACTAGTTTAAGTAAATGTGACCGATAGCACAATTCATGACCACTGAGTTGAAGAAAAAAGTTAAAAACATCAACTGACCAATGTTGGCCTTAATACAATTCCAAACATTATTTCAGTTTGCATGTCCTTTCTTCTTCAAAGTTTTAGGTAGCATCATGTCCAGAGTGATGTTCTTCTAAAATGAAATCAAAAAGGGGAAAAATTATAAAAACTATCTATTAGTCCAATTGGTGTTAGTTTGACAATCATTTACAAAATGTAGATAAACATTTTATACAATACCATATCTGTCAGCTCTTTTTCTCTTTGTCCCTTGTCTTGCAAGAATTTGTTTGACAAATTGCTGAAAAGCTTAAAAATTGTCGATTGTTGTCCTGGAGTCGATTCCGGCACTAGGTCCTTTGAGAGTCAAGGAATGGACTCTTGGAGTCGACTCCCCATCCCTAGTTCTATACCGCAGTAGAACCGCAGTATAGCTGTTTATACTTTTCTTTTTGTGTTTGCTTTTCCTTGGTATTATATGGTTAAATTTGGTGGATTCCTGAATGTGGTAGAGTACTACAGACACAACTGTTCATTTTTTATTTCCTTCATTATTAGTTCTAAAAGTGTATGTTTCAAATTAGCAGTGGATGCTTTTGCTCAGCTGTTAAATTGACAATGTTGAAATCCATTGGAATATAAAGTATTTCCCAGTGCTATCTCATGCCAATTTGTAACTTTTTCATTTAGGGGCTTATGCAACATTATGGGTGACGTATCAGAGGTAAAAAGAGGACAAATTGTTGGTGCTCTCTGATGAGTCCCCCTTCACTGTCTTTCTCACATCCGGGAGAGTTATGGTGTGGAGAAGCCTCAAAGAAGGCTTCCATCTAGACTGTTGTATGCAGAGTGAATCATGGGGTGGATCAGTGATGGTTTGGGTTGCAATATCATGGCATTCCCTATGCCCAATACTTGCTAGATTGGCACTTCACTGCCAAGGACTACCAAACCATTCTTGAGGACCATGTGCACCCAGTGGTTCAAACATTGTATCCGGAAGGCAGTGTTGTAAATCAGGATGAGAATGCACAAATACACACAGCAAGTCTGGTGACAGAGTGGTTTGATTAACATGAAAGTGAAGTTAAACATCTCCTATGGCCTGCACAGTCACCAGAACTCAACATTATTGTGCCCCTTTGGGGTCTTTTGGAGGAGCGAGTTAGGAAACTTTTTCCTCCACCAACCTCATGTAGTGACATAGACACTATTCTATGAGAATATCCCATAATACCTCTGGCCACTGTGCAGGACTTGTATCGGTCATTTTCAAGATGAATTGATGCTATATTGGCTGCAAAAGGAGGCCCTACACCATACTAATGAATTATTGTGGTCTAAAACCAGGTTTGTTTCATTGTCCAATCCCTGTATGTCTTAAATTTAATTCGGAAAGATTCTAAAAGGTCTTTCTTTGCGAAACCCACATATTACTGTGCATTATGTTCATGCTTCATACCATAATAATACTGCATATGTTCTGTAGGTGTTAATAGATCAAAGTGAATGCTAGGTGTTAATGACATCAGTACCTTTTTTATTGTGGCTGGTAACTTGATGTCTTTGTGGTTAGAGACTATCTGAAGTGAGATGTCTAAAAGTTAGAGACCGAAGTTCACCAGTTAGAAAAGAAACACATTTACATATCAGCATCATTCACCACACACACAAATTGGTCATTTTTAAATACTGTTTTCTTCAACAACAACTAAAAACTGATACCTAATATATTTAGTTTCTGTAGTAATCCTCCTTTTACATTTCTCATATTTATGCAACTACTGTGAAAATAATGCAGATGTACTAGTATTTCAGACTGAGACTAAATATAAACCTATTGATTTTAATAAAAGATAAAACACTTAAGAATAAATGTGTTAAGGTCTGAAGCTTACAGGATGTTTTTATTGTACAATGACCTCTTATGTCACAAGATCAAGGACGATTTGTTCTGTTAATTCATGACCCCTTTAATTCCTGAAATCATTACATAGCATGTCACACAGCAAAATAATGCTTATTCTGTGTAAGAATGCCATAATCAACATTTTCCAATTCAAGGTTCATATCACTTAACCCTTCATAATATGCAGCATTTGTGTGTTTTCTGTGCCTTTCCACCATGCACTTCAATACGCCACAGTCTCATTGAGTATATGTATTTCTGCCATTATTATCCTGTGGAAAATAGCAAAAATCTATGATTTCAAATGTTGCCCTAAAATGTTTTTGACCTTTAGAATGTCTGTTTATTTTATTAAAATATTATACTATTAGGTTATGATTGTGAGGCATTTTTTCTATCTTCAAAATAAATACATAGGATTGTCATTTATTCTTGTATTGATACTTTTTTTATTTCAAATGCTGTGGTTTTGCTCTATTGCGACTTGTTAATGCTTTCAAGCATGTTTGTGTGAAAACATAGCCATAAATAAATATACATTGTTCATGTTGGAAGAGTTATATGCAGTTAAGCAATATCACCTAAGCAAGGATGCCTTTTTTCCATCCTTGTCTGCTGTTGAGGATGTTTCATCCACTGTGGGGTGATTTTAAGTGTTAATTTGGCCGCAAATTAGTTTTCCAGCAAATGGAATGATCTTTGGTGAAAAATCTTTTTTTGACATATTTTGGAAGATGCTTTGATATTTTATCAAATTCAACAATACATTCTGGGCAAATTGACTACCCTTTTGTTATGTTCGTGGTTGTTTTTGCTCCATTGACTTCCATTTATAATGACATTTTTTGATTGAAAAGCCATCCATGACACCATATAATCATGCATTCTTGATTGTGGCTGGTTTCCCCTGTTGAGAAGAGGTAACATTTGTTATTTTTACTGTTGATCATCTGTTGCAGTGCAAAAAAAAAAAAGCTTAGTTTCTATATGGACTGTAGTGTGTGTGTGCGTGTGCGAGAGTGTAAGAGAGACATTTGTGCACTTACCTTGATATTAGTGAGAAAATCAAAACAAGCCCCTCAGCTCTCAGAACATAGTAAACATAGTAAGTGTACTTATGCACGCACACTATAATCTGCCATAGAACTCTATATAAAAGCCAGAAACTTCTTTTCACAGGCCTATCTAAAGGGTTAATGGTGCCAACTGAACAGTAAAAATTACACGTTTTATCTCTTTTCAACAGGGAAAACCACCAACAATCAAGAAAGCATGATTATATGGTGTCATGGCTTTGCAATAAAAAAAAAGTCAATATAATTGAAGTAAATGGGGCAAAAACAGCCACGAACATGATGAAAGGGTAGTAAATTTGAACAATACACAAGGCTTAATGTAATATTGAACACCTAAAAAAAGAACTTTAACCTCTTGTTATGCTTCCATATTCTGAGCCCAGTCCATGGAAAATGACATACTTGAACTCAAATTGTTCTTTTCTCAACCATGTGGAATATAAACAACTGAAAATGACCAGTTGATAAGTTGTATTTGTTAAGCAATTTTAATGTAAGCTATGAAAGAAACAAATTTTTTTCCCAGATTTATTACATTAACCAAAATACCATATTTCTAATTGACTACTCATCTATACAAACTCTAATAAGCGTTGCATTGACAATTCTTCAATCCAACCACAGTAATCGTCCTGGTAAACCCTATAGAAGAATAACTTTTTCTTTATGGTTGAAAACTTATAACTAAATAGTCAGCATTAACCAGAATAGAGAAGGATCCACTTTAAGAAAGAGGAAGCGGTCAGTGCTGCTGAAGGCCAAGTACTGTAGTTCATTCATTCTGTAAGTTCTATAGCTAATTGTGTTGCTGTGCACATTATTTTCAATTTCACAGTTCTTACATTAGTGTTAACAGAATTGAGAATATTTTTTGCTGTATTAACTGATTGGAATTAAACCAAATCTTCTTAGAAATCTGCATATCAGGGATAATATAGGACTAGCTGTGATATTGTCAAACCAAGGATTCTGATGTGGCAGACAGGAGGGCTTTGACCCGAATGAAGAGTCCACAGAGGTACTGGTGGTGACTAAGGCCCAATCCCAATTCTACCCCTTAGCCCTTCCCCTTACCCCTCGTTTTGCACGTTCACGTGAAGGTGTGTCACAATTCTCTTTAGCTTGAAGGCGTAGGGCTAAGGGGAAGAGCTAAATAGCCCTTGAAACTGAGATTTTTCAGGAGCACGTTTGAAACCAAGGGGTACGAATATTTCCCAGAATACACCATCTACAACAACACACGGAAGTAAGGAGATGCACAAATTCGTTTTTTTGTTTTTTTTTCTCATTATTACGAATTTTTACAAGCCAAGCATATGTTTTAATACATTCATTTTTTAGTGTCTGGTATAATTTTATTGCTGTTTTCGTGTGTTTAGATGAATATGGCCACGGTGTAAATGCACAGTACAGTTACGATCTTATTGCCACATTATATCGTTATGATAACATAATATCGTTGCCTTCAGTGATTTCCTGAAGAAAAATACCCAAAAATAACGCAACTGGAATATAACTACAGCAGTCGCCATCGTCGATCTCATATGAATTAAGAGATTGCAATGACATATTATGACGTGTACAGGTATTGTAGTGCTTTCATATTTCCTGTGGGTACATTATGAAGCCCTTCACCTTCACTCTCGGTTTCAAGGGGAAGGGGTAGGGGTACAAAAATAGAATTGGGATTGGGCCTAAGGTTGCCCACCCCAGGCTTCAGTTTGGACTCTTCCAAGCCTCTGGACCCTATGCACTTTTGTCCCCTTCTAGCAGTTCATCTGATAAATTCAAATCTGATATTCCTGCGACGACTCGAGCTGAGGCCTAAAAAGATGTGCACAGTGCTTGTCATAAATCACAATTTATTTAAATTTGTTTTCAAACGAATAACAATTATTTTAGATTTCAGACATTCAGTACTAGCAAAACCTAAAATGTATGGTTTATAAAATACGCTCTGAAATTTATGGAGACAGCAATAATTATTATTTTTTTAATATACTGTACTTAATGTGCTTTATTCATGTAAGATAAAGTGTTTATGTTGCTAGAACAGCCACTTTCATGTATTTTGGAAGAAAATGATGAAGTAACATGTAGTAAATCCAGCAGCTTTGAGTGTAGATTAACATCTCCCATCATAGGTCAAATAATATGACAATTATTAAGCTGTTTAAATGACAAAATAAATGTACTCATATTTGAGAATTAGAATATCAGATGTTTTTCACAATATAATTGGGTGTTTTTCAATATTTGCAGAAAAGGAAAAAAAGAAACAAAACACCATATATGCATAAATCATTGTAGCTGCATGACAAACTTGACGTGTCACCATGGAAACTTTAAAGTGATGCCTTAAACAGCGGTCACATTAAAAAACTCTATATTTCATCGTCGAGTGTATGCGAAGTAGCCTTTACACAATAATATTTTGATTTTGGTGAACCAAACCAAGGAGTGTGGCAGAAGTTTGCTGGTTCGTGCCTCTTTCTTTCTTTCGTGTGTGAATTTGAAGCTGCTACTTCATTCTTCAGTCTCAGCTTGCATATTCAGTTCAATTCAATTTAACATAGAAGTTCTAATTGAAATTGAAACTGTGTCAGTCCAGTTTTCAGAGTTGAAGTTCAGTTCAGTGTGGTTAAATTTTCACTGCTGTAAGTTCAAACACTGAAGGGCAAATCCATCATTACCACAAGTTGGAAACCAAGCAAGCCAGTGGCGAGGAACAACACTTCCGTCAATTGGTGAATTTAAGGAAAAAACCTAGAGAGAAACCAGGCTCCGTTGGGCACGACCATTTCTCCTCTTGCGAAGCTTCTTGTGCAGAACTGCAGTCTAGGCGCATGGGGCTGGAGAACTCTGGACATCCATAATGGGCAAGTCTGCGTCCAGATACTATTGAAAGAGCTGGACAGGATTTTAAACATTGACATAGCCAGGATACTAGGAGAAGAAAACAAAGCCAGGAAATGTGGTGGAGACTTGGCAAATCCCTTTTGGTTTCTCTTCTGGAGGAGGAGGATTTGAACTGCTGCTCAATGTTCTTTCACAAATGGTTACAAGGAGAAGCAGATCTAAATGCAGTTCACTTAAAATAAAACTAACGTAATCCACAAGAGGGATCCTGTAGCAATGTGTGAAAACAAACCAAGATCATTTAGTAGATAATCTTATTAAAACAAACGGAAATGTGCAAAGGAGACCGGCTGGAAAATGAAACCAACCCAAAACTGATTGTTACACACACAGTATGTTCAGGTTGGTGTTTTGTACTTGCTTTAAAATTTACCACTTGTGTTTTAAAGAGGTCTTAAAACAGTCCCTCTTGTCAGTCACAAACAGCAGTGTTCTTGTCAGGAAGTACTATACTTGACCACGGTGTCACTGCAGAAGTGTGTTGGTGTGATATACTCTGACACGCAATAATACCAAAGGAAATCACTTTTACAGTGTTGAGTTTTACAAATAACACCCTCTGCCCTTCTTTCACTTCTTTTATTGTGCAATCTGCTTTTCCCAATCCACTACAGAAGACTACTGAGAAGGTAAGGGGTGGTCTTAATTATTTTTGTTTATGGTTTCCATTTGTAAAATCTCCACTCTAAATGATTGTATTTTTTTTGTTTTGTACAGTAAATAATCATTATCTGCCCGTCTCGCTGAATTGGCTGTGCACAATCCTCTGCTTTTATCTGTTGTGGAACAGTTATAATGCTTGGTACTTTTACATGTGACATTGGTTGGTAATGCTTTAGATTACATCCATCAAAATACACAATAAGTAAACCAAATGTACAGCCTACATTTTGTACTATTAGTGTCCCCATGAAATACATACTGTATGTACATGTATTGGAACAATTTACTCTAAAAGAAAAAAACTCTGGGATGTTTTAACTCAACTTTGGGTTAAATATAGACAAATCTAACTGTTGGGTTAACATTTTTAAATAAACTTTTTAATCCAGCTCTTTGGTTTCAAAGTTGGAATTTACAACGTATGCAATCATTACAGCAGAGTGTGTTCAGTTTGCATAGCATTGTGTACCATTAAAGTTCAATGCAACTGAAAACAACTATCAGTTTTCAGTCTTTCAGTTCTACTTACAACAAACATACAAAACGAAATTACAAACCTTTATTCCAGAATTTATTTGCTGTAAAACTGGGATTTATAACTTGGTTAAGTAAAATTCAAAATAGGTAAGGCAACTAAGTAAAGCAAATTTACGGGAAGAAAAAGGTAAATAACATTTACCTGTATTTAATGGACAATTTTTTTGTCCCATGTGCATAGTTAAATAAATAAACTGTTATCCACTTGTTTCTCATTGTACAGGGTTGATATATTTGTGTGGTGTAAATTAAATTGGTGCTTCCTGTTTCACATAGTCACAGGGTAAATAAATGTATCCGGGGTGCAAATTATAATCATATCCAATAAACAATTTAATAAAAACAATAAACATAAAATTAATTAAAATCAAATTTCGAAGAGGACACAAACATTAGTTAAAATTGTACATGTAAGACCCCGCCGATTCGACATCTACACGCCGGACTGGGACTGAGCCAGCCATTCTGGTATGGGAGGAGGGGTGTGAATAATAGTAATCACATCTAGGGTTCAAAAAAGTTTTAAAATAGCCCTGATCATGAGCATACATTATATGTGCTAAAACAATCACTCGTTCAAGTTATTGGTGTTACAAATAGCCTGCTAATGCTTTAGTTAAGTTTATTTTTACGTTTAAATTTTTGTTTTGGATGTTCAGTGGTTGAGAAGTGAGGATATTGTCACCTCATTGTACACAAGTTTATAGCAAATTTATTGATGACAGTTTACACTTTAACACAAGTTACCACATGATTTGTGCAAAGCATATAGAAAAAGGTGGATAATCGATTAAAGGCATAGTGCACCCAACATGAAAACTACATCATTTATTCTCTCCATATGGCTCTAAACCTTTGAGATTCTTCTGTTGAACACAAAATTTAGAAAAATGCTGTTTTCAGGCACCCATTGACCTCCATAGTATGGAACCATTTACGTTAACCGGTAAAAAAAATTGGAATAAAATTCACTCAACTTAAAATAATTTGTTTTCCTTTGACTCAGTTCAGCTTTATTGACCTATTTCTCTAAGTATTTTCAACTTAAAATGTTTAGTTGACCAATTTAAATAGTTGACCCAACTAATGAAGCATTCTGGATAAGTTCTGACAGGCCTCTAAGTCAAGCTCTGCTATTAGTTTAGATTTGGGAAGCCCAGCCCCTATCAGTTGATCTAAATTTCTCACTACTGCACTCTGCTTTCCTCTTCCTGCTTGTTGCTTTCAACTTGTGCTAACTTAATATCATTGGTTTGTCATTGTAGCTTGCTTTGTTCTGCAATATTTGACTACTCTCCTATTCAAAATGAAAGGGTTACCCCTGAAACTGCTGTTATTTCCTGGAGCTTTCATGGAGCTCATGAAAAGGACAGGGACGTTAGAACAGAGCCATACCGCCAAATGCAAACTTGAAGTATGGCAATAAATTTGAAATGAGCTGAAGCTTGTCTAATGTTCTTTTTGACTCTAGAGGACCTGACTGAACTTATTTAAAGTAATTTGGAATTGCAAAACTTAAGTATAAATTAATGTATTTCAACTAAACTTTGCAAGTTCTGCTTATATGTCATTGTCTTTGAACTCACACAGAAAGACCTCCTGGTCCAGCCGGGACTCTTACTGTGCTTTTTACTGTGTGAACTTCTTACTGTGTGGTGACAGTGCTAACCACTTACCCGCAGTGCCGCCTACAACAAAATACATTACACATTTTATTAAAGGACTTTACTTTAACAATTACACACACTGTACTTTAAAAATAATAGACTTAATTAACGAAATACGAAAAAATATACATAAGAAATAATTTTCCTTATAAAGTCATTTTCTGTTTTTAAGGACAATTTTTGTCCTTACAAAGTAATTGTTTGGACAACACATGTTGAGGTGACAAAGACTATAGTTAAGTCAACTTACAGACAAGAAAAACTATTACAGAAAACTTACTATGTTAAATTAATATTCAGAAATTGCAAGTTGTTTCAACTTACAAAACCATGTTGACAAGATTAAAATGTAGAAGGATTTTACAATTTTCATGTCGATGGGTGCAGCAACCAGCGTTTTTCAGAACATCTTCTCTTGTGTTCAAATAGGTTTTTATCAAGTGAAGGGTGAATAAATTATGACATAATGTTCATTGTTAAGTGAACTATCCCTTTAAGTGATGCAGGACATAATTAATACACTGCAATTTCAATTAGTTTATCCACTATTAACATTTTAACTTTGGTTTTTATTTATGTTTGACACAGAAACATGAACGCTTCACTTTTGCGTCATCTACTTTTTCAAGGTAAAGTATCTGCTTTTCTCTTTTAGGAATGTTTTGTCACAATAAATGGTCATATTTAACTCTAGCATACCAAAACAGCTAGCTACACTAACAGAAAACAATATGAGTTCAATTAAATGCTGAAAATGTCGGTTTAGATGAACACTCAGCCATTAATGTTTTTTTAATTTTTGTTCCGCAGGTGTTCTGCTGTTTGGTGCTTTAGGATGGGAAGTGAAAATGCCAAAGGAAATTCATGGCCTCAAGGGTTCCTGTCTGGTGATTCCATGTTCTTTCAGCTACACATTATACCCACCCACAAAGCCAGACAGAGTTGTGTGGTATCAGTGGGCCTCTAGCGGTTATCCTTTAGTCTATGATCCTTTAAATGCAAATGATGTAATTGACAAGTTCAGAGGAAAAACAGAGTTTTATAGAACCTCAAGTGGTGGTTGCAGTCTGCTTATCAAAAACCTGGAACAGTCCCACCATGGAGAGACATTATACACATGGATTGACCCTGAAAATGTTGGATGGCGCACTTATGAATTTTATGATGTCACCTCTACAATCCTTGTTGATGGTATGTACAGTCGTGGCCAGAAGTTTTGAGAATGACATAAATATTGGAAATTGGAAAAGTTGCTGCTTAAGTTTTTATAATAGCAATTTGCATATACTCCAGAATGTTATGAAGAGTGATCAGATGAACTGCATAGTCCTTCTTTGCCATGAAAATTAACTTAATCCTGAAAAAAACTTTCCACTGCATTTCATTGCTGTCATTAAAGGACCTGCTGAGATCATTTCAGTAATCGTCTTGTTAACTCAGGTGAGAATGTGGACGAGCACAAGGCTGGAGATCATTATGTCAGGCTGATTGGGTTAGAATGGCAGACTTGACATGTTAAAAGGAGGGTGATGCTTGAAATCATTGTTCTTCCATTGTTAACCATGGTGACCTGCAAAGAAACGCGTGCAGCCATCATTGCATTGCATAAAAATGGCTTCACAGGCAAGGATATTGTGGCTACTAAGATTGCACCTAAATCAACAATTTATAGGATCATCAAGAACTTCAAGGAAAGAGGTTCAATTCCTGTTAAAAAGGCTTTAGGGCATCCAAGAAAGTCCAATAAAGCCAGGATCGTCTCCTAAAGAGGATTCAGCTGCAGGATCAGAGTGCCACCAGCGCAGAGCTAGCTCAGGAATGGCAGCAGGCAGGTTTGAGCGCATCTGCACGCACAGTGAGTCGAAGACTTTTGGAAGATGGCCTGGTGTCAAGAAGGGCAGTAAAGAGGCCATTTCTCTCCAAAAAAAAATCAGGGACAGATTGATCTTCTGCAAAAAGTATGGCGAATGGACTGCTGAGGACTGGGGCAAAGACATATTCTCCGATGAAGCCCCTTTCCAATTGTTGTCATGCCAACAGTAAAGCATCCTGAGACCACTCATGTGTGGGGTTGCTCCTCATCCAAGGGAGTGGGCTCACTCACAATTTTGCCCAAAAACACAGCCATGAATAAAGAATGGTACCAAAACACCCTCCAACAATCCAATAGTTTGGTGAAGAACAATGCATTTTCCAGCACGATGGAGCACAGTGCCATAAGGCAAAAGTGATATCTAAGTGGCTCGGGGACCAAAACGTTGACATTTTGGTTCCATGGCCTGGAAACTCCCCAGATCGTAATCCCATTGAGAACTTGTGGTCAATCCTCAAGAGATGGGTGGACAAACAAAAACCCACTAATTCTGACAAACTCCAGGAAGTGATTATGAAAGTATGGGTTGCTATCAGTCAGGATTTGGCCCAGAAGTTGATTGAGAGCATGCCCAGTCGAATTGCAGAGGTCCTGAAAAAGAAGGGCCAACACTGCAAAAACTGACTCTTTGCATAAATGTCATGTAATTGTCGATAAAAGCCTTTGAAACGTATGAAGTGCTTGTAATTATATTTCAGTACATCACAGAAACAACTGAAACAAAGATCTAAAAGCAGTTTAGCAGCAAACTTTGTGAAAACTAATATTTGTGTCATTCTCAAAACTTTTGGCCATGACTGTAGATACTAAAATATTCATATTTGCTTCACTGCTTGTCTTGTTAATCCGAGAGTGTTGTCTAAATGTAACAATTATTCAATTTGTAGTGAGTCCACAGCCGCCCAGCATCAGTATTTCTGGAGGAGAGAAGACAGGTGACAAGATCAGAGTAACTTGTTCAACGTCCCACACGTGTCCATACAGCAATCCAAACATCATTCTCAACGGTATTGAAGGATCTGACCAAATAAACAATGACTGTAGTTTAGACGGTCAGTGCAGAAAAACTCTGACACGCACAGGTGTTGTAAAGGCAGAAAACACAGTTTTTAAGTGTTCAGTAACACATCAAGGTGGCACAACAGTAAAATCTACAAAAGACAAAGTTCAGAATGTGAGTGAACACAAATATGAACCTCTTTGTCAGATGTTACTTATAAATACATATTAAATGTGATGGTTGAACCTGTTACAAGATTTAATTTCAATTTCAGGTGTTCATCAAAAAATAACAATTGAGCCTGAAATGGCAGATGTCACTGAGGGCATCAAACAGATCTTCACCTGTACCATCTACCATTCCTGTCAGAAAGAGAATCCAACCATCACGTGGAACTATGAGAACATGCAGGTCTCAAAGGGGAGCAAAATAGTTTCTGTTTTTGATCGAGTCACCTATTCCAACATAACCTTTCTGGGTACCACAGAAGACCATGGGAAGAAGCTGACGTGCACTGCAAAAGTTTCTGGAAGAAACATTGAGGCTTCTGTTGCTTTACGTGTACAGTGTGAGTAAATGTTAATATGAATTGATGTGTGTTCCATTTAAATGTGAAACCTTTTACAAAATTGACAAACAAAATTTCAGGTGTTCACCGTAACATAACAATTGAGCCGGAAATGGCAGATGTCACTGAGAATGTTGCACAGAACTTCACTTGTACCGTCCATCATTCCTGTCAGAAGGAGAATCCAACCATCACATGGAACTTCGAGAACATGCAGGTCTCAGAGGGAACCACAACACTTCCTGGTTTTCATCGAGTCGCCTTTTCCACCATAACCTTTCTGGGTGCAAATGAAGACCATGGAAAGAAACTGATTTGCTCTGCAGCATTTTCCAGAGGAAATATCACAGAATCTGTTGTCTTATATTTGCAACGTGAGTGATCTCACCATGTCTCATCATATATGGTTTTCTATTGACTATCTTAGTATTAGTTAGCACTTATAATGATTAATTCTTTTATCCACTTTCCATAATGAAACAGACTCGATGCTCACTGTACTGAAGACTACTGGTCTTTACATCCTAACACCCTCACTAGTGTTCCTCCTGGCTTGTGTAATTGCTGGAGTCATCATATGCAAGAGGCGACACAGGTAAATCTTTGTGTATTTTACTTTAGGACAGGCATTCGAAATCTTTTTTGATAGTTGAAACCCTTAGATGCAATTCAGGCTCATTGGAAATACATGCCTCAGCCTACATTTTTGCAAAACTTGAGATGCATTGCTTCAGGTATATTTTGTTGCATGTTTTACATAACAAATCCACTAGAGGACACTGTCTGCATTTTTTGCAAACCTAAAAAACTTGAAAGTTATTTGTTGTATGTATCAGATACACATCCTTCTATACACAAGATGAGAAGGCAGGGCTTGTCATACAGATCACCTAGTGCAGGGGTTCCCAAACTTTTCAGCCTGTGACCCCCAAAGTAACAATGCCAGTGACTCGCGACCCCCAAATTCCTCTTGAGGTGGTTATAAATACACAAACGTTGCTCACACAATAATAGTCCTATATAAACACGAGCATATTGACAACACAAACAAGTGCAACAGTCTTAACAACCATATCATTTTTATAGTCATTTATTAATTTAATTTTATATTAACCTAAGCTAAAGAGACTGGTGGGCACAACGTTTTCAGCACAAGTCTATTCTTGGCTTAATTTTGGAGACCACCACTCAGAGATCATCCTCAATGTTCAGTTGTGGCCTGTATTTATTTTTTATGTATTTGTTTGCCATAAAGGTTTCAGAAAGTTGAACCTGGTGCTATAAAATCAGTCTGCTGCAGCTGACACTATTGCTGTGTTGTTAATCTAACGTAAGCACACCAATCCTATGAAAAAAAATATTGAAAGGCTGATGGCTTTTAATTTTTATGATGTTGTTTTTTATGTAACTATTAACTACTATTTTGATCTTCTGTGGGTTATGGATAAAATATGGTCATTCTACTAGTTTAATAAAATTTATTTGACTTTTGGAAAACACCAAACGACCCCCTGTCAATGTCCCGTGACCCCCCAGGGTGTCCCGACGCCCAGTTTGGGAGCCACTGACCTAGTGAACCACTAACCTAAAACCCTCCCTAAACAAACATGAGGAAAAAGTATTGTAACCACGTAGATTTGTCTTTTGATTTTACATTGCTTTTATCTCTTTTGTGGAAACGTGCTTCACTAGACTCGAACCCAAGTGCTTTTCATCACAAGTACAAAACTAAACAAAGTGAGCTACAGAGTAAATCACAGCAGAAATCTTTTCCATAATGAGATAGATATGTGAGGCGAACTTATTCGATTATAAATCGTAGACACTGTGAGAGTGTTTTTTGGTATTTTTTGGTGTTCTGCAAAGAACTGCACGAAAATAATCCTTTATTTGTTGATGATATGTTCTTGTACAGCCTCGTAGTGTTCATTTTCATTAACAACAGTCAAATGTATGTTAGTTGGTGGTTCATTCCGCAGTGGCAACCTCTGAAATAGAGACTGAGCCAAAGAAAGGTAGGAAATGTATGTTTAAGTACGTTTTTGTGGTTTCACAATAAAAAGTGCACCGAAGCACATATTTTCAGTGAACCTGTGTTGCTTAGATGTGAAAAGATGTTGGTTATTGGTAGGGCCAGACAGAATCTGCAGACATCTTTTGCTATTTCTGCTGAGAATTTTGTAAACAAAATCTGCGCATTTATGCAGAATGATTTTAGGAGTATCATAACTAAAAACTTAATATATAAAATAGAAAATAATAAAATGTTAAGTTTTATTTAATGTTTAGAATGCAAATCCATTTAGAGCCACTTATTTGGTAAACAAAGCAAGTGTCTCATCTCTCATAAAATATATCTACTAAAAGACAGAAAATATTACTTAACAAACTTTATTGTACATAAATAATATGAACATTTTAATATTACTATTATTATATCATAATAATATTAGTAAACAGCAAGAAGGTCGCTGGTTCGAGCCTCGGCTGGGTCAGTTGGCGTATCTGTGTGGAGTTTGCATGTTCTCCCCGTGTTTGTGTGGGTTTCCTCCGGGTGCTCCGGTTTCCCCCACAAGTCCAAAGACATGTGGTACAGGTGAATTGGGTGGGCTAAATTGTCCGTAGTGTATGTATGTTATTGAGTGTTTGTATGGATGTTTCCCAGTGATGGTTGCAGCTGGAAGGGCATCCGCTTCGTAAAACATATGCTGGATAAGTTGGCGGTTCATTCCGCTGTGGCGACCCCAGATTAATAAAGGGACTAAGCCGAAAAGAAAATGAATGAATGAATGAATATTAGTGAAATTAATTTAAACAAATATAATAATTGAATATATATAAATTTACACACATTTGCACAAGTACTCAATGATGGGCTAAAAATCTGCAGAAATCTGCAGATTCCTGCGTGTGCAGATTCCGTGTTGGCCTTATTGGTCACTTAAGTAAGGGATAATGTACATTTAGACAGTTGTTCTCACAGAATAAAGCCCGAAAGGCTTATCAGCAGCAACTGTAGCACTGTTGTATAACTGCGTGTTGATGTTGATGTTCATTGGATCATAAACAATGCTTATTGAAATATATAGTAATATGTTATTGCTTTCACTCTGGTGGAGCTCTGATCAATGAAAAACATTGAACAGGGCATAAAGTAGAAGTCAAACAAAAGGGAAAGCAAGTTAAATAATAATTGTAAACATTTACAGCATCACTTTGCTTTTCTAACACACAACTGTTCTCAGGTCAAAAGATGCAAGTACTGTGTCAGGAAACAAACCTTTCAAACCTCAAATGCCATCACCAAAAAGGTACAGTATAGCAATTTAACACATTCCAGTCAAAATGCTCAAAAATAAGAAAATATATTTGAGGTGTAAATGCAATAAACAATTTAATATTTCCCCCATGCCCCTCAGTGAGCCAAAATCCAGATGTGTGAGTATTATTATTTTGGTATCATTATTATTTTTAACAGTATTGCACTGTTGAAAACATACTCCGGCTCTGTACTAAAATTGGTTTGTGAATGTTGCCTGACTGTTTTTCTTGAAATATTTCACTTAGGGTAATGATTATGAAGCTGTATACAACAACGCGGAAGAACTCGACATCTATGCCAATGCCTGATCAAAATTTAAGACATCAAAACAATCAAATGTGCTTATGAAGCGTTTTTAAATTGCTTACCATTGTTACACTTCATTAATGATAGAATAACTTCTTTCATGCATATTAAACGTCTAATTTTCATGTGCATTAAATATCTAACATTTAGGCTTCAAATACAGTACATCTTTTACTGGCTACAGGTTTTAGATAACACAAACTAGGCTATACATCATTGAATGTATCATTACCAATTGTGCTTGTGTTAAAAAAAGGTTTTTTGTTTTTTTTCAAATACTTGACTCTTAAATATCCTAATTGTATTGTTACATATTGTGTAACATATATAGCATTTGTGAATTATTGGTTGCCTTTTGTTCATTTATTTTTATCTTTTCTGTCTGATTTCCACATCCTGCTTTTGATTGGCTCATTAGGCTGTTTAGCAATAAAACCTGTTGTGGTGATGAGTTAATGGTTGTTATTATAGCTACTTACTCTCATTATATATTTTTTAAAGTCTCAAAATGTAAACTTTTACTTTACTTTTTACTTTGACTTAAATTTATCTTTACAATAATGCATTTGCGTAAACTTTTAACATTTAAATATGTATTTATATTTTTATGCAACAAGCTAAATGTTCCCAGCTTGACTAAAGTTCCTAAATACCTTTACGGATGCTCAAAATGCTGGCGCCACCTACTGGTGGACATTTTGTTAAAAGCAATAAGAACTCTAAGCAAACATAACACATTTTAACAATACAACAGAAAAAAATTCTTGAAATTATTAATGTTTTTATAATAATTATAAATCATTTAACATCAGTGTGTTTTTAATTATATTTTGTGCTTTCTGCACTAAAAATAATGATTAATTCCTTTAGCCATTTTCAACATAAGGCAGGCGTAAGACTATGGGTCAGTTATTGCATAATAGTTGAGTGCTACGACCCCTAGTTATGTGACATAAAGAGGTTTATAGGACTTACATACATACACAGCACATACATACATAGCACGCGGTGGTTCATAGACTAAAGCGGTGTTCACAATATGAGGCAGCGGCAAATCAACAAGCGACTGTTCATTTCAATTTAGAGTGAGCGGCTTCAGTCTACACGAGCGACAGCTACCATTGGCAACAAGGTGGGCATGTCGAGCGATGCGGCAAAGTTGAGAAATTTTATGCAAATGAAGAGCGACTTTCTTGAGAGACAGCCAATTGTATTTTCCTTGCTGTAGACCTACACAGACCTTATCTGTTTGCAGCAGATAAATAGCCGCAATGACAGAGAACACACTTTTATCTTGATCATATTTGTAATTAAGCATTTTATGTACTGATTCCGTTTATATTTAGTGTTTTCTTTGAACAATGTTCACTTTCAGCGGCACGTAAAACTCATTTGCTCTGTGAATATCACCATAATCATTACCTAAGCAATTGCCACCCAGAGTGACAGGCAGCTACAAAGTCGCTGCTAGTGTGAATGAGGCATAACGCAGCCGTTCCCACACTGACTGACTTGTTTTTTCTTATAAACACAAAAGAAGTTGTTTTAATTTTTTTTTTTTAATTGCTGCACATATTAAGAGGTTTTCTGAAGGTGGCAGATGAAGTGCAGTGATGAGTTTGCATTTTTGATAAACTATGACAGTTTGCGTTCATTGAAAAATAACAACGAGTAATAACTCCATATGAAACAGTCCCTTAAATGTAACGTTGCATCTTCAGTTTCTTGGGCACGCTTTGCACTCACACCACAAGCGTACCACACCCAACCCCAACTGAACCATTCTCTGGCCCATCTCTTTCAACCAATTGAACAGGCATGGCGTGGCCTCGAGTTGCCTTGAGATTTTGATGCCTTAAATTTTTTCCTTAAAGAGCCCCTATTATGCATTATAAAAGGTCATATTTTGGTTTTGGAGGTCTCCAACAGCAGGCTGATATGGATGCAAGGTCAAAAACACTTTTATTGTCTTGTAACATGCATTTATTTTTATTTAATTATCCCAACAACTCACTTTGTTCAGCGACTAATTTTTTCAAAGCCCTTCTTTGCGTGACACTAATCTATAGTAACTGGTCCGATGAACCAGACTGTTGTGATTGGTCAACTGCATTCAGCGTGAGATGGAAAGGAATGCCCAACAAGCAGCCAGCCATGGTGCAGAGTATATGTGTGGGCCCAATGCAGTTAAACACCAGCATATTGCTCTATTCTTAACAATGACCCCAAGTAACAACAGATACATTCAGTATTAATCAACACAGCCACAAAAGTTTAACAATTTTAAAAATTAACCACTCCACATCTGTGTAAGAACAGGTAATTAGTCAGCACCAATAACCTAGTGGTACTGTGTGCCGACATATATAGCACAGAAGTGCTTACGTTGACCTGAGTTTGATTCCCTGCTCAAGGTCCTTTGTCAATCCTTCCCCTCTCTCTGCTCCCAATGCTGTCCTGTCTGAAATCTCCACTGTCTTATATCATAATAAAGGTGAAAACTCCTAAAAAATAATTCTTAAAAAAAAAAAAGAACAGCTGATTTTGCCCATAGCAATGACAAACCCCAGGGGATCGCGACTTCAGAAATGCATTAAATCAGTAAAGGAAGTGGCACATGAGGGGTTTTCCACACTGTTTTAGATGTGATATGTGAATAGCCCCATAAAGAGTTAAACCCTACCCCCTCACAGTGACATAACATGACTCTACTGACTGCATTGTGTCTGACGTTGCAAGTCTGAAATATACAGTCTCAGCTTGCAAATCCAAGCCTGCATCCAGATACTATTGAGATACAGTACAAGTCGTGCAGAGCGATTACAAGTTGCAACACAAAATTAAATACATATTTTTGGAATCTAGAGAATACATTTTAATCACACTTACAGGTTGTGATCCGGAGAAACTGGTCCATATAGGAACTATGTACTGACAAAGTCCCTGTCAAGGACATCTTTTCTTTAATGTCAAACAGACAGCAGAAAATGACAGGAACAAACACAGCACAGTTAAAGGTTGGCTCGGCTATACTATTATTGTGAAAAGTATCTTTAGGCATTTATTCACAGCAGCCCTGCTTCTCTGGTCATCTCTGAGTGGTCATCTTTGCATCATGATCAATCCCATCCCCTGCACTGTTAGTCTTTGAAGGGAAGGGTGGATTCAAGTTTTCCCGGGTTCGGTGCCACATATATGGCAATGTTTCGTATCGGCGTCCACATGAAAAGACTGAAGATTTAAAATATATCCTCAGCTGGATGTTTTAATTCACTTAGAGCTGTGTTAAACACTAGATAGAAGGTATTTTTCAAAAACCCATAATAGGGTTTCTTTAAAAACAAGTAATTTCAGTTTTACAAAACTTAGCACCCTTTTCTCTTCTATTTAAAATGCAGTTAAAACATAACCCCAATCAGTCACAATAACCAGTTCCAAAAATAATGACTATCTGTGAAGTATTCTACGTGTGACTTGACCTCTTGTGTTTTATAAGGGTCCTAAAACCTGGTGTTAGAAACTGTGTTCTACCAGGAAATACTATCTTTGACTGCAGCATCAGCGGAAGTGGACTGATGTGATGAGCTCTGACATTTGACATGACCAAGATCTTAATCATTTTGCTGGGCTTGAGCTTTATACAATAAATGTACTGAGCTTCATCTCACGCCTGTGACTTCTGGGCAACAAGTTATTTTTCCATCCCTCTGCAAAGAACTACTGAGTGAGGAGGTAAGAATGAAAAAAATATTTGTTACATGTTTTAAAAAAGAAGAGACTGATGACCTTACAATGAAAAATGTAGTGTAATTGGTGGACTGGTATTAAGTGATTCTGAACAAAATGTTAAAATTGTATTCATATTATCCACTGTTTAATTTTCCTAAACTTAATTAACCACATTTAAATTTCTTTTAAATTTCTTTTGTTCAAGTGTTAACCCAGGAACATGAAAGCATCACTTTTGCTTCCTTTACTTCTCCAAGGTAGAGTGTTTTCTTTTTACTATAAGGGTTTAAGTGCATTTTATGTATATTTTTAAATTTGGCAACACAAAATCTTCCACACTCAGTAGAGTTTATATATTATGAAGAAGTTTTTAATTTAAAACAAATTTATTCCACATTCTGAAAGAACATGTCACACAAGTCCTTGTGCAAAAGCATTAGCCTACAGAGAATGTAAAATATGAAGTTCAAGAATGTTTTATATTTCAGTTAAACTACAAAATAAAAAGTTTAAATAATCCAACCTCCAGCCCTTCCGCTACATGAGCAAAGCTACAAGCGTTGAGTGCGTGAAGTGTTTAACATACCACACTTCTTTTTAACGGTTAAATAAGTGCATCATCCAGGTATTTAAAATGCACTTGTTCTTTCTAGAATTTTCAGTCTGAATGCACTACTTATACTATACTACAAAATGGTGGAGAACAGTGCATGAGTATGCAATTTGGGATGCACCTTCTGTTCTTTCAGTGTTTATAACAATCTAAATGGTTACCATTGAAACAGCCGTAAAGGAAATTGGTATCGTGGCAATATTTGTGCATGCAGAGTAGCTGGAGTAACCTGAAAATTATGCATTTTAAGGCCCAATCCAAATTCTATTATTTTTTTTTTACCCCTACCCCTTCCCCTTGGCCTTTAAAACAGAGTATGAAGGGAAAGGGCTTCAAAATTTACCCCTTACAAATCGGACACCAATACAACACCTGCACACGTCATCATGTGTCATTGCGAGCTCTTACTTCATATGAGATCAATGATGGCGACTGCATGTAGTTTTTCCAGTTGCATTAATGTTTAGTATTTATCTTCAGGGGCGTCACGGTGGCGCAGTGGGTAGCACAATCGCCTCACAGCAAGAAGGTCGCTGGTTTGAGCCCCGGCTGGGTCAGTTGGCATTTCTGTGTGGAGTTTGCATGTTCTCCCCGTGTTTGTGTGGGTTTCCTCCGGGTGCTCTGGTTTCCCCCACAAGTCCAAAGACATGTGGTATAGGTGAATTGGGTAAGCTAAATTGTCCGTAGTGAATGCATGAGAATGTGTGTGTGTTTCCCAGTGATGGGTTGCAGCTGGAAGGGCATCCGCTGCGTGAAACATGTGCTGGATAAGTTGGTGGATCATTCCACTGTGGCGACCCCAGATTAATAAAGGGACTAAGCCGAAAAGAAAATGAATGAATGAATGAATTTATCTTCAGGAAATCACCGAAGGCAACGATATCATGTTATCAAAACTATACATTGTGGCAATAAGCTCATAACTGTAGGCTATTGTGTATTTACAACGTGGCCATATTCATCTACCTGTATGCAAACACAAGAAAACATCATTAACATTATACCAGACACTGTAAAAAGGTCATTCCCAGCCACTAAATTTCTTTGACAGGGTATTTGAGTGTCATCGAATGACAGATGTGAAAGTATGTTGTGGGACTCCTATACAAGAGTTATTATTATGGATTATAGATAGCAAAATTGAGCTTTTTTTAATCTTTTTTTTAACTGGGACACCCCTTCAGGTGAATGCGCAAAACGAGGGGTAGTGGTAAAAGGAAGAGCTAAGGGGGAGAATTGGGATTGGGCCTAAATGTAATTAGGGCTTAAGCAACAACAATAACATGGCAGATCAGTTCAAATTTAGTTGTTGATTTGAAATGTGTAATTTAATTGAGAGTTCAGTGAGCAGTTTTCGCCAATTCAGGATTCCCCCATACTATTTTGATAGAGCTTTGGTCTTACATGTACTGTTCGAGGGCGTTGAAAAAATGAGACTTTCCTTAAAATGGAATTTGTTGATACTTACAAAATGCAAACTACTAAGTAGTGAACTATAGTGTCCTGTACTGAAATGATCAACTCAAATTAACACACAGCCATTATTCACTCAAACTCTTGTCCTACAGGTGTCCTGCTGTTTGGTGTATTAGGAGTGCAAGTGAGAATGCCAAAAACAATTCACGGTCTCAAAGGTTCCTGTCTGGTGATTCCATGTTCTTTCAAATTCACATCAAACCCACCCAAAAACAAACATAGAGTTGTGTGGTATCAGTGGGTCTATAGTGGTTATCCTTTAGTCTACCATCCTTTAAATGCAAATAAAGTAATTGAAAAGTTCAGAGGAAAAACTGATTTATATGGAAGCTCAAGTGGTGACTGTAGTCTGCTGATCAGAAAACTGGAACAGTCCCACCATGGAGAGGCATTATACACAGGAATTGACTCTGGAACAACACACAGACTTCATGACGTCACTTCCACAGTCTATGTTGACAGTATGTAAAAACCTTTTTCTTATCTTGATTCCTGATTTATTTATGAGAGTGTTACCTAATTGTGTAATTTCTTCTGTTTCTAGCACGTCCACAGCCGCCCAGCATCAGTATTTCTGGAGGAGAGAAGATGGGGGAGAAGATCACAGTAACCTGTTCAGCTTCGCACACGTGTCCATACAGCAAACCAAACATCACTCTGAACGGTATTGAAGGATCTGACCAAATAAACAATGACTGTAGTGAAGACGGACAGTGCAGAATCACTCTGACACGCACAGGTGTTGTAAAGGTAGAAAGCACAACTTTTGAGTGTTCAGTAACACATCATGGTGGCATAAACACATCAGCTGCAAAAGACAAAAGTGCATTATGTGAGTAAAATGCTTTGCAGAATTGCATTATTAAAATACCTTAATAAAGACCCTACAGAAATCCACAATGTCAATTTTCAGGTGTTCCTCAAAACATAACGATTGAGCCTGAAACAGCAGATGTCACTGAGGGTGTCGCACAGAACTTCACATGTACCGTCCACCATTCCTGTCAGAAAGAGAATCCAACCATCACATGGAACTACGAAAACATGCAGGTCTCAGAGGGGAGCACAAGACTTTCTGGTTCAGATCGAGACGCCTATACCACCATAACCTTTCTGGGTGCAAAAGAAGACCATGGGAAGAAACTGATCTGCTCTGCTAAATTTTCTGGAGGAAACATCACGGCATTTGTTGTTTTACATGAGCCATGTAAGTAATTAGTTCGTGTGTGACATTTCCTTATTAAATTCATCATTACAATGCCTTTGAGATGTCTGATTATATTTTTTTGTTTTGTTCTAATAATAATGACTCATCCTGTTATCTCTTTTTATAAAGCAAACATGATGGTCATCCTAACGCCTTTACTTGTGTTCATCTTCGCTTGCATACTTGTTGGAGTCATCATATGGAAGAAGCGTCACAGGTAAATATTTATTGTTCAAAAATGATTTAATTTTATTAGCCACAATGTTCAATTATTAAATATAAGTTCAACAGGACTTGATTTAAAATCAGTATGTTAAACTGGCACTGGGGTGTTTGTGGAGAGATTGATCAGCTTGGATGTTTTACAATCATTATTACATCTGTAAATATCCAACATTACTTGCAGGATGTTTATCTCTTCACATGAATTTTCCGTTCCAGTTGAGTTTTCTGAACTTGCGCAGAAGATGCAATTGAAACAAATTCCATGCATTTGCCAGCGAATTCAAGTGTTGTCAGTCGATTGAATGGGCGTTATCAGTGGTTTATATAGTTTATCTATCAGCTGATAGATATGGGCCAGTAGGGGCCTACTGCGCCTACTGGTAGGCTCAGAAGGCTGTTATCAACCATGCACATGGTTAATCTGCTGTTCTCGCGTAAATCCAGCAGAGGCCGCTCCGATTGACCTGCCCTCTTCCTTCCCTAAACCCAACGGTCATTATTTTTTCAAAAGCAGTGATTATTTTTCAAAAGCAGCGATTAACCTGCCCTCCTCCTTCCCTAAACCCAACCGTCTGTTTTTAAAAAAGCAATAAAAACAAATAATTAACTTTTGTCTTAGCTGCTTTCTGAAACTGTTTTTTGCCGGACTCGAACTCCGTCATCGCTGTCATCTCCGCACCACGTCTCAAGTCTGCCGACGTACACAGTGAACCACTGGAGAAACTGATAGCAGCTGAAAATCCATTCATATGGAGGTAAGCGTGTAACATTCGAATCGGGTGCATTTGCAGCAATTTGCGTCGCACATTCCATGTCATTTGTCACAAAAAATTTGCCTATATACTATTTGAGTCTTTGCATTGACTTTAAATGTAAGTTACCCATGCGAATACTTAAATTTGCATTTGTTGTAAACCCAGCAAAATAGATTTGCTTCAAATTGCTTAAAAATGAAATAAATAAAAACACAGTCTCGCCAATATTCCCAAAACTCTCATTTTCAGCATCTTCAAGTTGAGTATTTTAATTGCTGACAGACTTTTCACCAGATCCATCAAGCGATAGTGACAGAAATCACCATTTAACAGTAAAGACATATAAACAGTTTTAAGATTTACTAATGATATAATTTTTATGCCGGTGGTAATTATGAGTGAAAACTGGAGCACAATAAATGATACAAATTTTATTGTGTTGAATGAGTTTAATGAGTTTAATTTAGTTAAATGAGTTCTTCTCAAAAACAGTTTGGCTATTTTCATTACAATCAGACCTGATTGGTGTTAGAGTAGATACACTTCTGTGCATATTTAATTTGTTCTAGTGAAGTGAAGTGAAGTGAAGTGAAGTGAAGTGTGGCCAAGTATGGTGTCCCATACTTGGAATTTGTGCTCTGCATTTAACCCATCCAAGTGCACACACACAGTTAGTGAACACACACATACCGTGAACACACACCCGGAGCAGTGGGCAGCCATGCTGCGGCGCCCGGGGAAAATTCTACAATGTGTTATTATAACTCTTTTTTTGTGTATTAGTATATGATGGCAAAAATTCTGCCATATATTTGCTTATGTACTGTATGTACATGTTCACTGAATGATATAAAGCAAGCAACGTTTATCAAAATACAATACCATTTTTATTCTATTGCTTCATTGTAACTTGTTTTGATGACAATAAGTTGATATACTTTCCATTTAAAGGCGCAAAGGTTTAGACATCTTAGTTTAAAAGTCACTGATCTGATGCTGTGATGTTCGTCACTTTTAGTCAACATGCAGAAATCATGGAGATGATGAAGGTTAATAAAGCATTAATCAGTAAACAATGAAGAAATCACAGAAAAGGGAAAAAGGTTGATTATCAAACCTTACAACATTTTTCTTTTCTTCTTCATACCATCTGTTCCAGACCAAAAAATGAAAGTACTGCGTATGAAAACAAGCCTTTCTCCAAACCCTACATGCCGTCACCAAAGAGGTACAGCACTTTTAAAGATATTTACATTTCGAAAAGTCTGTCTTTAATACATGGATGCTCAGTTTTTACATTTTAGTATGTTTTATTCTGCAAAAATAATAAAATGTGATTTAAATAACCACAATTTTGTATTTGTTCCATTGCACATCAGTGACCCAAAACTTCAACCAGTGAGTATTCATTTATTTCTGCTATTATTAAACTCCATATTGAAATATGTTTACGTCTGACTCTGATCCTCTTTAAATATTTCATTTAGAGTAAAAATGGAGCAGATTTATATGTCAACTTGGAAGATTTGTATGAAAATTTCTGATGAGCGAGTAATAGAAAAGATCCCAACACAGCATTTTAAAAATGATCAACTTTACTCGACTTAATATAAGAACAACATCAACATTCATTCATTCATTTTCTTTTCGGCTTAGTCCCTTTATTAATCTGGGGTCGCCACAGCGGGATGAACCGCCAACTTATCCAGCATATGTTTTACGCAGCGGATGCCCTTCCAGCTGCAACCCATCACTGGGAAAACAACATCAACAACAATTATTTAAAAAAATTGTTAAGCATATTATGGACTCAAACTTCAAACATATTGATGCTTTATCTGCTTTATTTAGTATACATGTACAGTATATTATGTGCATCTATTTTTGGTATTTTGCTTTTTACATGGCTATTATTAAATTGGGTTGAGCCATATAATTATGTTAAGTGAAATAGGATTTGTGGATCTTTGTATTTGTATCTTTTTCTGTCTTGTTTCTCCATCTTTTACTCTCTGCTTGTCATATAAAGGCCTCAACCTGTTGTGCTAGAGCAAAGTATTATTAACTGCTGTCATTATATATATATATTTTTATGTCATTAAATATCACAAATGACATTAAATGTCATTTACCAGTAATTTATTTGAGTGAAGTTTCTTAAATGCATCACATCCAAAGATTTATTTTATTAATACAAATTTACACAACTAGTTAAATGTTCTCAGCTTGGATAAATTCAAGAATTCAGTTATGGCTAAACTGCTCACACAATTTAGTGAAACAAATTGTGCCACTTTTGCAAGCATCACACAATATATGGTGCATAGATACATACTGTGAACAAGCAATTATTTATTTCAAGCATAACTCAGAGCACTTCAATGTTGTATTATTTTACAAAAGAAAAACTTAGTATTCACACAAAATAATTAATTCATTTTTACCAAATTATCACTTTCAAACAACATAGACGTGTAACAGCAATACAACTTAAGGTTTCAAAACTTGATTTAATATGTTAATGTCTGAATATTCAGTTCTTTCTTCTTCATCAGAGCTTGAACTGCTCTTAATATATGGTTAGTTCATTTGAAATTATTTGTGTTGCTATTTATAGGCATCTGAATGTGTACTTTCCAAGTCTGTTGATTAATGAATGATTTCTTCCTCCTAGAATTTAGAACATCGTGATAATGAGATTGTTTCTTTTGCATACACATTAAAACTTTAGATCATTTTTTTGATGGTCCACCCTATAGATTGATTAGTTTACAAATTCATATGTGCTTACTCTTATCTGGGTAGTATATGTAGATTGTCTTAAATGTTCTTAGGCAATCATTACAACGCCTGCAGCGCACATGTAAACATCTATTAAACTTGTGTTCAGTAATGTTTTACCAATGTGTTACCAGTTTAGGTTCTATATGTTCAATAGTGTATTAGTAGACATGCAACAAATCCTCAACAACCTTTATACAACTAAGAGCTTTTTTAGTAGTGTGTATGTAGTTGTTGACCAGTTAATGTGGACCATTATTCTAAAGTGTTACCCAGAGAGAGAGAGAGAGAGAGAGAGAGAGATGTATTTTTTTGTTTTCTATTTGTGTGTGTGCGTGTGCATGTGTGGTCTCCATTTAGACTTTTCTGAATTGCTGGTCAATTCATCTTTTATAAGAATTCAAGAAGCACTGAAGGACAGGTTTAAATTTATAACATATTTCTAATTTTATCTACCTTGTTCTCATATGATTCTGTTTATGAAACTCCATGGTTATTGTGTGTAGCTAGCTAATTCATTGCAAAAGAAAAAAAAAGAATAGTAAGTCCCACAATTATCAACAACACTGTTGTTCATGTTTGAAGAGTCATATGCAATTAAACAATATCACACCCCTAATGATGCCCTTTTACCAAAAATCATAAACTTTGCATACTTAATGTGATGTTGAACACCTGAAAAAGAACTTTGTTAACCTCCTGATAGCCCTTAACCTGTTGTAGCCCTTGTGGGTCACTGGAAAACACTCCCTGTCATTCACCCAAACTACAAATCCCGTCATGCCCTACAGTCACACACCGGTTTCAAGTCCACCCACTCATTACACACACAGCTGATGTTCATCTTCACTGATTACATGGGCAATATATACACCATTCACCCACACATCCAGGACTGAGTCTTGTTTCCACTGTGAACTTTACAAAGTATTTTCCATGTCTCGCCTTGCCGTGTTGTGACCCATTTGCTTGTTTAATGTTTACTGATTGTTTGTCACCTGTCTCGACCCTCTCGCCTGTCTCATCGTTTATGCATTGGATAATATGTGTATTACTGTCTGATCCTGATTTTTGACCCTAGCCTGCCTGACTAATCGAGTAAAGCTGCATATTGGATTCTACCCCTGTTGTCGTACCTCATCATTACAATACCATTCTGAGCCCAATCCATGAAAATTGCATACATGAATTCAAATTGTGTTTTTTTCAGAAATTGATTAATTAACCAGTTTTTATACAAGTTAAACTAATCTAATATGTTATAAAAAATAATAATAATAATGTCACATTCACCCGAAAGATCATATTTCTAATTGACTACTCATCTATTCAAACTTTACTAAGCATTGCATTGACTATTCTTTAATCCAACTGCAGAAATCACACTGGTAAACATCTAACTTTATTTTGTGAACACTAATAACTAAATGTGTCAGAATACAGAAGGGTACACTTGAAGAATGAGGAACTGGTTAATGGTGCTAAAATCCAAATACTGTAGTTCATTCACACTGTAAATATGTTGATCTACACATTACTTAAAATTTCACAGCTTTTTAATTTTTAACACTATTGACAATAATTTGCTGTTGAATTATCAGACTGTGATTTAAACCAAATGTTCTCAGAAATCTGTGTAATTGATAACAGAGGACAAGCTTTGTTATTGTAAAACCAAGGGCAAGAGAGAGGCTAAGGAGAAGGCGGGAGGGAGATCTGCTTTGATGGGGCAGGAAGGAAGGCTGAAGAGTCCATGGAGGTATTGGTGGTGGCTAAGCAAGACCCACATCAGACTTCACTGTTGACCCTTCCAAGCCTCTAGACCAGGGATGGGCAAACTCGGTTCTGGAGGGCCAGTGTCCTGCAGAGTTTTGCTTTAACACTAATCAAACATACCCGAAAATGCTAATCAGTGTCTTCAAGATCACTAGAACGCTATAGACAGGTGTGTTTGATTAAGGTTGGAGCTAAACTCTGCAGGACACCGGCCCTCCAGAACAGAGTTTCTCCATCCCTGCTCTAGACCCTATACAGTATGCCACAGAGACCTTATCGACAATGTGTACTTCTGCACTGAGTGCATTCGGTAGATCTGCTGTAACCTTCAACCAGTCACATACCCTTCACCATAACAAAGCGCTGACCCTGCCGGAGTTTTACTACAAGTACTATGGTAAAACTGGTTAGATTTTTTTCATGGTTTTGCAACACTAACCAGTTTTACCTCCTCACCCACCATGAAACAATGTATGCACAAATAGATTGCCCCTCTATGACACTTTTATATGATCAAATTTTTTATTGATTTCTGTGTAAAGAATAGGAGAAAAGGGACTCAACATGGAATTCATGAGCAATATCTAAACACCCATGCATATATTTCTTGTGGTTTCCCTTTCCGAGGAAGAGGATTTGAACTGCTGCTAGATGTTCTTTCACAACTGGTAAGACATGGTGAAACAGATCTAAATGCAGCTCTTTCACTTACAAAAAATACAAAAACAAAAAATCCACAAGAGGAGTCCTGTAACAACCTGTGAAAACAAACCAAGAACGATTAGTAGATGATAGTATGTTCCGGTTGGTGTTTTGTACGTGCTTTAATGGGCACCTATGATGAAAATCATCTTATGTAAGCTGTTTGGACAGAACTGTGTGTAGGAAGAGTGTGTCCACAGTCATACTGGAATGATAGAAACACAATAAGTTTCGTTTTTTTTAAATGCTGACGTTAAAATAGGATCCAAATCCCTCCCAGGCCCTCCGCAACGTGACATAGAAGTGCGGTTTTCCCCACCCACCGAATTGACAGCCATGTATTAACATGTTTCCATAGTAACGCATATAATCATATCCACAAGACAGGACGTGTGCAAAGCAACTGGGATTAAAAGATCTGTTCAACTCTCTGTGATCATCTGCACCTCAAGAATGAGTTTTACGAGTTTAAAACTTTTTAAAACAGTGCATTTTGTAATAAATATAGCAAAATCGCTGTAATTCTTCACCACAGCCGCAATTAGTGTCAGTACAATTATAAAAGAAGATCTAGTGGCTGCGGATTGGTGGAGAAACTACACACACGCTACATTAACGAACTACAACACCCAGCATGCACCTCGCACACACCGGTTTCTCATTCCCACTGATTACACAAACACAGCTAACTCATCATGGACTGATATCCTGGACTATTTATACAACACACACAGTGCTGTCTTGTTTTTGTACACTACGAAGCGTTTTCCTTGTTTTCCCATGCCGTGCCGCGTTTCCTGACCCTCACTTTGTTAATTGTTTCTTGTTTGTTAGCCGCCTGGACTAACTCTTTGCCTGTGTACAGTCTACTCTTTTGGATTGCTCTTTATGTACCCGTTTGCTCCTGTTATTGACCATTGCATTAACTCTCCAACAAATACATCAAATAACTGTTGGGAAAGTTCTTACTGTAGTAAGGGAGATCTGCTTCATTATTGTCTGTCACTGTGCTGCTTATGCGTGAGATGCAGTAGGAGAAGTCTACACCCATCAGAGCAACAATGAGCTATCTCTATGGCTCTGACACGCACGTGGGAATGGTGGGCGGGGAGAACCAGCTTATTTGCATTAAAGCCACAGGCAAACAGCTACAATGTCCTAACAGCTCAAATTTCCAATTTTCTGAAAGGTATAATAACTTTACAGACATTCTGGAGAGACAAAAGACTAATCTTAAATCTTGAAAAGGGTAAAATGGGTCCCCATTAAAATTTACCACTTGTTTTTTTTTAAAGGTCTTAAAATAGTCTCACTTGACTGTCACAAACAGCAGCGTTCTAGTCAGGAAATAATAGTTGACCATGGTGTCACTGCAGAATTGCGTTGGTGTGATGCACTCCGACACACAATAAAGCCAAGGATATCATTTTTACAGTGTTGAGTTTTACCATTGACACCCTCTGCTCTTCTTTCACTTCTTTATTTTTGCAATCTGCTTTTCCCAATCCACCACAGAAGACTGAGAAGGTAAGGGGTGGTCTTAATTATTTTCATTTGTGGTTTAGCAACCCTCTACTCAGGATGATATTAATCAATTTTGAATTTGCATAATAGCATTGTGTACCATCAAAGTGCAATGCAGCTGAAAACAACTGTTTTAGTACTTTTTATGCAAAATGATATGACAAACTTTTATTCCAGTACTTATTTGCCTTTATTTAAGGGAAAAAAATACAAAACAAAAAGGTAAACAAAATTTTCCTGTAATAACTTGACAATTTTTTTTACCCCGTTTTTGTTACTGTCATTGCTAAATGCAATTGTTATGCCCCTCTTTCTCATAGTTGCAGGGTTTTTTATGTGTGCTGTAAATTAAAGTGGTTCTTCTTGTTTCTCATAGTCACAGGGTAACGATAATGCTTCCGGGCTGCAGGTTAAAAATATATTCAATAAATAATTTAATCAATTCAATAAACCTAATATTTATCAAAAGCAAATTTTCATTTAACACCTACATGCCATACTCGGGCTGAACCAGCAATTCTGGTATGGGAGGAGTGTGTGAATGATAGTAGTTGCGTCTAGGGTACAAAAACATTTAAAGACCTGACAGTATATGAGCTAAAACAATCACTTTATTAAAGCTTTTGGTGTTACAACTAGTCTGATATGGTTTATTTCTTCATTTCTTTTTACATTTAAAATTTTGTTTTAGATGTTCAATGGTGGGCAACTCAGTGATTAGCACTGTCGCCTCACAGCAGGAAGGTCACTGGTTCAAGTCCCGTTGGCATTTTTGTGTGTAGTTTCTCCCACAGTCCAAAGACATGCGCTATAGGTGAATTGAATAAGCTAAATTGGCCATAGTGTATGTGTGTGAATGAGTGTATGCGTGTTTCCCAGTACTGGGTTGCAGCTGGAAGGGCATCCGCTGTGTAAAACATATGCTGGATTAGTTGGCGGTTCATTCCACTGTGACAACCCCTGAAGAATAAAGGTAATAAGCCAAAGGAAATAGAATGAATGAATGTTCAATGGTTGAGAAGTGAGGATAATGTCCCCTCATTGTAAACAGTTTTTGCAAATTTAGAATTTTTGCGAAACAAGTTTATTGCAAATTTATTGCAATAAAAGTCAAATAAAGTTAAACAGTAAAATGTTTACACTTCAAAAGATGTTACTACCTAATTTGTGAAAAGCATAAAGAAATTTTTTCCCAATTTAAACATTTGAGTTTTTCTTCTGTTTGACACAAAAGAAGATATTTTGAAGAATGCTGGTTGCTGGCATGGAAGTCAGTGGATGCCAGCAATCAGCATTCTTCAAAATATTTTATTTTGTGTTCAACAGAAGAAAGAAACTCAAATAGGTTTTGATCAAGTGAAGGGTGAGTAAATGAATTTTGAGTGAACTATCCCTTTAAGGGATGCAGGACAAAATTCATTAACTGCAAATTCATTTTATTGATCCACTATTAACAATTAACTTTTTTGTTCATGTTTTCACCCAGAAACATGAATGTATCGATTTTGCTTCATCTACTTTTACAAGGTTAAGTATCTGCATTCCTCTTTTGGGAATTTCTCTGTCACAATAATTGGCAAGATTTAACTTTATCATATCATAACAGCTAGCCCTACATAAACATTTACTGACACTTATGATTAATGATTAATAAAGGGACTAAGCCGAGAAGAAAATGAATGAATGAATAAATATATATGGGGCGTCACGGTGGCGCAGTGGGTAGCACGATCGCCTCACAGCAAAAAGATCGCTGGTTCGAGCCTCGGCTGGGTCAGTTGGCATTTCTGTGTGGAGTTTGCATGTTCTCCCCGTGTTCACGTGGGTTTCCTCCGGGTGCTCCGGTTTCCCCCACAGTCCAAAGACATGCGCTGAATTGGTCTGTTGATTAACTGGTTAACAATTACACACAGACTACTAAAAAAAAGCATCATTAATTTGTAATAAAGTAATGTTTAGTTTACATATTAATACATCATTATTCATGTACAGTACTGTCATTGTAAAGGGTTACCGAAATCACATTGGTAATCAGTAAACCTTATGGAAAAAGTCAACATCTAATTTTCTTTTGTGAACACTGATAACCTATTTTGTCAGAGTACAGAAGGGAACACTTTAAGGAGGAGGAACTGGTCAATGGTGCTAAAATCCAAATACTGTAAATTGTGTTGATCTACACATTACGTAAAATTTCACAGTTCTTACATAATTTTTAACACTATTGAGAATAATTTGCTATTGAATTATCAGACTGTGATTAAACTGTGGTTCTACAAATAGAAGTCAATGCACCAAAAACCCATGCTTTCTACCATTTTACTATTTAACAATAGTTCATTTTCATAAGAGAAGGCACCAGGTGACAACACTAGTATTGGGTCCTCCTCACCCACCATGAAATGACGTATGAACAAATTCATTCATTCATTTTCTTTTCGGCTTAGTCCCTTTATTAATCTGGGGTTGCCACAGCGGAATGAACCGCCAACTTATCCAGCATATGTTTTACGCAGCGGATGCCCTTCCAGCTGCAACCCATCACTGGGAAACATCCATACACACACTCATTCACACACATACACTACGGACAATTTATCCTACCCAATTCACCTATACCACATGTTTTTGGACTTGTCTGGAAGCACCCGGAGGAAACCCACGCGAACACCGGGAGAACATGCATACTCCACACAGAAACGCCAACTGACCCAGCCGAGGCTCGAACCAGCGACCTTCTTGCTGTGAGGCAAACGTGCTACCCACTGCGCCACCGTGACGCCCCTGTATGCACAAATTGTTCCTTGATAATTAACACACTTTTATCCTATCAGATGTTTTATTGACTCCTATGTAAAGAATATGTAAAGGGACTCAACATGGTATTCATGCAAAATCTAAAAACTCATGCATACGTTTCTTGTGGTTTCCTATCTGGAGGAAAAGGTTTTAAAGTACTGTATTAATTTTCGAAAACAATCCAAGAACAATTAGTAGATGATCTTATTAAAACCTGCTGGAAATTTAAACCAACCCAAAACTGAGACAGTTGCACAGTATGTTCAGGTTGGTGTTTTGTACGTGCTTTAAAATTTACCACTTGTGTTTTATAGAGGTCTTAAAACAGTCTCACTTGTCAAAGTCACAAAGAGCGGTGTTCTTGTCAGGAAATACTATATTTGACCACTGTGTCACTGCACCACAAGTGTCACTGCAAGTGTCTTGGTGTGTGATGCACTCTGACATGCAATAATATCAAGAAAATCTTTTTTTTCAGTGTTGAGTTTTACCAATAACAACCTCTGCTATTCTTTCACTTCTTTTATTTTGCAACCTGCTTTTCCAAATCCACTACAGACGACTGAGAAGGTAAGGGGGTCTTAATTTTCATTTATGGTTGCTATTTGTGGTTTAGCAAACCTCTACTCAGGACGGCTGTAATACATTTTGAGTTTGCATAGCATTGTGTGCCCTCAAAGTTCAATGCAGCTAAAAACAACTGTCTTTCAGTACTTCTTATACAAAATGCTATGACAAACTATTATTCCAGTACTTATTCACTTAAAACTGGGATTTATAACTTGGTTAATTAATATTCAAAATAGGTAAGGCAACTAAGTAAAGCAAATTTATGAAAGAAAAAGAAAGGTAAATAACATTCCCCTTTAATTACTGGACGATTTTTTTTGTCCCATGTTCATAGTTAAATGCAACTGTTATCCACTTGTTTCTCATTGTACAGGGTTGATATATTTGTGTAGAGTAAATTAAAGTGGTGCTTCCTGTTTCTCATAGTCACAGGGTAAATATAATGTATCCGGGGTGCAAATTATAATCATATTCAATAAATAGTGTGATAAATTCAATAAACCTAATATTTATCAAAAGCTAATTTTGAAGAGGACACAAACATTAGCTAAAATTGTATATGTAACCGTAACGATTCGACACCTACAGGCCAGACTGTGGCTGAACCAGCCATTCTGGTATGAGAGGAGGGTGTGAATAATAATAATCGCATCTAGGGTGCAAAGAAGTTTAATAATAGCCCTGACAATAAGCATAGAGTATATGTGCTAAAACAATCACTCATTGAACTTTTGGTGTTACAACTAGTCTGATGATGCTTTATTTCTTTAATTTCTTTTTTTCATTTTAAATTTAGTTTTAGATGTTCAATGGTTGAGAAGTGAGGATAATGTCGCCTCAATTTTTGCAAATTATTAATTTTGCAAAACAAGTTTATTGCAAATTTATTGACGATAGTTTACACTTTAAAAAATGTAACTACCTAATTTGTGCAAAGCATATGGAAAAAATGTGGATAGCTGAAGTAATAAACCGTTAAATTAGTAGTTCGCCCAAAAATCTAAATAAAACAACTTATTTTCTGCATGAGTTTTTCTTCTGTTGAACACAAAAGAAGATATTTTAAACAATGCTGTTTGCTAGCACTCATTGACTTCCATAATAGACAAAAAAATCACTATGAAAATCAATGGGTGCCAGAAACCAGTATTTTTCGAAATATCTTCTTTTGTTTTCAACAGAAGAAAGAAACTCAAATAGGTTTTGATTGTAAATGAATTTTGAGTGAACTATCCCTTTAAGTGATGCAGAACATAATTCATTCACTGCAGTTTCATTAATTTGATCCACTATTAACAATTAACTTATTTTTTGTTTTGACCCAGAAACATGAATGCATCGATTTTGCTTCGTCTACATTTTCAAGGTACATTATCGCCTTTCCTCTTTTAGGAATTTTCTGTCACAATAAATGACAAGATTTAACTTTATCATATCATAACAGCTAGCCCTACATAAACATTTACTGCAGTCTAGTTGAATCTTCCTGTCCAGTCGACATTTATGCAGACTACCAAGTTTGGTGTACTATAGTGTTGTAGACTAACAAAACAATGAGCTAATGTTCACAGCCATTACTGTTCTTCAACTTTTGTCCTACAGGTGTTCTGCTGTTTGCTGCTTTAGGATGGGAAGTGAGAATGCCAAAGGAAATTCATGGCCTCAAAGGTTCCTGTCTGGTGATTCCATGTTCTTTCAGCTACACATCAAACCCACCCAAAAAGCCAAACAGAGTTGTGTGGTATCAGTGGGTCTCTAAAGGTTATCCTTTAGTCTATGATCCTTTAAATGCAAATAAAGTCATTGTGAAGTTCAGAGGAAAAACAGATTTATATGAAAGATCAAGTGATGATTGTAGTCTGCTGATCAAAAACCTGGAACAGTCCCACCATGGAGAGAAATTATACACATGGATCGACCCTGAAAATATTGAATGGCGCACTTACAAATTTTATGATGTCACCTCTACAATCCTTGTTGATGGTATGTAGATACTAAAAAATTCATATTTGCTTCACGGCTTGTCTTGTCAGAGAGTGTTGTCTTAATGTGACAATTATTCAATTTGTAGTGAGTCCACAGCCGCCCAGCATCAGTATTTCTGGAGGAGAGAAGATGGGGAAGAAGATCACAGTAACATGTTCAACGTCCCACACGTGTCCATACAGCAAACCAAACATCATTCTCAACGGTATTGAAGGATCTGACCAAATAAACAATGACTGTAGTTTAGACGGTCAGTGCAGAAAAACTCTGACACGCACAGGTGTCGTAAAAGCTGAAAACACAGTTTTTGAGTGTTCAGTAACACATCAAGGTGGCACAACAGTGACAGCTACAAAAAGACAAATTTCAGAATGTGAGTGAACACAAATATGAACTGCTTTGTCAGATGTTACTTATAAATACATATTAAATATGATGGTTGGATATTTAATATATATTATATATTTAATCTCAATTTCAGGTGTTCATCAAAACATAACGATTGAGCCAGAAATGGCAGATGTCACTGAGGGCGTCGAACAGAACTTCACTTGTACCGTCCATCATTCCTGTCAGAAGGAGAATCCAACCATCACATGGAACTACGAGAACATGCAGGTCTCAGAGGGGAGAAAAACACTTTCTGGTTTTGATCAAGCCGCCTATTCCACCATAACCTTTGTGGGTGCAAAAGAAGACCATGGAAAGAAACTGATTTGCTCTGCAGCATTATCTGGAGGAAATATCACAGAATCTGTTGTCTTATATTTGCAACGTGAGTGATCTCTCTATGTCTCATCATATATGGTTTTCTACTGATTATCTTACACTCTAAAATCTAATCAAGAATAGAAATATGTGATTTCTTTTTGTTCTTTTCCCCTGTTGCTTATACTTCATTGCTATGCATTTTAAACCAGTTGTTATACATCTAGTTGTGCACTAATAATGATTAATCCTTTTATCCATTTTCCATTACGAGGCAGACTCGATGCTCACTGTACTGAAGACTACTGGTCTTTACATCCTCACACCCTCACTAGTGTTCCTCCTGGCTTGTGTACTTGCTGGAGTCGTCATATGCAAGAGGCGACACAGGTAACTCTTTGTGTATTTTACTTTAGACTACTTTAGACAGGCTTTTTGGAAACTTTTTTTTACCATTGATGTAAAGATGTTGGCTAATGGTCACATGATAGGTTAGGGATAAAGTACATACAGGAGATTGTTATCACAGAATAAAGCCTGACAGGCTTATCGGCATAACATAAACATAAAGCTAAGGGCACAATTCTTGAGATTTTTTTGTGGGGACAACTTAATTGTTTTATGTTCAATTCACTTAACCGTTAATAGTTAACTTAATTGATTTGTGTTGGGACAACATGAGTGAATTGTTTGGAACCCTGCATTTTTCTTACAGTGTGTATAAGACTGAAGGGCTTTATTATTGAAAACATCTGTCCTGGATGTATTTTATCCAGCTTATTTCATGGCTACTTGCCACAGAAAATATTTTGTGTCAAATTTTGGTTTTGAGCCGTAATAGTTCATTAATTCTTTAATTAAATCCAAAGCTGACAGAAACAAAACTGGCTGAGTGAAGCTGATGGAGTATATAATAACCTGTGCATTATTCAGTCACAACACGGCACCAAACAGTCAAAAACGCAAAGCTGACAGAAACAAAAACAGCTGAATGGAGTATACACTAACCTGTGCAGTATTCAGTTACAAGACAGCACCAAACAGTCAAAAACCACGGCATGACAGACAAGCAGATACATTTACCGTGAATGTTTTCACTGATGGTCAAGGGGATTTGAAGTTCCCTGATAAGTCTGTGTTATTTAGCGGTTGTTATTTCAGAATAACATACCTTGGAATGTCGCAACTGACCAATCAGAATTAAGTATTCAAGACAGCCGTGTATTAAGAGATAATATACATCTAGTTTGATGTTATTGGACATTATTACACTTGACTCTGATTGGTCAGTTGCAACATTCCAAGATATGTTATTCCCAGATAACATACTGAATCTAATAGCACAGGCTTGTATGAGTACTTGCAAAAATCTTGAACATCAGTGAATACATTCAGATCCATATTTCTGTGCTTATCTGTCATAACACCCTCTTTCATCTCCTTGACACTTTAACCGACATTTGCACCAGTTTTGCACATTTACACCAGACACATTCTTACAAAAAAACATAACTATGCATTTATAAAGTGTGCTTCACACAGGTGAGTGGGCTTGACAAACCACCTGTAGAAACACTCTCTCTATAAAAAAAAAACACCCCCTACTAAATCTAGCACTTAATCCTCTGAATTTCTTTGTATAATTATCACTTATTTTGTGTATTGACTCTTCTTGTTGATATATGACAGTTTAGTTATGATAAATAACTAAATGTATATCACTGTTTTTGACTGTTTGCCTTTTTTTTGAGTAATCATATCTAGTGAATGATGCATTATAAAGCTAATATACAGAAGGCCTATACGAAATCACAATATTACACTTAAAGGTATATATTTACAGTGTACCTTATAGAGGAATATGGCAATTGTATTATAGTATTTGCAAATGATTTAAACATTTAAATAAAAAGTAAGATAACACTGTAAATAACAGTACACTCAGTAAACCTATGCTATGACAATCAACATCTCAACTATAGAGTAAACAGTCAACATGACACCGTCACAGACTTCACTCTTGCTGTATAAAGAAATGTTTGCTTTTGAAGAGTGCTAAAAAAAATGGTAATTAGAAATTCTGAGAAGAACAAAGTGGATTGCATCTAACAATTTGCCATATTTGGCTGTGTAGATGTTCGTTGGATGATACACAGGAAGCAATGCTTATTGAAATATTATTTGTTATTAATGCTTTTACTCTGGTGGAGCTCTCAGCAATGGAAAACATTAAACAGGAAAGAAATCAAACAAAAGGGAAAACAAGTTAAGTAATAATTGTAAACGTTTACAGCATCACTTTGCTTTTCTAACATACAACTGTTCTCAGGTCAAAAGATGCAAGTACTGTGTCAGGAAATACACCTTTCAAACCTTACATGCCGTCACCAAAAAGGTAATTTTAGCAATTTAACACATTCCAGTCAAAATGTTCAGAAATAATGAAAGACATTAGTTGTGTAAATGCAATAAACACAACAATTTAATATTTCCCCCATGCCCCTCAGTGAGCCAAAATCCAGATGTGTGAGTATTATTATGTTTTTAATGTATTTCACAGCAAAAAACATACTCCGGCTCTGTACTATAAATTTGATTTGTGAATGTTGCCTGACTCCGTTTTTCTTGAATATTTATCTTAGGGTAATAATGATTATGAAGCTGAATACAACAACATGGAAGAATTTGACATCTATGAAAACGTCTGATCAAAATTCAAGACATCAAAACAACCAAAAATGTGCTTAATGAAGCGTTCATTAATGATATAATAGCTTTTTTTATGCATTCTTCAAACATAGTAATCTTTTACAGCTTTCGATAATATACTAGACTATACATCACTGAATGTGTCATTATGAATTGTGCTTGTGTTAAAAAAAGAAATACTATTGCATTTGACTCTTAAATATCCTACAGTTGAATCCTATTGTAATTGTATTGCTTCATACTGTATTGTGTACAATATATCACATTTGTGAGCTAATTGTTGTTATTATAGCTACTTACTCTCATTATGTTTTTTTATGTCTCAAAATATAAAGTTTTCTCCTTTTACTTAAATTTTTCTTTACAATAATGCATTTGCATAACGTTTTACAATAAATGTATCCTAAATATGTATTTATATTTTTATGCAACAAGTAAAATCTTCTCAGCTTGACTAAAGTTCATGAATCCCTTTACGGTGGCAAATATGAGTTTTAAATGAAATTTCATACTCAAAATGCTGGCGCCTCCTGCTGGTGAACATTATATAATTAGAATTAAGATATCTAGGCAAACATACCACATTTTAATAATATATCAAAACATTAATAATACACATAGTGTTTTTATAATGATTACAAATCATTAAATATCAGTGTGTTTTTTAATATTATTTTATGGTGTTTTCGGCACCATTCATTCATTTTCTTTTCGGGTTAATCCCTTTATTAATCTGGGGTCGCCACAGCGGAATGAACCGCCAACTTATCCAGCATATGTTTTACGCAGCGGATGCCCTTCCAGCCGCAACCCATCACTGGGAAACACCCATACACACTCATTCACACACACACTACGGACAATTTAGCTTACCCAATTCACCTATACCACATGTCTTTGGACTTGTGGGGGAAACTGGAGCACCTGGAGGAAACCCACGTGAATGTGGGGAGAACATGCAAGCTCCACACAGAACTGCCAACTGACCCAGCCGAGGCTCGAACCAGCGACCTTCTAGCTGTGAGGCAACAGCACTACCCACTACGCTACCGCATACTATATAATGATTTATATATAGTAAATCAGGTACTATATATAATGATTAATTCCTTTAGCCGTTTCCATCATGAGGTGGGCGTGATAGCCATTATAATTAAGACTATTGGTCAATTGTTGTGTAATTGTTGAGTGTTACGACTCATAGTGGTGTCACATAAAGGGGTTTATAGGACAAGCATTACAGTCAGACTTAGAGGAAACATGCTGTTTACATAGGCTATTATATTAGTAGTAGCCTATGTTAGGACGACAGCACATGGTGGTACTGCGCATGTGTTGAATTTATAGACTGTAACTCTGCGGTTCTCAAACTGACTTCTTATAAACACAAAAGAAAAACTGTAACCATTGACTTCCATAGTATTTGTTTTTAGTAATAGGGATATCAATAATTACAGGTTTCTAACATTTTTCTAAATATCTTCTTTTAGGTTCAACAGAAAAAGGGAACTCATAAAGGTTTGTAGCTAATCACTTGAGGTTGAGTAAATTTTCATTTCGAGATGAACTCTATTCATTCATTTTCCTTTGGCTTAGTCTCTGATTTTTCAGAGGTCACCTCAGCAGAATGAACTGCCAGCTATTCCACCCACATAGCAAAGTTTCTCTGGCCCAGCTCTGGCTCACACAATCAGCTTCTGCTTGGCCCACATGCCGCAGTGAATTACGGTACATGACTGGACCAAGTCTGGCTTCCAGACAAGGGCCAAACATGGACCATATCTTGGCCAAGTCTCAGGCAAGTTAATAACCCATGACTTGGCCAGATATGTTGGTGTGTCACGACTGCAATGAAATTGATAAACCCATGAAGCATTGTGCTGTATGCAACCTGATTGGTAGAATTTTATTATTCGAAAATGATAACAATTTATTTTAAATGTAGGTCAAGTTAGGTCAAACTTACATGGCCCACATTATAAATTAATAACATCTGGGCCAAATACTGTGTGCTGCCTTAAAGACGGTGCCACCTCTGCCAAACCCGGCCCATGTTTGGCCCGCATGCTGTATTTCAGTGCCGGATGAATGCCTGCTGTGCCAGCTTTATGCCAAATCTGGGCCAGAATTCTTTGCTACCTGGGCAGTATATGTTTTATGCAGCAGGTGCCCTTCCAGCCGCAACCCAGTACTGGGAAACAACATTCACACACACACTCTCATGTACTACGGCCAATTTATAATTCAGTTCATCTATAGCCATGTCTTTGAACTGTGGGGGAAACCACTGAGCCACCGTGCTGCCCTCGAGGTGAACTATCTCTTTAATAATTTTATTCACTGACAGATCACTAGAGGGCACGAATCAAAATCAAAATTAGTATTGGAGGGAGCTTCAGAAAAAAAAACTGCACGGTCATTATCGACATAGTTCTACTTAAATTATGCTGTCTTCACCACAGAAGAAGAAGAAGAAAACAAGCGTGTAAGCTGCCAAATCACAGAGGAGGACTTCAGAAAATGTTGCAGTCAAACGCAGGCTACTGTTATGTTTGTTTAAATGCGTTTTTACAATTTCACAAAAATGTAGGCTGAAGCACGAATTTCCAATGAGCCTGTGTTAGATTTATTGGACAATATTGACTCCTAAAATGGACTTCCATGAAGCTGGTTTGACCAAAGGCAAAGTTGACTCTCTGGCAAAGTTGAAATAGTCTGCTTCGTTAAGCATGATGACAAAAAGTTAGATGGCGAAACTTCAGTCTAGCACCTAGACAAAAAAAAAAATAGGTCTATCACCTCTACCATACGATGATTGTAGATGTACATTTAGCTACCCCAGATGCTGTCAGATATGTCTACAATGTGTGATGTTCTGTAGGTTGGCCTTTACCTTATTTATTAGTTTTCTGCATGGTTCTTTTGAGAGAAGGAGAAATAATTTGCCAGATACAGAAAACTTCCCAACATGTCGTCAAAATAGTTTTAACAGAGTATTTTTATCATACTTATTTTCTGCTTTCATTCTTATTTCAGGGATTTATTCATATTCTTCAAATATTTTTTTGCTCAAATTTGTATTATTTTCTGGCAGACATTACATACTCTGCAGTGAATTTCTGAAAAACCACCAACAAAGACACAATGGACTAAGAGTGTATTGGACATTGTCTTTTGAAGCTTTGATTTTTTTTTTTCCTTAAAAACAAACCATTTCATTTCTACAAAAAAGGAATCTTTTCTCTTCCATTTGGGAGATAGTTACATAGACTGAACTGAGAAGAACATAATATTATTGGCTGCGTCGAACTGCTGTACATTCATTTTATTTTTTCTAAAATATATATATTTTAAACTATTATTATCATTATTATTTTCTGTCTTTTCCTGGCAACAACTTTGCTTTTGTCAGTATGATTTCTTTAGTCACATATTACAATACGGTTTCATTAGTTAATGTTAATAAATGCATTTACAGACATAAACTAAGGATGAAAAACACTTGTAAAGCATTTAATAATCATAGTTTAACATTTACTAATGCATTATTAAAATCCAAGTTGTGCTTGTTAACATTAGTTGAGGCACTGAGCGAGTTAAAAAGAACAAACAATGAATGTATTTTCATTAATGTTGACAAATATGAATAAATACTGTATTAAATGTATTGTTTAGCATTTCATTATATTAAATACATTAACTAATATTAACTAATACCTAATTGTAAAGTAGGCGACGTGGTGGCACAGTGGGTAGCACAATCGCCTCACAGCAAGAAAGTAGCTGGTTCAAGCCTCAGCTGGGTCAGTTGGCATTTCTGTGTGGAGTTTGCATGTTCTCCCTGTGTTCGCGTGGGTTTTCTCCGGGTGCTCCGGTTTCCCCCACAAGTCCAAAGACATACGCTATAGGTGAATTGGGTAAGCTAAATTGTCCGTAGTGTATTTGAGTGAATGAATGTGTATGGATGTTTCCCAGTGATGGGTTGCGGCTGGAAGGGCATCCGCTGCGTAAAACATGTGCTGGATAAGTTGGCGGTTTATTCCGCTGTGGCGACCCCAGATTAATTAAGGGACTAAGCCGAGAAGAAAATGAATGAATGAATGAATAATTGTAAAGTGTTACAATATTTTTTTACAACAGTCCTTTTTGAAGACGACCGTTATTAATGTGTTGTTTTTTTTGTCGCTTTGCAAATTAAAACATACATAAAAAAATAAAAGTTTTCTTCAATATTTTCCATTGACTAAGAGCATATACATACTTGTATTTAAAATGCAGTTAAAACATAACCCCATTCAGTCAGAATAACAAGTTCCAAAAATAATGAAGCTGTGAAGTATTCTACTTGTGAATTTACCTCTTGTGTTTTATAAGGGTCCTATAACAGACCCTGTTGTCAGAAACTGTTTTCTAGCCAGGAAGTACTATCTTTGACTGCAGCGTCAGCGGAAGTGGACTGATGTGAAGCTCTGACATTTGACATGACCAAGATCTTAATCATTTTGCTGGGCTTGAGCTTTATACAATAAATGTACTGAGCTTCATCTCACGTCTTTGACTTCTGAGCAACAAGTTATTTTTCCATCCCTCTGCAAAGAACTACTGAGGAGGTAAGAATGAAAAATGCATTATTATGAAAAACTGCAGTGTAATTGGCAGATTGGTTTTCAATGACTCTGAACAGAATATAATTAAATTAACCACTATTAACAATTAACTTTGGTTTTTGCTGTTGTTAACCCAGGAACATGAAAGCATCAGTTTTACTTCATTTACTTCTCCAAGGTAGAGTGTTTTTTCTTTTTGGCATCTTTTTACTTGTTCGCGTGTGTTTCCTCCAGGTGCTCCAGTTTCCCCCACAGTTCAAAGACATGCGGTATAGGTGAATTGAATAAACTAAATTTGCCATAGTGTATGTGTGTGAATGCAAGAGTGTTATATTCTTGTAACTTTAGCATGCTTTATACTTTTAATATGGTGCTGTTCTTTGATGCTTTGAAGCACTTCTTTTATCCTCACTTGTAAGTTACTTTGGATAAAAGTGTCTTCTAAATGAATAAATGGAAATGTACGTTTATTGTAGTGAAAAGTCTGCTTTGGGGTGAAATATCTTGGCAAATATCATTAATAAAAGATCGTTTGATTCACCTGAAGAATAAGCACATGCAATATAACATCTACAAAACTAGTATTTAAGTGAGAGTACACTGTAAAACTCAATAAGTTAAGGTAACTCAAACCATTTGAGGAAACCGATTGCAACAAACCATTTAAGTTCAAAAATGAATCCTAATGAGCACTGTGAACTTAATCCATTTGAGTAAACGAAGCCATTTGAGCACAGTAAAACCCAATAAATGAAGAGACCTCAAACCAACTGAGTACTGTAAAACCCAATAAGTTAAGGCAACTCAAACCACTTGAGGAAACCGATTGCTACAAACCATTTGAGTTAAAAAACTAATCTATATGAGTACTGTGATCTTACTTCATTTAAGTTGAAGTAATGAGGTATTTAATTAACTCATTACCTTCAACACTGAGTTTAAATTGGGTAGAATTAACTTTCAGTAAATTTTGAGTTAACTACACTTATTTCATTTGCTAAAGTTGACTGTTGGGTTTTACAGTGTATACTTTATTTTTATAAACTATTTTTAAAAAAGTGCTATAAATGTATAGTTAGCAATTAATTTGTATGCAAAGTTTACTACTGTTACACTGGGTGTACTTCAAATTAGCGAAATTACAGTAGTCTCAAGTAGTATTAAAAAACACTTAGACGTACATGCTTAGACTTTAAAATGAAGTATCCAGACAACTTAAGTAAGCTTGCAGTCTTATAGAAATAAAATCCACACATTTTGATTAAATGTTTTGCCACTGACAAAATGGCTTTTGTGTGAAGATTTGAGATTTCTGTGTTATTTATGAATACAATTGCATGGTCTCCTAAAGGGCTTCAATACTTGTAGAATGATACAAAAAAATACTATTCATGTTTAAAAATTTTAACAACTAGCTCAATGAACACACAATGATTATTGACTCAAACTCTTGTCCCACAGGTGTCCTGCTGTTTGATGCTTTAGGATGGGAAGTGAGAATGCCAGAAAAAATTCATGGCCTCAAAGGTTCCTGTCTGGTGATTCCATGTTCTTTCAACTTCACATCAAACCCACCCAAAAACCCACGTAGAGTTGTGTGGTATCAGTATGTCTCTAGTGGCTATCCTTTAGTTTATGATTTTTTGCAAGAAAATAAAGTCATTGAAAAGTTCAGAGGAAAAACTGATTTATATGGAAACTCAAGTGGTGATTGTAGTCTGCTGATCAAAAACCTGGAACAGTCCCACCATAGAGAGAAAATATACACATGGATCGACCCTGAAAATGTTAGATTTTATGATGTCACTTCTACAATCCATGTCGACAGTATGTAAAACATTTTTTTCTTCTTTCCATGACAACTGATCTAGTTCTCAGGTGTCACCTAATTGTCTCATTTCTTTTAGCACGTCCACAGCCGCCCAGCATCAGTACTTCTGGAGGAGAGAAGACGGGGGACAAGATCACAGTAACATGTTCAACGTCCCACTCGTGTTCATACAGCAAACCAAACATCACTCTGAACGGTATTGAAGGATCTGACCAAATAAACAATGACTAGTGAAGACGGACAGTGCAGAATCACTCTGACACGCACAGGTGTCGTAAAGGCAGAAAACACAACTTTTGAGTGTTCAGTAACACATCATGGTGGCATAAACACATCAGCTGCAAAAGACAAAAGTGCATTATGTGAGTAAAATGCATTCCAAAATTTATTACATTATTAAAATACTTTTTCTAATTTTTTCCTACACAAACCTATAACCAAATTTCAGGTGTTCATCAAAAAATCATGATTGAGCCGGAAATGGCAGATGTCACTGAGGGCATTGAGCAGATCTTCACTTGTACCGTCCACCATTCCTGCCAGAAGGAGAATCCAACCATCACATGGAACTACGAGAACATGCAGGTCTCAGAGGGGACAAAAACACTTTCTATTTTTGATCGAGTCACCTATTCCAACATAACCTTTCTGGGTACCACAGAAGACCATGGGAACAATTTAACATGCAATGCACAATTCTCTAGAGGAAACATCACATCATCTGTTGCTTTATATGTACAATGTGAGTAAACGCAAATAAGAACTGAAATGTGTGCTTTAATCAGTTTAAATGTCACAGTGGGGGCTTTTGTGATATGTATATTTTAGGTGTTGATCATACCATAACGATTGAGCCTGCAATAGCAGATGTCACTGAGGGCGTCACACAGAACTTCACTTGTACCGTCTATCATTCCTGTCAGAAGGAGAATCCAACCATCATATGGAACTATGAGAACATGCAGGTCTCAGAGGGGACAAAAACACTTTCTGGTTCAGATCAACTCGTGTATTCCACCATTGCTTTTCTGGGTGCAAAAGAAGACCATGGAATGAAACTGATTTGCTCTGCAAAATTTTCTGGAGGAAACATCACAGCATTTGTTGCTTTACATGTACCATGTAAGTAATTAGTTAGCGTAACATCTGAACTGTGTGATTTTTCCATGTTAAATTCATCATTACAATGCCTTTAAGCTGTCTGATCATATGTTTAGTTTTGTTCTAATAATAATAAATAACCCTTTCATTTCTTTTCCACCCTAAAGCAGTCCTGATGGTCATTAGACTGAAGACTATTGGTCTTTACATCGTAACTCCCTCACTTGTGTTCATCTTTGCTTGCATACTTGTTGGAGTCATCATATGGAAGAAGCGTCACAGGTAAATATTTATTTACAAAACTGGATTCATTTTATCAGCCACGATGTTCAATTATTCAGTATTAACTACAACAGGACTTGATTTAAAAAGCAGATTTCAGTCTGTTAAGCTGGCAATGGGGTTTTTGTGGAGAGATTGATCAGATTAGATGTTTCATGTTTCATCATCATTACATATTTGGGTCTTCAATGACCTGGATGTAAATATCCAATGCTGGGTTCACACCAGATGCGAAGCATTGTCTTACTCTCTTTACGTAACTTCAGGCTTCACATGTATTTTTGAGGCGAATTTCATGCATTCATCATTCAGCATCATTTGGATCATATAAATTCACCTATATTAGAGCCTTTTCATTGTCTTTGTATGTAATTTACTCACGCAAATATTTACATTTGCATTTATTGTCAACCCAGAAAAATGGATCTGCTGCAAAAGCAAAAAATAAAAACACAGTGTTTTGTAAACAAAACAAAAAAACTGATTGGTCCTACATATACGTATTTTTGTTAATTTGTTCTACGTGTTGTTATCAATATTTATTTGTGTGTTAGTATATGCTGGCTAAAAATCTCCCATATATTTGCTTATGTATGTAGATGTTCACTGAATGATAAAGCAAAGCGATGTTTATTTTTATTCTATTGCATAGGAGATAGTTGTATAGTTTTAAACATCTTGGTTTAAGAGTCACACTGATCTGATGCTGTGATGTTCATCACTTTTAGTCAATATGCAGAAATCATGAGGTTGATAAACGTTAATAAAGTATTAATCAGTAAATAATGAAGAAATCAAACAAAAGGGATAAACAAAAGGGTTGATTATCAAACCTCTCAACATTTTTTTCTTCTTCACACCATGTGTTCCCAGGCCAAAAAATGAAAGTACTGTGTATGAAAACAATCCTTTATCCAAACCTCACACACCGTCATCAAAGAGGTACAGCACATTTAAAGATATTTACATTTCGAAAAGTCTTTCTTTAATATGTGGAAGCTCAATTTTTTATGTTTATTTAGCAAAAATAACAAAATGTGATTTAAATTAAATAACCACAATTTTGTATTTGTTCCATTGCACATCAGTGACCCAAAACTTCAACCAGTGAGTATTTATTTATTTCTGCTTTTATTAAACTCCATATTGAAATATGTTTACGTCTGACTCTGATCCTCTTTAAATATTTCATTTAGAGAACAGATGATGCAGATTTATATGTCAACTTGGAAGATTTGTATGAAAATGTCTGATGAGCGAATAATAGAAAAGATCCCAACACAGCATTTAAAAATGATCAACTTTATTCGACTTAAAATAAGAACAACATCAACAACAATAATTATTAAAAAAAATTGTTAAGCATATTATGGACTCAAACTTCAAACATATTGATGCTTTATCGGCTTTATTTAGTATACATGTACAGTATATTTTGTGCATCTATTTTTGGTATTTTTCTTTTTACCTGGCTGTTATTAAACATGATTAAACCATATATTTATGTTAAGTGAAATAGGATTTGTGATTTTTTTTTTTTATATATATATTTTTTGTATAATTTATTCTCTGCTTGTCATATAAAGGCTTGAACCTGTTGTGCTAAAGCAGTACTAAGTATTATTAACTGCTGTCATTATTTATATATATATATATATGTGTGTGCGTGCGTGCGTGCGTGCGTGCGTGTGTGTGTATATATCCAAGTGATGGGTTGTGGCTGGAAGGGCGTCTGCTGCGTAAAACATATGCTGGATAAGTTGGCGGTTCATTCCGCTGTGGCGACCCCTGATTAATAAAGGGACTAAGCCGAGAAGAAAATGAGTGAATGAATATATATATATATATATATATATATATATATATATATATATATAT
>CAIGQV010019070.1:7332010-7365923 GCA_903798115.1 Danio jaintianensis | reverse complement strand
CATCCTTTGTTCCTCTCCTCTGCTTTTATACGCTCCTGCTCGCAACACAGCTGGATCCAATCAAGCACCGCTATAGAGAGGGAGAGAGAGAGAAACCTGCGCATGCTCTACAGCGCGCAACACAACATCAGCTATTCCATCCAGACGCATAAACAAAATGCAAATATATATATATATATATAATAAATTAGTAAATAATTCTATTACTTCCTGGGAAATAACACTGGCTAAGTGAAGTTGATAGAGAATACAATATCGTGTGCATTACTCAGTCACAAGATGTTGTCAAAAAAGCAAAGCTATTATTCATTCATAAGACTGCACCAAACAGTCAAAAATCACCACGTGATAGACTGGCAGATACATATAAATGTGGATGTAAGTATATGGATGTGAACGTATTCACTGATGGTCGAAGTGATTCAAAGTTCCCGGATGAGCCTGTTATTTAGCGGTTGTTATATCAGAATAACATACCTTGGAATGTCTCAACTGACCAATCAGAATCAAGTACTCCAGACAGCCGTGTAATAAGTAAGGGATACTGTACATCTAGGTGGTTGTTATCAGACATTATTACACAGCTGTCTGGAATACTTGACTCTGATTGGTCAGTTGCAACATTCCAAGATATGTTATATGTTATATGTATGGGACATCTTCTACAGGCTATAGACTTTAGATAACATATGCTAAACTATACATCATTGAATGGATCATTACGAATTATGCTTGTGTTAAAAAGTTTTTTAATACTTTTGCATCTGACTCTTAAAGATCCTACAGTTGAATTCTATTGCAATTGTATTGCTACATATTGTGTATCATATATAGAATTTGTGAATTATTTGTTGCCTTTTGTTCATTTATTTGTCTTTATTTTATTTATTTATTTATTTATTTTGTTTTCTGTCTGGTTTCCACAACCTGCTTTTGATTGGCTCATTAGGCTGTGTAGCAATAAATCCTGCTGTGCTGATGAGCTAATTGTTGTTATTATAGTTACTTACTTTCATTATGTTTTAATGTCTCAAAATGTAAAATTATACTTTACTTTTTACTTTTAGCAATACAGTAATGCATTTGCATAAAGGTTCACATTAAATGTATCCTATAACTCAAATATGTATTTATATTTTTATGCAACAAGTTCATAAATCCCTTTACGGTGGAAAATTCATTCATTCATTCATTTTTCTTTGGCTTGGTCTCTATTTCAGAGGTCACCACAGAACCACCATGAACCACCATGGTGGCAAATATGAGTTTTAAATGAAATTGCATACTCAAAATTCTGGCGCCTCCTGCTGGTGAACATTATATATAAAAGCATTAAGATATCTAGGCAAACATAACATATATGTACAATACAACAGAAAATGTTTTATTAAAAAAGAGTAATGTTTTTATAATAATTATAAATCATTGAATATCAGTGTGTTATATTTTATTGTTTTTTCAGCACTAATAATAATGATTAATTTAGCCATTTCCATCATGAAGCAGGCATGATATAGCCTGCATAATTACTGCATAATTGTTGAATGTTATGACCCCTAGTTAGTGGGACATAAAGGGGTTTAAAGAAGTAACATTACGGTCAGACTTAGAAGAAACATACTGTAGGGTAATAGCTATAGCAGGGGTGCCCAAACCTTTTCTTATAAAGGGGCCAAAAACCAAACTTGATTGAGTGACGTGGGCCGAATATATATAAATATATCACACCATATTACATAAAATTTGCAAATGCAGTATATTCATTCATTCATTTTCTTTTCGGCTTAGTCCCTTTATTAATCTGGGGTCGCCACACCGGAATGAACCGCCAACTTATCCAGCATATGTTTTACGCAGCTGATGTCCTTCTAGCTGCAACCTATCACTGGGAAACATCCATACACACTCATTCACACACATACACTACAGACAATTTAGCTTTCCCAATTCACCTATATCGCATGTCTTTGGACTTGTGGAGGAAACCGGAGCACCCGGAGGAAACCCATGTGAACACAGGGAGAACATGCAAAACTCTACACAGAAATGCCAACTGACCCAGCCGAGGCTCGAACCAACGACTTTCTTGCTGTGAGGCGATCGTGCTACCCTCTGCGACACCATGATGCCCCAAACACAGTATAATTTGTTACCTTTTATAATGAAATTATTACAGTAAAAACATAAACAGTCCCATTTATACCACAATGGAGTTCAATGCTGAAAACACTAGTCGACCTGCTCCTGCCTTTGCCTTGAGTTGCTCACTGATGTCTTGTGCATTGTTTTTTTTTTTCAAGTGATAGTTTTTGCATTTTAAAAGTCTGGTTCATTTACAACATTTAAATGAAACATTTAATTTCAGTTGGCTTTTTTTGTGGTTCAGCAATAAAACAAAGAAACAAAGGGTTACGTTAAAATCGAAATAACCATCTGTCAAAGGCCAGCGGGCCCTACTTTGGGCATCTCTGAGCTATAGGCTACTACATTAGTAGGCTACGTAAGGACGACTGCACACAGTGGTACTGCGCATGTGTCAAATACATAGACTGTAACTCAGCAATTCCCAAACTAACTAACTTCTTTTTTCTTATAAACACAGAATAAGTTATTTTGGAAAAAATGTTGAAAACCTGTAACTATTGACTTCCATAGTATGTGTTTTTCCTAATATGAATATCAATAGTTTCGGGTTTATAACGTTTTTCAAAAGATCTTCTTTTAGGTTCAACAGAAAAAGGAAACTCATAAAGGTTTGTAATCAGTTGAGGTAGAGTAAATTTTCATTTCGAAGTGAACTATCTCTTTAATAGTTTTAGCTGTTGTCATGCACTGACAGATCACTAGAGGGCACGAGTCAAAATTAGTATTGGAGGGGAGCTTCAGAAAAAAAAAAACTGTATACACGCCCGTTGTGGAGATAGTCTACGTAGTTGCTTAAATTATGCTGTCTTCACCACAGAAGAAGAAGAAAATAAGCGTGTAAGCTGCTAAATCACAGAAGAGGATTTCAGAAACAGTTGCTGTTAAACGTAGGCTACTGTTATGTATGTTTAAAAGAGTTTGTGCAGTTTTACAAAAATGTAGGCTGAAGCACGTATTTCCAGTGAGCCTGTGTTGGATTTATTGGACAATATTGCCTCCTAAAATGGACTTCCATGAAGCTGGTTTCACCAAAGGCAAAGTTGACTGTAAAAAATAGGTCTACCTTAAGTTGATTGTAGATGTACATATAGCTACCCCAAATGCTGTCAGATATGTTTACAATTTGTGATGTACGGTGTTGGACGTTTACCTTATTTATTAGCTTTCTGGTTCTTTTTTTATATGTCGACAGATAGAGAAATAATTTGCCAGATACAGAAACTCCCCAACATGTCATCAAAACAATTTTAATTGTGTAGTTTTAATTTATTCATATTCTTCTAATATTCTTTTGCTCAAATTTTGTATTATTTACTGGCAGACATTTCATACTCTGCAGTGGATTTCTGAAAAACCACCAAGAAAGACACAATGGACTAAGAGTGTATTGGACATTAAGTCGTTTGAAGCTTTGAGGGTTTTTTCCTTAAAAACAAACCATTTGAGTTTTACAAAACTTAGGAAGCTTTTTTCTTCCATTTGGGAGATAGTTACATAGACTGAACTAAGAAGAACATAATATTATTGAGTGCCTCGAACTGCTGTACTGTCAGTATGATTTCTTTTGGTCACACATTACAATAAGGTTCCATTAGTTAATGTTAATAAATGCATTTACTGACATAAACTAAGGATGAAAAACACTTGTAAAGCATTTAATAATCATTTAACTTTTACTAAGTTGTGTTTGTTAACATTAGTTAAGCCACTGAGCAAGTTAAAAAGAACAAACAATGAATTTATTTTCATTAATGTTGACAAATAAATATGAATAAATATTGTATTAAATGCATTGTTCAGCATTTCATTATATTAAATGCATTAGCTTATGTTAACTAATATCTAATTGTAAAGTGTTACAATATTTTTTACTACAATCCTTTTTGAAGACGACCGTTATTAATGTTTTTTTTTATGTTTGTCACTTTGCAAATTAAAAAGTATAAAAAATAAAATCGATTTTTAAAATCGATCCATCGATTAAGAGCATATAAATACTTGTCTTTAAAATGCAGTTAAAACATAACCCCATTCAGTCAGAATAACAAGTTCCAAAAATAATGAAGCTGTGAAGTATTCTATTTGTGAATTTACCTCTTGTGTTTTAAGAGGGTCCTATAACAGACCCTGTTGTCAGAAACTGTTTTCTAGCCAGGAAATACTATCTTTGACTGCAGTGTCAGTGCAAGTGGACTGATGTGATGACATTTGACATGACCAAGATCTTAATCTTTTTGCTGGGCTTGAGCTTTATACCATACATGTACTGAGCTTCATCTTCCACCTTTGACTTCAGAGCAACAAGTTATTTTTCCATTCCTCTGCAAAAAACTACTGAGGAGGTAAGAATGAAAAGTGCATTTGATACATGTTAAAATGCTTTTTAAAAAGACTGATGTAAAGAAAATTACATTATTATGAAAAACTGCAGTGTAATTGGTGGATTGGTGTTAAATGAACAATGTTAGTAAATTTATTTTAACCACAGTTAACTTTGGTTTTTGGTGTTGTTAACCCAGGAATATGAAAGCAGCCCTTTTACTTCATTTACTTCTCCAAGGTACAGTGTTTTCTCTTTTAGGCATGTTTTGGACATGCTCTTTTGATATGCATTTTACAGGCCCGTAGCCAGCCTACTGAAAGGTTCTTTTTTCTCAAAAAGTGGACCTTTTTGCAGTCATTCACCTCATTTTCTATTTAATTTAAGTACTGCTTTTTAGTGACATTTTTAATAACTTTTTTTTAGCTGGATTAGCTTGTCGGATGGTCATCATAACCACACTTTCAAAAATGTCCTAAAGATTTAGAGTAAAGAAATATGAAAAACACATATTTTCTTAAAATACAAATTTATTACATCATATTTCATTAGAAAAAAATTAGGAATCTGTTAAATTCTTTCACTAAAAACTGTTATCTATTGTCACATTCAACTTTCGTCAGTCAGAGTTTGGCCCTTTGAATAACAAAAAAACATAGTAGTAATAATAATAATAATAATAATAATAATAATGTAGAGATTCATGATAGCCTCACATGTAAAAAAAAAAAAAAAAAGTACGTTTGAAAATTCATGGATAACAACAATAACCAAATTAGTAAATAAATTTTCAAATTAATTTTAATATGGGCCACTTTTGGTGCTTCACACCTTTTTATTGGTCTTTTTTTATTTCAAGAATAAGCTCCAAGATTTAGAATAAAGGTTACTTGTAAAATGTTTTCTATATTGAACAATAATACAGTAGTTATTCATTTGACAAAAATGATTAGCTGAAGTCACACCAAATCGAAAGCCAACTGAGAATTCCACTTGGTCTTAAAGCCTTTTTCGATGGGTTATTTTCACAATTTATGATGGCATAGCAGTCAAAATAGGACAAATGAGCTCATGTATGGGACAAATTCAGAACCTTTGTCAGTGAAGGATGGGTCTTACAAACCACCCGAACCCCCCTGGCTACGGGCCTGTTTTATGTATATATTATTTATATAACTGTACATAAATTGTGCTAGACAAAATCGTCCGCACATGGGAAATTTTACACATTACGTGAAGTTATTTAAAATCCTGTATGTCCTATTTATTCTACATTCTTAAAGAATATGTCAAACCTACAAGCCATTGCGCAGAAGGATTAGCCTGAAGCATTATTATGTAAAATATGTGAAAAGGTTCAAGAATGTTTTATAACTCTATTAAACTAAAAAATAAGAAAGGATGCTGTCAGTGTACCTGTTATTTACACCAGGGGTTCCCAAACTTTTCAGCCCGCAACCCCCAAAATAACAATGCCAGTGATTCGCGACCCCCTCATTCATCGGTGGTGGTTATAAATATACAAACGTTGCGCACACAGTAATAGGCCTATATAAACACTAGCATATTGACAACACAAAAAAAATGCAACAGTCTAACCATATCATTTTTACAGTAATTTATTAATTTGTTTAATATTAACCTCACACAAGTCTATTCTTGGCTTAATTTTGGAGACCACCACTCAGAGATCATCATCAATGTTCAGTTGTGGCCTGTATTTATTTTTAATGTATTTGTTTGCCATAAAGGTTTCAGAAAGTTGAACCTGGTGCTATAAAATCAGTCTGCTGCAGCTGACACTATTGCTGTGTTGTTAATCTCACTTAAACACACCAATTCTATGAAAAAAAATAATTGAAAGGCTGATGGCTTTTCATTTTTATGTTGTTGTTTTTTATGTAACTATTAACTACTATTTTTATCTTCTGTGGGTTATGGATAAAATATGGTCATTCTAATAGTTTAATAAAATTTATTTGGCTTTTGGATATCAAGCCAACCCCTGTCATTGTCCCACAACCCCCACTTGGGAACCACTGATTTTCACCAAAATGCATCTTCTCTGATAAGTATATATGACTGTTGTTGTTTTTTTTACTCAATTGTTTTATCAAGATATACTTGTAACTTTAGCATACTTTATACTTTTATACTAAGAAAATAGACTTCTATATTTAGTAATTTATGGTGGGTGTAGGCGTCAGTGGGTAGCACAATCGCCTCACAGCAAGAAGGTCGCTGGTTCAAGCCCCGGCTGGGTCAGTTGGCATTTCTGTCTGGAGTTTGCATGTTCTTCCCGTGTTGGTGTGGGTTTCCTCCGGGTGCTCCGGTTTCCCCCATAAGTCCAAAGACATGCGCTATAGGTGAATTGGGTAAGCTAAATTGTCCATAGTGTATGTCCGTGAATGAGAGTGTGTGTTTCCCAGTGATGGGTTGCAGCTGGAAGGGCATCCGCTCTGTAAAACATATGCTGGATAAGTTGGTGGTTCATTCCACTGTGGTGACCCCAGATTAATAAAGGGACTAAGCCAAAAAGAAAATGAATGAATGAATGAATGGTGGGTGTGATTTTGCCAAGTACGATGCGATCCTGGATTAACATCTATGTTGATTCTGCAACGTCATTTTTGTTCAAAAATTTAATCCATACCTAATCCCTACCCCTAAACCCAACCATAACTGTAAATGATTCCCAAAATCAGAGGAGAATAATAGTTGAATAACAATCATGTAGAAGTACATAACCCTAGCTGTATGCCTAAACATACACTGTAAAGCAATTAATTTGTATGCAAAGTTTTCTACTGTTGCACTTTATGTATACTACCTGATGGAAGTCTTGTCGTCTATCCAAGTTTTAAAAAAAAGCAAATAATGACTTGACTTCTAGTTGATCATTTGGTATCAGAAGTGGCTTATATGAAAGGCAAAGGCCTCTAGATTATGCTTATTTTACCAAAATAAAATATGATCATGCCTTGATATTTAATTATTTAATTAGGACAGTAAGGTCTGACTTTGCTTAGGCGAAAGTCTTCTTACTTAACAGAAATAATGTACAGTATAGAATATAAAGTCATGGTGCAGTGGAAAAAGAATTAATATTGTGTATGACTCCCATGAGCTTGGAGGACGGCATCCATGCATCTCTGCAATGACTCAAATAACTTATTAATAAAGTCATCTGGAATAGCAAAGAAAGCATTCTTGCAGGACTCCCAGAGTTCATCAAGATTATTTGGATTCATCTTCAATGATTCATCTTCAATCTTGGGTCCATGCGGGTTCCAATAGGGTTTCTGCAGTATTTGTGATGATTGGGATGCAGTTCAACAGATGATTCATCAGAAAAATCTACCTTCTGCCACTTTTCCAAATGATCAACTAGAAGTCATTATTTGTTGATTTTACAGCTGGGATCGACGACAATACTTTTGTCAGGTAGTGTATAATTAAAACAATACATTTGTAATCTAAATAGTTAGCAAGTTTATTCTCAAGTAGTATTTAAAAAACACCTAAAAGTCAATTTCTACTTACTAAATAAAGTACACTTTAAAAAATACTTGAACTTTAAAATGAAGTTTACTCTTTGTACGACCCCCTCACGCTGGTGGGATTAAAGGACGACAAACAAAGATGGAGGCTCCCAAAAAACTACAACACCCTGGTCATCTCTCAGTGAAAAGTAGATCGGCAAAAAAATCAATAAGAAAAACTCTTAAATCTCTCAAGGAGGTGTTTTAATCTGCCCAGAGACTGGTCAAGCAAAAATAGCTTTTGGTGTCAGCGGTAGACCACTTGAATCAGAAAGAACTGACTACATGTTTGTGACTGAACACGTAGTCAGTTTCTCTTCCAGAAAACTTAAGTAAGCTTGCAGTCGTAGGCCTATCGAACTATGATTCACACATTCTGATTAAATATTTTGCCACTGTCAAAATGGCTTTTGTGTGAAGATTTGAGATTGCTAGAGAATTTATGTTATTTATGAATAAAATGGCATGGTCCATACTAGTAGAATGATTAAAAAATATATTATTCATGTTGACATATATTATTGAACTGTTGACAAAATGTAAAAATTAAATTAGCCATACATTTTACACCATTTGTTTACAGCAGCAGACAATATATTGCTTACAGAATACAAACCACTATCTAGTGAGCTATAGAGTCTTTTACTGAAATTACTAGCTCAATGAACACACAATGATTATTGACTCAAACTCTTGTCCCACAGGTGTCCTGCTGTTTGATGCTTTAGGAGTGCAAGTGAGAATGCCAGAAAAAATTCATGGCCTCAAAGGTTCCTGTCTGGTGATTCCATGTTCTTTCAACTTCACATCAAACCCACCCAAAAACCCACATAGAGTTGTGTGGTATCAGTGGGTCTCTAGAGGTTATCCTTTAGTTTATGATCCTTTGGAAAAAAATAAAGTCATTGAAAAGTTCAGAGGAAAAACTGATTTATATGGAAACTCAAGTTTGGAGTGCAGCCTGCTGATCAAAAACCTGAAACAGTCCCACCATAGAGAGAAATTATACACAGGAATTAACTCTGAAACAAAATACACATTTCATGAATTCACTTCTACAATCCTTGTTGACAGTATGTATATGGTTTTTTCTATCCATGGCTCCTGACCTTGTTGTGAGAATGTGCTGCCTAATTGTGTGATTTTTTTTTTCTTCTTTTCTTCTGTTTTTAGCACGCCCGCAACTGCCCAGCATCAGTATATCTGGAGGAGAGAAGATGGGGGAGAAGATCACAGTAAATTGTTCAACTTCCCACACGTGTCCATACAGCAAACCAAACATCACTCTGAAAGGTATCGAAGGATCTGACCAAATAAACAATGACTGTAGTGAAGACGGACAGTGCAGAATCACTCTGACACGCACAGGTGTCGTAAAGGCAGAAAACACAACTTTTGAGTGTTCAGTAACACATCAAGGTGGCATAAACACATCAGCTGCAAAAAACAAAATTGCATTATGTGGGTAAAATGCATTATAAACAGGCCCGTAGCCAGCCTATTGAAATAGGTGGTTCTTTTTTCTGAAAAAGTGGACCTTTTTGCAGTTATTCGCCTCATTTTCTATTCAATTATGCATTTTAGTGACATTTTAAGAACTAATCTTTGCTGGATCAGCTTGTCGGATGGTGATCATAACCACACTTTTTTGATGCACCAAAAATATTTCCAATTTATATACAATTTAAATATTATTATGAGATTAGCATTTAAAAAAAACAAAAAAAATAAAACTTAATTTTAAATACAAAATCATCCATCATTAAAAAAAATAGGAATCTGGTCAAATTTGTTTTAAAATAAAAACTGTAGCCTTTAGGCAAATGGCTAGCTCATTCAACTTTCCTGGGTCCGAATTTGGCCACTTGAATAATTAAAAATTAAATTAAGCTTAAAGCCTTCTTCTATCGATAGTTTTCACAATTTATGACGGCATAGCAGTCAAAAATGGGATAAATGAGCTTATATAGGGGTCATTTTCTGGACTTTGTCAGTGAGGGGGTGGGTCTTTCGAACCACCCAAACCTCCCCTGGCTACGGGCCTGATAAAATTGCATTATTACAGTACTTTCATTAAGACCCTAAACACAAATGCATAATTAAATAAAATTACATTTCAGGTGTTCATCAAAACATAACAATTGAGCCTGAAATAGCAGATGTCTCTGCGGGTGTTGAACAGAACTTCACTTGTACCGTCCACCATTCCTGTCAGAAGGAGAATCCAACCATCACATGGAACTACGAGAACATGCAGGTCTCAGAGGGGACAAAAATACTTTCTGTTTCAGATCGAGTCGCCTTTTCCACCATAAACTTTCTGGGTGCAAAAGAAGACCATGGGAAGAAACTGATTTGCTCTGCAGAATTTTCTGGAGGAAACAAAACAGAAATTGTTGTTTTACATGTGTCATGTAAGTAATTAGTTAGCATCACATGTGTGATATTCCCATGTTAAATGCATTATTGCAGTGCCTTTGAGATATCTGATTATATTTTTTAGTTTTGTTCTAATAATAATAATAACAATGACTAATCCTTTTATTTCTTTTCATAAAGCAGTCAAGATGATCATTAGACTAAAGACTATTGCTCTTTACATCCTAACACCCTCACTTGTGTTCATCTTCTCATGCATACTTGTTGGAGTCATCATATGCAAAAAGCATCACAGGTAAATATGTAGCTGTAGGCTAATATTTATTTGTCAAAAAGTGATACATTTTATTAGCCACAATGTTCAACTATTAAGTATAAGTAGGACTTGATTTAAAAAGCAGATTTCAGTCTGTTAAACTGGCACGGGAGTTTTTGTGGAGCAATTGATCAGCTTGGATGATCACAATCATTATTACATATTTGGGTCTTCAATGACCTGGATGTAAATATCCAATGCTGGGTTCACACTAGACAGCCATGCATTGCGTTAGTCTCTCTACATTACTTGCAGGATGTTTTTCGCTTCACATTAATTTTCCAGTTGAGTTTTTTTTAACTTTGCTGAGAAGATGCAGTTGAGGTGAATTCCACCCGTTTGCAGCAAATGCGTCGCACATTACATGTCATTCGCCCCAAGAAAATTTTCTTATAATAGAGTCTTTGCTTTGACTTTAAATGCAATTTACTACCAAGCATCAGCATCTTCAAATTCAGTATTTTAATTGCTGACAGCCTTTTCACCAGATCCATCAAGCGTTAGTGACAGAAATCACAGTAAAGGCATTAAAGCGGTTTTAAGATTTACTAACGGTATAGTTTTTATGCCTGTGGTAATTATGAGTAATAATTATATGGTAATAATATGTCATATATTTGGTTATGTATGTACATGTTCACTGAATGATATAAAGCAAGCAATGTTTATCAAAATACAATATCATTTTTATTCTATTGCCTTATAGTCACTTAATTTGGTGACAATAATTTGATATACTTTCATTTAAAAGTTGCATAGGTGTAAAAAACTTTGACTTTGAAGTTTAAGTCACACTAATCTGATGCTGTGATGCTCATCACTTTTAGTTAATATGCAGAAATCATGAGATTAATAAATGTTAATAAAGCATTGATCAGTAAATAATGAAGAAATCAAACAAAAGGGATAAAAAGACGGTTGATTATCAAACCTCTCAACATTTCTTTTCTTCTTCACACCATGTGTTCCCAGGCCAAAAAATAAAAGTATTGTGTATGAAAACAATCCTTTATCCAAACCACACACGCCGTCATCAAAGAGGTACAGCGCTTTTAAAGATATTTACATTTCTGAAAGCTTTTTTAAATAAGTGGATGCTCAGTTTTTACACTACTTATGTTTTACTTTGCATAAATAACTAAATATGTTTTAAATGAAATAACCACCATTTTTTTCCCATTGCATATCAGAGATCCAAAATCCCACTCAGTGAGTATTATTTTCTGCTGTTATTAAACTCTATACTGAAATATATTCACAACTCACTCTGTTCCTCTTTAAATATTTCATTTAGAGTAAAGATAATGAAGATTTATACATCAACTTGGAAGATGTCAGCGTGTATGCAAACAGTAAAAATGACCCCACAACAGCATTTTAAAAAAGATTAACATTATCAACAAAACAATAATAATGACATTTGTCATGCATATTAAGGTCTCAAACCTTGAACATATTAATGCTTTACTTAACATACCTTTATTATATGTTATATTGTTTTATGGTATTTTTACTTTTTAAATATGATTGAACCATATCAACAAAACAATAATAATAATAACATTTGCCATGCATATTAAGGACTCAAACCTTAAACATAGTAATGCTTTACTTAACATACTTTTATACTGTGCTATAGTTTTATGGAATTTTTACTTTTTTAAATATGATTGAACCATATCGTTATGTTCATTTACATAGCATTTGTGAATCTTTTTATTTTTGTCTTGTTTCTCTATATATTACTCTCTGCTGTTGTGCTTAACTGCTGTCAATATATATTTTTATGTCTTTAATTTTCACAAAAATAATACATTTCCTTTGCCAGTAATTTATTTGACTGAGGTTTCTTGTTAAATGCATCACACATTCAATAGTATATTTTATGAATAGAAATTTATGCAACCAGTTAAATGTTCTCAGCTTGGATAAAGTTGCAAATGTTTATTAAGTGATATGGAAACAAATGATATGCCGCTTTGCAAGCATCACACAATATATGCCTCATTGATACACACTGTCATTAATTCACTCATTCATTCATTTTCTTTTCGGCTTAGTCCCTTTATTAATCAGGGGTCGCCACAGCAGAATGAACCGCCAACTTATCCTGCATATGTTTTGCGGATGCCCTTCCAGCTGCAACCCATCACTGGGAAACTACACACTGCCAAAAAGCTATTTATATCAAGCATAACTCAAGAACACTTCAATATTGTATTATTTTGCACAAAAAAGAGAAAAACTTAGAAATCACACTTATAAAATCATGTTTTTTTTTGGTTTTTACAAAATTATCACTTTCAAACATCATAGACGTGTGGCAACAGCTTAAGGTTTTAATACTTCATCTGGAAACTCTGCTTTATGTTTTTATGTCTGAATATTCAGTTCTGTCATCTTCATCGGAGCTTGAACTGCTAAAACGCCTCTTCTGGTTGTGTTTGAGCTCTTTAACAGCAGGTTTGGCTGTACAAGACACAGTAGTGTAATTTACTTCTTCTTCTTCTTCGCTGGTATCAGACTCCCACTCCAAGTTTGTGGGTGGAAGTTTTGGCGCACATGCAGAAGAAACATTCTCATAATCAGAATGTTCTGCCTGGGAACTCTAGGAGGAGAAAGAAATAGTAAAACATATGCTGTCAGTACTCTCAAAGAAATCTGATATATGGCTATAAGCTTTAGATATATGACTTACAAGTTCATGTGTGGATTTCACATTATAAAATATATGTCAGACAAACACTCAAGCCTGAAAATATTCATACCCCTGGCAAATTCTGTCATGTTTTTGATCAAATGTAAATAAAAGCTGAGAAATATTATATATATATATATATATATATATATAAACACATATATAATATATAAATTTAATATATATATAAATATATCTATTTTTTCCCACAATGATGCTTCTTGTATACATTGTCTTATTGTCTTTTTGGAGAAGCCGGTGTCATTTCCAGTAAAAAAACAAAACAAAGGTTGCTGGTTGAATATGTAATGGCAAATTATTTTCTTCCTGTTCAGAAGGAATACATTTTAATGTGAAGACTGAAGTTGAATAAAGTCAGACAAGGTTTGTCTTTTAATTGCTTTAATTCTCCAGAGAATGATCAGTTTACACACAGACGGCCTCTGTGAGCAAAAGGATCTCAAGGATGGGCTCACAGGTGTTTTTAAAGACAGTGTTACAATGTTTTAGATAAGAATTTCTCTACAGCTCCTTAACTCTTAAACAACCAGTAGATTACACATGGCTGTAATAGGCCAATGATTATAATGCATTTGATCTTTACTTTAGCAAAACCTTAATTAATCTATAATATCAATATATAATTGTCAATCATCAATATATTATCATCAATATTAAATAGTTCCATCACAAATAAAAGTAACTTTAAGTAAGAATTTGCCAGGGGTATGAATAATTTCGGGCTTGACCATATATGCAACATATCTTTCAAAATATTGCATAAATGGCTGCTTATATACTTTCCAACCTTTGCAAAATACAAATATGTACATGTTCAAATATGTTAGCTATAATTTATATGGCCATATATTAGATTTCTGTATGAGTATAGAGTTATATAGCATGTGATTAGCCATCATTATGCAATCGGGTACATTTTTGTTGCTGAAGAGATAAGCAAAAATAATAATTAAAGAAATGCAGTTTCGTAGTTAATAAAATAATGGTCATATAATAGTTAAATATTTATATACACTTAGCTGTAAAAAATATCTTTTAATGAACAGTTTCCGTATTTTGTGATTCACAAGTGTTTTCCATTTATTTACGGTTGTGAATTGCATTATGGGATGTTGATCTCTGCTCTGTTGACTTTTGATGTTAAAAATTCAACTCTACAGTTTAACAAAGTGACTTTTATTGACATTTTAGTAGTTTGAAATAATATAATGTATAAGAAGTAATATATAGAGAAATAAGTCAGAAAATATACTGGCAGTTTATTAGTTTTTGTACCGTAATTTACAACACCAACCCAAACAATAAATCACTTTAAACTATTAAAAAAGTTAATAAAAGTCACTACAAGATTAAAAGTTGGAAGAAAGATCAAGGTCCTATAATGTAATTCAAAAGCATAAATTAACTGAGAAAAAATAAAAACATGATTCAAAAAATACGAGAAACTGCTGATTTACGGATATTTTTACAGTGTATATATATTATGATCATATTTTGGAGGATGCAACATATAAATTTTCTGAGGATTAATACAGTTTCTTTGGGCTGTGACAATCTGATGGCTTACCTTTGCCTGCTTATTTTTATTTTTTGACACCATGGCGTAAACCGCTGAAGTTTCAGGTGTTCTAAAATCACATTAATGCATTATTATTGGTAGAACTACAAATATTCTTCCATACTCATCAAAAGTGCACACAAAACGGAATGCTACTTGACTTGAATTTATATATATGAATTTATATATTAAGGCCAGTTTTTCATTACCTACATCATTAAAAGTTTAATGTCATAATGAATGTTACGGAACTCGTGGAAGTGCAGTCTTTACCTTTTTGGTGGCTCATTTTGTTTCTTGAAATCAAGAGTGACGTAGTTCATGGTGGATGTACTGTCCATATTTCCAGTTTTTTGTTGTTGTTTTGGTGAATGTCTTTCCTTTAAAGAAATATTCATAAGAAAAAGCATGGAAGAATGAAAACATCAGTTGTGTTGTGTGCGATTATGACTTTATCTTCCCTTAAGAAGTAGCCGTAAGAATGTTCATATTTATTACTTATTTTATTACCAAGCTTATAAAAAAAATTAACTTTAAAAACAAGATCTTTCTCTACTTTTTAGGTTACTTTCTATAGTAACCTAAAATATATATATATAAGTATATATAGATCTTTGTGTGTATAAAACTTTTTTTTTTTTTCCTGGGAAGTCAAAAGGATGTGATGTTTTACAACATGAAACAGATGCTTATAATCTTCAGGAAAATTCTGAAAGAGCTGTTCAAATCATGTTAACTTCTAATCTGTAAATAGTACCTATTTTCATGCTACTAGTACTTTTTTATTCTAGTAATAATCTTGTTGTGAGAAAAATTACGATTATGAGAATATTGAAAATCTAAATGGTTGGCTGCAGTTCCCTTAACATCCACTGATAACAAGGATTTTTAAAATTCTACATAAACATCCGTGTTAAAAGAAAAATAAGCAGACCTGTTTCCTTTGTGGCAGTTTAATGGCGGCATACACTGTCTGGATATTAGGTTTTGGTCTTGAAGAAAAAAAATGATTATTTTTTTAATAATCATGACAAAAGTGGACACAATTATGTCTCCATCAGTTCTTCTCCATTTACCTAGGATTAAGGTCCTGTCCTGGTGTAGGATATTGGTTAGGGGGGGTTTGATGTGATAGATTAACCTGTGCATAGTTTGGATCATCCATTGACAAATCCTCCTGGGTGTTATTTCGTGACCCCTGAGTGTTCAAATATAACAAACGGAAGAGGGTTTATCTCTTATTAAGAAAACAGACACTATTTTTACATTTCTATAATAAGTTCAGTTAGCAGCTGTGAAAAAACTAAAGTAAAATAACCAATAAAAATAAGTTTTGCACTCTGGAGGAGCCTGACAGGAATGCCGGGAATAAACATAATAGATTATCTGCTCCACTTTGCTGATCCGATCTTGTCTTGATGATGTTTCTGCAATAAATAAAATAAAATAATAATGATTGGAAGAGATTCAGATGAGGGAAATGAATAACAATTAAACACAATCTTGTTTAAAAAAAAAAAAGTATGTACCTGCGTATCAGAAAGATGACCACAACGATGAGAATCAACAGGAAAATTATAGGTAAGACAATCTTCAAGAACACTCTAAGAGAGTCACCTAAATTTGGGGAGAAAATTATTTGTCATATTTGATATATTTTCTTGTTGAACAGTTCTCCAATATTAAAAATGTTGTTTCACTTACATTTCATTTAATTTTGTTACTATGGAGTCTTAAAGGAATAGTTCACCCAACAAATGTATTCACTATATATTGAACCCCAAGTGGATCCAAACCTTTATGAGTGTTTTTACATGGCAGGGAATTGAACACAAAATAATATATTTTGTTGAAAACCTGTAAGCATTGACTTCCATAGTAGGAAAAACAAATACTATGAAAGACAATGATTAGGCCTACAGGTTTTCAGCATTCTTCAAAATGTCTTCTTTTATGTTTAACAGAAGAAAATAAATCCTAAAGTTTCGAAACAAGTAAGGGTGAGTAAATGACAGACTTTTGGGTGAACTATCCCTTTAAGGCAGTGCTTCTCAATTCCAGTCCTCAGAGGACTGGAATTGAGAACCACTGCTTTAAGGCAAGACACAGGTAGGGAAAAACAACGTTTGTTTTTCAATCACCTCTAATTTTTAAGATTTTAGACTTCTTGGGTTTCAATCTAATGGAAAGAAAACATCCAAAATAGAAATATGTATTTTTATTATTATTATTATTTTGAATGGGCTGGTTTTGCCAACACAATCTGACAATACAGAAGAGTGCGTGGTCTCTTTTTCGTCGACTGATAGGCTTGAAATAATTTAGAAAATTTGGGGTTAAAAAACAAAACGTCCTTAAAATTACATAAGGAAACCAGAGGAATTAAATAAGACCAGAAGGTGACCTGACTAAAAAGAGAGGGACTTGAGGCCTTGCAAAAAAACCTAAATCGTAGTAGCCTAGCTGAGGTGATGTTTTTCTTCACAGCAACAAATCAGTCACCATGTGGAAAAAAAGAATCTAACATCTACTGGGGGGAAAACATTAAAAATATAGCCTACCTATCTTTATTTTACGTATTTATTTTTAGTGGGTGGATTTTCGAGACCTTTGGGGCTGAATACGGTCAACCCAATCTGGCAACACCGAAGAGCTCGCGATAGATCGAATTGGCGCGAGCTTGAAGACGTGAAGTAATGAAGAAAAATGTGCATATGCGGGTTAAAAACAAACGAAATTGAAATCAAATAATAACGACAGATGAATTCAATAAAACCAGGAGACAGAACTTACAAGAGAGGGAAAGGAGGCCGTGAAAAAACGAGCAGAGTATTCTTCACAACAACAACAACAACAACAACAGGTAACTGCTCGGTCACCGTTTGGGAAAAAAAGTGTATCTAAAATCTGCCGTAATAAATTTTGATACATGTTTGATACATTTTGTAAGACTTTGTTCCTATTTGAGTTAGCCTATTCTTATTAAATGGACTTCATTTGAAAAATGCGTTCTAATACTTACTGCTGACAAATAAGGCGATCTGCTTGGACCTGGATTTTCCGATGCCATTGCTCGCCGTGCAGTAATACAATCCCGGGTTCTGAGGAAGAACCGTGAAGTTCTGCTGCTCTGATAAGACAGTGGTGTTGTCCTTCTGTCTGTACCATTTATATTCAGTAGCAGGAGGATGCGCGTCTGCAATGCAGCTCAGATACACTGGGAGATCCCATTGAGCTGAGGCGGTCGTGTTATGGATAATCGTGATAATTGGAGTATCTATAGAAAACATGCAAGCAATTCATAATCAGTATTTATGTAGATAATGCTTCCTGCAAAATATCCATATATAGTAGGCTACATCCAATTTTTTTTTTTATTAGGACAGACAGACGGTTTTGTGGTGCGTTTAAAGGGATAGTTCACCCAAAAATGAAAATTGTCATCATTTACTCACCATCCACTTGTTCAAAACCTATTTGAGTTTCTTTCTTCTGTTGAACACAGAAGATATTTTAAAGAATGCTGATAGCTGGCACCCACTGACCATAGTATTTTTTTCCTACTTTAGAAGTCGATATAGGTATCAGCTACCAGCATTCTACGGAATATCTTCTTTAGTGTTCAACAGAAGAAAGAAAACACATTATGGTTTAAAACCAGTGGGAATAAATGATGAGGTATTTTTTTATTATTATGTTTTGGGTGATTTATCGCTTAAACATCCATGGGATCCTTTGCATGGATCCTAATAAGACATTCTTCAGATTGGGGAATTAGTATTTTAAGAACTTACTGGGAGATTCATTTGAAAGCTAGAAATGGTTCTACTATGCTATTGAACCTTTATTTTTAACAGTAGAGTGTGATTAGACGTGTGAAAATTCAGTTCTAATATAGTGATAAACAAGCATGATATTGCTTTCATGGCCAGTTCCGAATAAAGTAGATAATGGTTTATTTTAAACATTTTGAGAATGCCAATTGAGAACATTTTAGGGTTGCATTCACAGTGGTGTTCATAACAGCAAATGCTTTGAGATTTAAAAGGCTATTTATTATGTTAATCTGATGAACAACATGCCCCAGATATGAATTGAAATAGGTCTACAAAGAATCAGAACAATTTTTAACAATTTACAATAAGGATAATTACATTAAGGCAACTTCTCATGATAACTATTTGTAAAGCATTTATTGATCTTATCTGATGTTTATTTATTGATGTTTAATTGAATGGAAATAATAGGTAATAGAGTTCAGTTTCCTTTTTAAAACTAACTTTAGCATAACTTCTGTAAAACATATATCTATTTCTCACTGTTAATTGTAGTCAATGCAAAGTGTGATTATGAGACCTTATTGTAAAATGTTATCTATTATACTTAAGAATTATTTAGCAATTTTATTTGTATGAAACATTTGCTTACTAGAAATTTACACGTACAGCCAAGCAATGTGCAATTTTTTTACTTCGTTTTGTTCTTATACCAGTTAAAGTTAGCATATTTTGTCAATATAGTGATTTTTATATCAACATGATATGCATGATGACTACTTATAGTAATGGAAAAAGACTGGATAATCAACAAGGAAACGTAGCTGTTTTACTTTTTGTCCATTTCGTGGGTAATTCGTATGAATTCATGGGAGTTAAGTCATATGAAAATAGATTTTTTTAAAGGAGGCGCCAAACCCCACCCCTAAACCCAACCATCATTGGGGGATGAGCAAATCATACTAAATTATACGAAGGAAATTTTATGAATTCACACAAATTAGTTAAAAGGTTACGAATTGCCGTGAGATGGCGGTGGATAATCTGTCTTTTCCAAAGCTGAAGAAGTAAATAATAAGTATCATGCAATTAAAAAAACTCAGATATTGAACAGTAGTGAAAAGTACTTACATTTAACCCTGATGTCCAATGGTGGTGATTGTGCTTTTCCAATAGAATTATTAGCAATACAGATGTACTGTCCAGAGTCTGAGATTTCCAGAGAATTAAAGTGTAGTTGTTGATGTTGTACAAGTGTCTTGAACTGTCCGTTCATGAGTTTCGTCCATTCATATGAGGACACAGGAGGATTGGAGCGAGCCTCACATGTAAGAGTCAGTTCACTCGCAGATTTCTGATCTCCTTCAAACCTTGCATTTACATTTTTAGGTGCATCTGCATATACATGGGATATATGTAAGGAAAAGAAATCCACATTTTTAGTAAAGCTGAAAGTTATTAGTAGGTGTATGTTTATTTACACGACAGCGATGTACTAAAAATGAAAAGGTCATTGTTGTACTGAACACAATTAACAGGTTAGTGTTTTCACAAATGTTTTTTTTTTTGTGTGTGTTTTTGCATCTGCATGCATGGTTTAAAAGGGGGAGGAATCCAAATTATTCGTTTTTAGTAATGTTAAAATGCTAGTAATTATTATTATAAGGTTAGGTTCACACAGCAGCGATGTCTCAAAACCATTTTGAGGGATGTAAACAAAAACAATGGTCCCAACGTATTTACGGTTTTACATTTTTAATTTCTATAGCTTCCGAGAGTCCAGAAAGAGCCAAATATTGATTAATAATGTTATGATAGCTGTTTTAACATTAAGTTATGATTGAATTGCCTCTTGTTACAGTTATGAAATATTTTGATAACTAGCAGGAAATGTTCATGGGCCAATGACATGACCACATTGAAATGGTCTATACTTGCGCATGTCTGTTGACACATTCAACATGTCTCAGCATTTTCCACAAAATCACATTTTATAGCTCACAAAGAAAATGTCATGAATTTTCACAGAAAAAATCTCACCTTGAACTTTGAAACCTGTTTTTTTTAGAACCACAAAACACTGTTGTTGCATAACTAAGCGGCTCAAACAAACACAAAAAATACTGAAGTAATGCTTAAAATTCTTATCAATCCAACCTTATCAAGGTTCATCGTTAATTACAATTACATCCAAAGATGCTTCTCCTTCATTCACTTTCAGTGAATGTAGCCTTAGCCAGGAAGAGTTGATGTCATCAGGCGGTATCCAACGATCATTGGGTGTTTCAACCCTAAATCGCAACACCCTCAATTTGGTGGGTCAGCAGTGGTGGCCAAATCACTGCCCATTAACTCCCCCCGGCTTCCAGCTAAGCTCCTCTCTCCTGCTCCATAACCAGCAAGAAGCTCTCTGCTGCCCCATCCTGCGAACAGTTATCTTTCTCTCCCTCCCCATCACCCCAATGGCTGTAAGCATCCTCCATACTGACTGGGCGGGGAATCCTCTACAGCCGACCTCGACTGGGAAGAGCCATGCCTGCCAACCTTTCTCCCTGCAGTCATGCAAGAGGTCCTGGTATTTGGCGCTCTTCCTCTCGAACTCTTGCTCACAATCCTCTACCCATGGGACTGTAAGTTCGATGAGAATGATCTTCTTTGCCTCTTCAGACCACAGTACTGCATCTGGCCTCAGGGTTGTCTGGACAACTGGAGGGAATTGCAGTCTTTCCCTCAGGTCTACCTTCATTTCCCATGACTGGGCCTTTTGCAGCAGATTGGTTCTTGTTGTTACTGTGGTTTGTGGCTTTTGACCCGCTCTTACAAACTTGATTGATGGTATTGCTCTCCCGTGTGGTTGGTGTTTCTTGCGTCTCTCTTGCTCCAGGGTGTTAGCGAGTGTCATGAGCACTTTGTCATGGCGCCATCCAATCTCCACAGATCTCCCCATGTGATCTTCCTCTTGGGTAGGTCCCACTTGGTCCATGCTCCCTGGGACACTAGCTCCACTGCCCTTGCCCTTCGTCCTTCCTCCTCCAGGTTCCGTACCTCCTCCTGGATCATGGCCCTTCTATCCTTGGATCCAGCCTTCCCCCATTGATGGATATGGAAAGTTCCAAGACCCTGTCTTCCTGTGCATGGCGTTCCAATGATGTCAGCTGCCCACTTGCGTCCTGATCTTGTAAGGATACCTGCCTGCCTGACTTGTTCATCCTGGGAGTCTCTGTATGTTATTATGACCCTGCACTTTGCTACCTTAAATTCCTCCACCACGAATGACAGAGGAAGTTGCAGCTGCCCTGGTCTTATATAAAGGCCTACTGAAGTGAAGCTTGGAGGGATTCCCAGCCACCTCCAGAGGTGCTTGTTGATCTTTTTCTCCACTTCTTTGACGCTTGTCATGGGAACTTCATACACCGTTAACAGCCACATGAGTCTTGGCAGCAATCCATGTTGGTAAAGCCATGCTTTAAACTTCCCCGGAAGCCCTGATTTTTCGATCTTCCTCAACCATTTCTCTGTCTGCTTCTCTGTACTGCTTATGTTGTTTCTGTCGGTAAGTGAATCATCAAACCACTTCCCGAGGCACTTAATTGGATTTTCCTTTATCGATGGAATCACTTCCCCTTGCACATGCAGCATGACTCTGTTTGTCAGTTTACAGTTTCCTGATTACCATGCACCTGGATTTCTTTGCCTTAAACCTCATTCTGGCCCATATTGCCATGCGGTCCAGAGCACTTAGTACCCACCTTGCCTCCAAATGGGTCGTGGTCGTCACAGTAAGGTCGTCCATGTAACCTTTAATTGGGGGTTGTCGGATGCCCGATTGCATTTTTGGGCCTCGGGCTTCCTTCCCAGCGGCTGTTATTATGAGGTTCATTCCAATGATGAAGAGGATGCGGGAGATTGTACATCCAGTTACGATCCCTTTTTCCAGGTTTTGCCACTTGGTGGTAAAGTGGCCTGTCTTGAATCATAGCTGGATTCCGCCAAAGTAACTGATAATCAATCCCTTGATGTGCTGAGGGATAAGGTAATGGTCTAGTGCCGCATGGATGAGGGCGTGAGGGATTGATCCGTAGGCGTTAACCAAGTCCAGCAAAACAACGCTCAGGTTGCCGCTGCTGGCCTTGGTCGCCCGGATCATCTGGCTAAGAACTCCAGTGTGTTCCAGACATCTATTGTGGAAACAAAAACTGCAAGAAGATATTCTCGGTTCTCAGAAATGTATCCCTGGGCATATAATTCCAATGAGCCTGGGTTGCATTAATCAGCATTTCATGCCCTGTAAATCACTGAAAAATCTTCCAAATAATTATAATTTCATGTTAACTGATTTTTACTTACACAGGACAGTAAGATTCTGATTAGTTTCTTCTTGTCCTTCTTGATTTTTTGCTTTGCACGCATATATTCCGGCATCCGACTCGGTTACATTCAGGAAGATAGTTAACTTGTTTTCAGATTCAGTGATGTTCCTGCGACTCCTTGGGATATTTAGCAGATTATCCTGATTTTTTGTAACTGTGAACTCTGACTTGGGAAAGCTTTGAACCGTGCAGATAATGGAGATAACTTCAAACTCCCTCACTTCCCTCTGCATGATCAAACTGATATAAAATGGAGGATCTACAGAAAAATTGACAACAAACAGTGACTAAGTAATTTGTCAGTTTGCAAAATCAGTCACTTATACTTTAGGTATAGATTTTGAAGCTCAATATAAACTTACAAAGCACTTTAACATTAGTACTCAGTGATTTTGTTCCAATAGTGTTTTTGACACCACATGTGTACTCTCCTGCATGCTCAATGGTCACTGGCTGAGCTTTTAATTTACTACTTGATTGTGAAAAAGACAGTCCTGATGGAAATGTCCACTTGTAGTCCGGCCATGGACGGGCATCAGCTGAGCATGTCAACTCCAGTGTACTACCCATTTTTACAGATGTTTCCCCACTGATTTTTATATTCCTTGGTGAATCTGTGAATCAGAAACATGTTAACTTACAGTATCATGCTCTGTTATAATATAATGAAATATTAATTTTAAGTTTTGATAGAATGTGTTTAATTAAGTTGCGTGACTTCGCTTGTAAAGTTTTCCAAATTCCAAAAGGAACAACTCTGTCACCATAACCTTATCATTACATTTAGCAGATATTTCTGTACATTTATTAGTTTGCTTGAGTTGGAAGTTAACCAACGCTATCTCAGGGCAATTCATAACTTTTAATTTTTTTTATTCGTATGAATTTGTATGATCTCATTCGTAGAATTTAGTACGATTTGATGATCCCCCAATGATGGTTGGATTTAGGGGGGTGTTTGGTGCCACGCCTCCTTTTAAAAATTGTACGTTTTCGTACAACAGAACTCTGAATATCAATCGTATGAATTTATACGAGTTAGCCACTATACTGACAAAACATAAAATACTTAACAGGGCAACAGGGAGTTAACAGGGAATTTTCAAAATGTTAGCTAATGTTATCTCAAATCTATAAACAAACATTGTGCCTAATAATGTTCTTACATCATTCCATCATGATTTTTTTTCTTTTCTCTGAAACATTTTAGCCAAACATTTGTTACCTTTTAACATTGTAGCTTGTAAAGCTGTAACTTTTAAATTAAAGGGAATAAAAACATTCAAAATGCTACAATGAAATGTTCCTTTAATGGTTACATAACCAAAATAATAATATAATAATAAAAATAATAGATTATAAAACTAGATAATTGAAATATTCAGAAAGTATATAGAAGTGTTTTATAATTGGAATTTTAGCAAAAAACTTTTTTTTTTTGCTTTTTGGGAACTGTTAAGAAAGTGCTTCAAATAATACTTACAGTTTACATCGACCATGAGTTCTTTTGATATTCCTTTATTTATCCCATTATAAGCCTCACACTTATACCTTCTCTTTGCTGCAGTGACTTCACTGTCAATGAATATCTCACTGAGTTTATTCTGGTTTATGCCATTTTTATACCATGCAAACCGAGAGACTGGTGGGTTATGTTGCTTGACTGAACATTTCAGTTTCACTTCGTCTCCCTCTTTGAGATCTTTAATGTTGTCAGGAGGTATCACAGTGACATCTTTTGGACCAACTGATAAATGCAGCGTAGAAGCACAAGAAATGCATTTTCATTACATTCTAAAGTAAAATTTAATGATTTAAAGTGATTAAGCATAACAGCTCTTAATCTTTATTTCTTTCAAAGATTCCTTTTAGCAGAAAAACATCTAACTTACACTTCACATTGATGGAAATCTCATTTGATTTTATGTCTCCATGTGAGTTTTTTGCTTCACAGTAATATTCTCCGCTGTCTTCTGGTTTCACAGGACTTAATATCAAATCAGACATTTGTTGAAGCAGTCTTTTGTTTTTTTTAAACCATGTGAAAGTGACTTCAGGGCGACCTCTGCTGGTGCAGGAGAGAATGACAGTATCTCCCTCCTTTACATCATTAGAACTCACAGATGCCTTTGTCTCTTTAGGTAAATCTAGAACAGAAAAATGCATAATGTGGACAGCTGGAGTTAGCGATGCTCAGAGACGTATATGTTTGCTCATAAATACATCACATGTACACTTCACTACGAGTAAGATTTATTGTTATGCGTCTAAAAGTAACATTTTCTGGTCACCAAGGCTGCATTTATTTGATCTAAACTACAGCAAAAACTGTAATATTATTCCAATTCAGATTAAGTGTTGTATTATTGAATGTAATTTCATATATTCCATTCCTGTAATTTTAAAAAGACATTTTAGCATCATTAGTCCAGTCTCAGATCAGTGAGAAATCTTTATAATATGCTGATTTGCTGTTCTGTTACATCACATTTGCATTTACTTTTTTGAGATGTTGAGTGATTGAAAGAGTTTCTGGTGCAAATGTGCAAAACTGGTGTAAGTGTCGATTAAAATGACAGTGTTTTCTACAGGTGGTTTGTCAAGCCCACTCACCTGTGTGAAGCTCACTTTTTTAAAGAAATGTTGAGTGATTGAAAGAGTTTCTGGTGCAAATGTGCAAAACTGGTGTAAGTGTCGATTAAAATGACAGTGTTTTCTACAGGTGGTTTGTCAAAAAAAATTTCTGCTTCAAAGTTTTGTGGAAACTGTGATACCTATTTCTCTTTTTTTTTATTTGCATTTTGATGAAAATGTAGTTTAAAATAACAACATTTATATAAAATAATTACTAAATAATGCAACATAAATGTATTAAATGCTTGAACAATTTAATGTCCTGAATAAATATATTTTGAGTGGTACTTATCACAATTTATACAAATATATGGAGCTGTTTTATGCTAATAATAATAATTTAAAAGTTTCTTTAGCAGCAGATCATCATATTAGACTGATTTCTGAACAATCATGTGGCACTTGATTTGAGCTTTTAGCTGAATTTCTGAAAATTCAGCTTTAAATCACAGGAATAAATTAAATTGTAAGCTACACTCAGAAAGCGGTTATTTTGAATTGTAATAATATTTCACTATTTTACTGATTTTACTGTATTTTGGGGGGTAAGTGGTTGCAAACCATTTATATGGGCTTAATTTAAACAAACAAATTAATGTTAGTAATGTTGAACATTATAAAATTTTATTTGTTTGTTAAAATTCAGCCCATATAAATTTCAGTGTAGACTTACATTCCACAGACAGAGTGATATTCCTAATCTGGCAGCCGTCGTCACTGTTTGCTGGACGGCAAGACAGAATCCTGTTATCATCTTTCCATGTCACATTGAGCTTCAGTTTTGTGACCTTTGTGCCATTTTCTCCCTCTTCAGTCTCTATGATCATCTCTTTTGATGTGGAGGACGTCCATTCTGGCTTTTGTCCTGATGTTTGGAGGAGCCACTCTGGAGGAGAATCACAGGGACCAGATGTGGAACAGTGAATGGTAAATTCATCTGACTCTTTTAGTGGATTCTTCAGCTCTGATGGTTCAATGTGAACTTTACAGGGATTGTCTGGAATCAGAAGAAAGATATTGGTAAAAATAGGGTGTCCTGAATTGTTAGATGTTCTACACAAACAAAAAAGTCTGTTATCTATGGAAGCTTATTTTCAAAACTGCAGTTGAAGTCAGAATTATTAGCGCTCCTGAATTGTTACCACCCCTGTATATTGTTTTCCCCAATTTCTGTTTAACGGAAAGATTTTTTTTTTAATAACTGATTTCTTTTATTTTTGCCTCAATGACAGTACATAATATTTTACTAGATTATTTGCAAGATACTAGTATTCAGCTGCAATAAATGCAATAGCACTTTAGTTAAAAGCTTAATTAGGTTAATTAGGCAAGTTAGGGTATTAGGCAAGTCATTGTATAACAGAGGTTGCTTCTGTAGACAATCAAAAATATATATTGCTTAAGGGGGCTAATGATATTGACCTTAAAATGGTAAAATAAAAACTATTCTAGCCAAAATAAAACCAATAAGACTTTCTCCAGAAGAAAAAAAATATTATAGGAAATACTGTGAAAAATTTCTTTGCTCTGATAAACATCATTTGGGAAATATTTGAAAAATCACAGGAGGGCTGATAATTTTGACTTCAACTCTATAGGTAATTAAAGGTATTTGAGACTTTTTAACTCGCTGGTTTATTTCAGAATTATTATTTTTCTTAAGTTTATATCTTGCAGTTTTGACTTATTCTCTACATTTTGTGAAAAACGTGGCATACAATATGAAATAGTAAGAAGTTAAAGATAAACTCGTAACTTTATGATTTGTATAATGTTGACAGTGTGAGACTCAAAGTTGTGAAATGGTAAAATATTGTGATAAATAAGCTAGAACTATGATAAATAAAGTTTTAATTATGAGAATAAAACTTGCAGCTGTGAGGAAAACAGTTAATTATAAGTAAGCTTATAATTTTTCCAACGCTATGTTGTTCAGTGTTGTCCACTGATCTATATTGTATCTTCATAAAGTGTTCAAATTATAGGTTTGACTTCTTTTTTCATTTCTTTTTTGGAGAGGATTTAGTACTTGCCAATTGCAACTTTAGGAGCCTCTGGTAAAATTCAATTTATTTTTCACTATTAAAAATGAAATAAATGTGGATAGACATAAGGTTGAGTACATTTCACCTACGAAAATAACTTATGAATAAGGCTGTGGCTAAGGGGATAGGTGTTACTAAACGATACATTGCAATATATAGTAAAAGTGTAAGTGTTAAACCACTGCACAAAGGATCACATGAGTAATTGTTCTGGTCATATGTTTTTAGTTGCATTTTTTTTTCAATGAATTATCAATTCAAAAAAATGTCTGCTCACCTGTAACTGTAAGATCCATTGCTTTACTCATGAATTTGTATGGATCTGGACCAAAATATCTAAAGCTGTAGTTCCCACTGTCAGTCTTTTGGAGATCAGTGATTCTTAAATCACATTGTATTTCAATGATGGTTTGTTGTTCATATTTCGTCTTGGATTTTGTATTGTTGATGTATTCCACTTTGCCAGAGTAACCTGTTGATTGGGGTCTTTCTTTTGTGTTACTGTATACAATGGTCCCATTAAACCTTTGTAAGCCTTTATCATACTGTGGATCTTTAAACCACAGAAGATCAAGTGTTTTGTCCTCTGGTATTTCGTAAACACAGGGTATTGTCACACAGGACCCTTCGTTAGTTATTTTTATTTCTTCAGGCACAGTTATTTTGGCTTCAGTTGAGCCAGTGTAGGAGCCCACAAGAAAAACTGCAGGAAAAAAACAGCATCAGTGATACTTGTATGTTAATTAATTAATACAATAGTTTACAAAATATGAGTATAAAAATCCAGAAAATACACACCAAACTGAAGCAGAGGAATCCCTGCAGGAGCCATTATTGTGTCTGGGCTAATGAAATAAAGACATGACATTATGTTGAGCACCAGGGTCTTCAGCACACACACTCTAACAGCACATTTGGGGTTTGTAATTGTGTGTGGGCGAACACTGCTATTAAGGTGGTCACAGCTGTGAATGAGTCAGTTTGTTTCTTCTTCCTTTTTATCTACCTTCCTGAAACAAATGCATGCCATAGATGTCCTTTTGATGACATAAAATATACTAGTTACTAGTTAGTTGTTTAAATGAAATGCATAAGAGTGTGATATGACCGAATCAAATTAGAAGCAAATTAGAAAAAAAAAAAATTGTAATTATTTTGTGTGAGGAAAAAAGGTATGCTACTTTTAGGCCTTCTGCTACATCATTTTTGTTAGTGTTGTTCTAATATTATTTTTTCTTTTTATCTGTTGTTTATTTGACATTTGTTTAACGTACGTTACCACATTTCACTTTTAACTGTTTAACGGTTTATTTTTAATGTAACAAACTAACATTATCTTACTATAGTATTGTTCTAATTATATTTGCAGTCAACTCTCACCAGCCAAACCCTAATGTAGTAAAAGCTGCGATATGTAATGCTTTCATTTTCCCAATGGGCAACACCATTTTCAAATACATAACACGGGTTGAAATCAAATGAAAACTGGATTTATAGCATTTTTTGATTGCGTGGCATGTAATTACCATATTTGTTGTGTATTACAGCAGATTTACCTTGCTTCAAAATTGTCATTGTTCTCCATATGGTATGCTCTTAAAAGTGGAGGAGCCAAACTTCATTAAATGGCTCCTGAGAGACATTATAATGTTTGAATTGTTTTTTAGGCCTGGAAATTAGTATAGCCAGAATACACTGTAAAAAATCTTGCCGCTTATTTTTTTTTTAGTTGAATCAACTTTTTTAGTCATCTCAAACTGACTGATAAAAATATTAAGTAAACGCTGTATAACTAAATAAAAAAGTTGAAATTTGATTATCTTATTAAATAATATAAAGTCAAATAAAATGTTTGACTTTTCCTCATATCAATTTTTTAAGTGTATGCAGTTCCTGTTAAACCGAACAGTCACATCATCGATGACATAAGCGTGCTCGGACTAGGTAGGTAAAAATGCAGTGTGACGCTCTTTTCCGTTCGGAAGGGCTCATCCCTGTACCCTAATCCATTCAGAAGGTTTACCTACCTGAGTGGCAACTTTAAAGGGATGAATTGTATAATGGTCAAGAAATGTTTTTTTTTTGGTTGTTTTTTTTTTCTTCATTAATTTTAACCAGAAGATCATAGTGGTGTAACTTAGATGTGTGATCATAGAAGTGGGTGTTGACACTCACGAAACACGCTCGGAATGATGAACATTATGATTGAATTATTTATCCTATGTTTGTATGTATTTTTAATTTTCATTTATTTTATGATTTTATTTATAACTCTTTGTTTTTATTTATAACTTTTTTCGTAAATATTACAGTAGTTGCCTACAGAAATACTATACTTACATTTATTGGCAAATTCAAACTCAGAGCCTCCATCGAGGTATTCCAAAAAAGAATATGTGACATCCCCTGGTATGTTTAAGAGTAAGTAAGTGGATAACTTCAGTTTTCGGTTCCAAAAATAAAGGTAACTTTCGGGGTATGTAAGTATCCATAGCAACTTACTCTCTGAAGATAAACTGCTCCAGAGCAGGTTATGTTCTAGAGTTAGTCTGTTTTATAGAGATTACTGAGCATGATGTGCTCTTTTGATGATGATGCTGTACATGTGGAAGCACGGATTATATATATTTTTTATTTATATTTTTATCCCTTTCACGTGAGAGGGTTATAAGTGCACATATCATTGTTTTCATATTCAAATGAACATTATCGTTTTTAAAAGCATTATCGTTTAAAAAAAAATATTAATTAAAAAAAAAAATCTTTTGACCCTCGTCAATTGTGACAAACCGTGGGTCTGCACTTACCACAGAAAACATTCATTTTTTGAATCAGGGCCTTTTCTGTACAATGTGGCAACAGTGTGTCGAGCTGTCCATACAGTATGCCTGACACTAAAATGTTCTATACACTTTTGTACAGTTCCCTGGCCATAAACCTTTGCTTATTATTAAATGAAAATTTCAGCCTGTCCCAGTAGCGTTCTGTTAGGTACAGAACACAACAGCACAGAGCGAGTTTGAATCTCACGTTAAGATTTTTTTTTTCTCTCTCTCTCTACAGCCCACACAATTTTCTGTATGTATATATACATATATAAAATATAAATAAATACATATACCATTACAATTTATTTTCTTAATTTTATATGTATATAGTAGTGTTTGTTATAAACAATGTGTCTGTGCAAAATTTAGCTCTTTGATCTCACCATCATTAGGCATCTGAAAACATTCTGCACCAAAGGGTGCCGAGTCTGCCGACTGTGATTCAGGTGCACAGTTATCCACCACAACTGAGTACACACTGGCATTCAAATCTTCCTCTATTTTGGTAGCAACAACCATTTTCCAATAATCCAATCAGTTCCCAAAGGACAAAATCATGCACCACCTGAATTTCTTTCTCATTTAAGAAACCACTTCAATTGGAAGCAGTGATGTTTTCCAATCAGATTGCTCTGTCAGCAAGCTCATTAACATGCAAATTGGCTTAAAATAAATCTGGCTTAAAATCTTTTAGCGTGAACAAGGCATAAGGTAGGATGTTGTTTTGATATTTGCTTGTTAAAATTTATATATAATTTGCTGATGGAATTACATAAAGACCCTACAATTTTGTGCAAATATTATTTTCTCACCCCCCACGCAAAAGTCAAATGTCACTTATTATATATATATTTAATTTGTCAAATTCTGTTTATGCTGCATATACAGTTGCAAATAAACCAGTCCTACTTCTTGTTCAAGTTAAATAATTTATTACTGTAATAAAACCCCCGAAACAGATTTGAGACTTTTAAAACTTGACTTGACATCAGGAACGTTTTTTAATTCATGTTCACACTATAATGGCACTTGCCAGAAGTTTGTTTGAAGAACAGAAGCATAGCATTTTCAGTTTAACAGTTTATGCTAATAATCTGACAAGATCTGATAGCTACAAAAAAACTGAAAAATAAAGTAGTTTACCTTCAAGTCAAATGCGTTGTTCTCAGTGGGTGGCTTAACAGTACCAAGAAACAAAAGGAGAACTTCTCTCGTGTGTTATATTTGCATAGTTAAACTTTCAGACATAAAAGAAATAGGAAAAAAAGCTCATATTTCTGGTAAAGATAAAGCAATATGCTAATTCTGCCATCTAAGCATGAAGCTCACTTCCTGTGGCAGTGGTTATTTGTATGTCGAAACTATTCAGAAAATAAACCCCCCTCTAATGGAGGTGTGCTACGTTTTGCTAGATTAGCGGGGTATCAATGTAACAGTGTTTTTTAGCATGGAACGTAAATATGAGAATCATTCAGGATGTTTCTTTGACCATACATAGAGAGGATATACTTATTTCTTAAACAACCAAACTATGATCATTGCAGACCAATATATTATTTAATAATAATAATAATAATAATAATAATTTTTTGTACAGCACCTTTAAAACTTAATTCTCAAAGTGCTTTACACTTAAATACAAGGATAGGAGAAAAAACAGTTAAGCGGAAGATAAAAATTATATATATAAAAAATAAAACGTCATAAACATTGTAAATATAAAACCGATCAAAACAATACACATACATCTCACAAATAGGCAAGTCTAAATCAGTTAGAAGACAGATCTACATTTTCTCCAGTTTGCACTACAATATCCTTGTAATGACCACGGTATGTATTACATTATTCTTCCAACTTGATATTAGGTGGCCTGAACTACTACGTACTTGCATCAAAAAATAAATACAACATACTTACTGTGTTCATAATGTTGCAGAACACTTCTGGTGCCCTTACAAAAGTAATTGCAGAAATTAACAACAGATGTAATTACATGCAAGTATTTCATCAATCATAAGTACAATATAAAAACATGTATTTACACAAGTAACAAATGATTCTTTTCAGTGTAAGTGCATATTAGTTATGGTCACCTAATATAACATTACACCTACATTATAAATAACACTCTTCCTGTTTATCTTTATTTCATTTGCATCTAATTATGTTTGTCTATTTTGTAAAAAAAAAAAAAAAGGTCTTTTTTTTTTCTTTTTTTTTTCCAAAACGATGACAGTAAAATTAATATTCTATTCTTTTCTGTTCTGTTCTATTTGACTAATGTAGTATTAATGTGTTTGAATATATTCTCCTCTATTTCTAGTCTAAGACCAATCATCGTTCCTCACTTAAAATAATTCCCTTGTTTAATTCCCTTACTGTAAGCTAAAGTATCATGCCCTAGTGATTACTTTCACATCAAGTAAAACATGCAAGCTTTGACCATTTCTTGTCTTAAATCTCTAAAAACACTGAATTAACATTTATGTGCTTGGTTGACAGTCTAACATATAGGTTAACATCCTCATAGACAGGAGTGGTATTGCTTTTGCTATGTCTGTTAACTGTTCACTTTGGTTGATGCTTATCAAGCTCATTTGTAAAATCACACTGACAAGTTTCCTGAAGCATTTAAAGCCTTGTTTAAGGAAAGTTGTCTGCATCTGCAGAAATAAAGGGGATGAAAAAGTGCAACTGTAATCATTGAAATATGCTCAAAACTGAAATGGTTCCCAACCTGTATGAGTTCATTTTTTTCTGTTAAAAACAAAAAAAGATATATTTTTTTGAAGAAGTTTGAAAACTGGCAGAAAATGTAGAAAAAAATTGTACTAGATAACCAAAGTTGAAAAAAAAAATACTATGGGAAACAATGGTTACCAGTTTTTTTTTTTTACCATATCTCTTTTGTTTTCAACAGAAAAAAATTCTGATGGAATGTGGAGGGTGAGTAAATGATTTTTCACCTTTTGGGTAAACTATTCTTTTAAGATGGATAGTTCTTACATCTTAAATGATCACATATGAGATAAATGACTTTAGGTTCTGTCAACAATTTTAATATGACCATTAACATATGAACAAGACACTGATAGAACTTTTACTTAAACACAGGCAAGTTTTTATTTTATTTTATCGTAAGTCTTTTTTTTTCCCCCTATTTTATTTTATTTTATTGACTGTATTTTTTCCCATAGAGAAGTCAGTGTGTTTGCATAATAATCAGACACAATAATAATAATAATAATAATAATAATAATAATAATAATAATAATAAT
>CAIGQV010019070.1:7300850-7325258 GCA_903798115.1 Danio jaintianensis | reverse complement strand
TCTCTCTCTCTCTCTCTCTCTCTCTCTCTCTCTCTCTCTCTCTCTCTATCTCTATCTATCTCTCTATCATCTCACATCATATTTCAAATAAATTGTAATTAAACATTTCATTTATGTTTGCAATCAACAAACATTTCTAATAGTCAATTATAGGATAACAATTCCATAGTAATTCCTACCATATTTCTTAAACATAACTCGGAAATAAAACATTACCAAACAAACTGAAATGTAACGTGCAGCTAAAACGCTTAAGTTTCTTGTCATTGTTGCACCTGAGAATAAAGTTCCTCCTCTGCTTCTGTCTCTTTCTGGTCGGGTGTTTCCACCTGCTTGTCTTCATCCTGAGGATCTTCAGTGTCCTTCCAGTCTCTTGTCCTGTCCTTCTTGATCTCAGCATAGTCAGTGTCCGTAGGCTCCGTCTCTGCCTCCTCAGGCGGTTTGTCCTTTAGGAGGGAGTAATCAATGCTGGCGTAGTCCACCTCTCGTGCTTCTGTCCCAACTGCTTCATCCTCTTCTGCTCCATTTGTGGGTGTAGTGGGTGTTTCTGGGGTTTCTCCATCAGGCTGTCCATGAAGAGGTGTTTGCTCAGTGGTTCCAGTCTGTGCTACGTCCCTCTGCACCGTCTGATACATAGAGGACATATTTTTATTAGTTTGACATTCATTTTTGACAGGATATAGTCTCATGAAAGATCCCAGTGTTTTTGTGTTTAAAAGAAGTCTGATAGACATCTAATAGACATCTAAACATAGACAGCTTGGCTAAAACAAGTCTAAATCTGGGCTGTCAGCATAAAACTAATAGACGTCTAAAAATAACCTGCAAACTGCTGTTTTTTTTTATAAGATAAAGCTTTGTGAGTGTTTTATTTCCCGCATATAGTCTTTAATGTGCTTCTAATAATTTTATTCTCTTCAAAGCAACTTTCAGAAATGCAATTTAAGCCTTCACAACCTCAGATTATGTTGGGTGTGTTGGATGATCAGTCTTTTTGCGTGATCAATTCCTAATCCATGAAGAGGGGTTTGCTCAGTGGTTCCAGTCTGCACTATGTACATAGAGGACATATTTTTTTATTTTTTTACAGGATATAGTCTCAGGAAAGAATCAAGTGTTTTTGTGTTTAAGAGATGTCTAATAGACATCTAATAGACATCTAAACATAGCTTAACTAAAACAAGTCTAAATCTGGGCTGTCAGTGAAAATCTAATAGACGTCTAAGAATTGGCCGCGAACTGGTGTTTTTTGTAAGATACAGCTTTGTGAATATTTTATTTCATGGGTAAAGTCTATAAAGTGCTTTTAATAGTTTTATTCTCTTCAAAGCAAGTTTTAGAAGCATGATTTAAGCTTCGAAAATGTTGGATGATGCTGGGTGTGTTGGATGATCAGTCTTTTTGCGTGATCAATTCCTGATCCATGAAGAGGGGTTTGCTCAGTGGTTCCAGTCTGTGCTGTGACATTCATTTTTGACATGATTTAGTCTCAGGAAAGAACCCAGTGTTTTGTGTTTAAAAGAAGTATAATAGACATCTAATAGACATCTGAACATGGGCGGCTTGGCTAAAACAAGACTAAATCAGGTATTTCAGCGAAAATCGAATAAACACCTAAGAATTGGCTGTGAACTGATGTTTTTTTTATAAGATTACAGCTTTGTGAAACTTTTTTTTCATGGGTAAAGTGTATAATGGGCTTTTATTCATTCATTGATTCATTCATTTTCTTTTCGGCTTAGTCCCTTTATTAATCTGGGGTCGCCACAGCGGAATGAACCGCCAACTTATCCAGCATATGTTTTACGCAGCGGATGCCCTTCCAGCTGCAACCCATCACTGGGAAACATCCATACACACTCATTCACATACATACACTACGGACAATTTAGCCTACCCAATTCACCTATAGCGCATGTCTTTGGACTTGTGGGGGAAACCGGAGCACCCGGAGGAAACCCATGCGAACACGGGGAGAACATGCAAACTCCACACAGAAACGCCAACTGACCCAGCCGAGGCTCGAACCAGCGACCTTCTTGCTGTGAGGCGAACGTGCTACCCACTGCACCACCGTGACGCCCTTATCAAATTCATAATATAAATTATTTAATAATATATCATATGAATAATTAATAATAATATAATATGAATATATATGAATGTACTTGTACAGGAATAACGTTTAGCACTAGATTTTTTTTTTGTATTTTCTAGCCCACTAAGGCTTTATTTATTTTATAAAAAATACAGTAAACACTAATATTTTTAAATGGCAATTATTTTATGGGTATAACCTTCTTGTTTATTGTTATATTTTATATTTTAAAATGGCAATTATTTCTAGGACGGTAATTCTGAATTTTATGCATCATTACACACTGATTTAAGGCATAAGAAACATTTGTGTGCCTTAATATTATTGTGGAACCCATAATATATATTTTTAGTTGATTGATTGGACTTTATGTAAATAATATTATTGCTGTGAGGCGAACGTTTTACCCACTGCGCCACCGTGCAGCCCGCGCTTTTATTCATTTTATTCTATTGAAAGCAACTTTCAGAAACATGATTTAAGCCTCAAAAACTTTGGATGATGTTGGTTGTGTTGGATGATCTTTTTTTTTTTTTGCGAGATCAATTCCTGATCCTTTGCATTATTATTTTATTCGAAGATGCTTAATTTAGTTAATATAAATGTTCTAAAATATTTGTTAAATGTATTCAATAAAAACAAAACTAATATGCTAAATCTGTAAAACAGAATAAAGTGTGCACGAGTTGATCAGAAATAAAGGAAATCAATTATAATTTCATTAGTCAATGCATAAGTAACCTTTTCAAAGTGTTTAATTAATCTGATACTTTTATTTTTATTTTTAATATTTTTTTGGAGGCTACAGTACAGTATGAATGTAGCGCTAGTTTTTGCAGTATTTGATTGAAAGATCAGCGAAATCCAATACCCATCCACAAATCTTTCCTCATCAGAAAAGTGGTCGAATGTCTACAAAATAAACATTTAAATAACAGGTGTGAACTGTAACATGACTCATTTGACTCATTGTTGACTATCTTATTATCATCTTATTTTTTTATATGTAGAGAGCTTGTTATAAATGATGTATCTGTACATTTCATTATTTTGTAAAAATTAATTTGCCTCCATAATCTTTTATCAAATATCATAACCTTCTCTTCCACTCGAAATTACTTTTCTTCACTTCTGGTCACATGGAATGCCTTTCGGGCGGGGCTATCAGTGTGTGTTTCATTTCTATTCAGCCTTCATCCAATAATCAATTTCATCCATTTGTTAGCAACACCCATCTTTCAACAATCCAATCGGTTTCCAAAGTATGAATCCACTACGAAGTACAAATACATCGCCATACTGTACATTTCTTTTCTACTTTCAGTACAGTTTCAAGTGGATGTGCATCACGATAGAGGAAAAAAGGACAATATCAACTTCCTTTTCATGGCTATTTTAACCAATGACACCTTGATCTTGACCCCCCACTTTGATATCTTCGCTATCATTACTAGACATGCCCCTTACTGCTTATTGGCTGCAAGTGTTGCAAGTGTATTTTGGGACTCTTTCCAACACTGTGGTCAAATGCATTTTTCCATCACCTTTAAAATATTATAAGGAGGACATCAACAAGAGTTATTTGTGGAGTGTACAGTTAGTAACTATGATAACAAACACAGGATAATTGTAGCAAGAGAAGAAACAGGAACTAAATACAGGAAGTGAAAACATAAATAAAACATTAACAGATGCGTTTTGCACCCTGAGAGTTAAAACCAATGCGTTTCGGACGAGATGAGTTTAGGACAAAGTGAGAATAGATCAATTGTGACCATTTTCATTTCATAATAGTTGTCTAAAGTAATGCAATACTCCATAGTGGCAATTTGACAATGATTGTTCATGGTAATTTAAACTTGAAAAATGTTTGCTTACCTCCAGGTTAATTTCAGCATCTGGATTTGCTGTCGGCACTTTTTTTTTTTTGCCTCTGTTAGGAAAAAATAAGTAGTTAGTTGATTTAAGCTGAAGCGGACAGTGTAAAATGCACTAAATGGTGTAATTTAGGTGTAATCGTATGCTTACCTGTGGCAGCACACCCAACAACACAAAATCGCAGAGAAGATTAATGCTGAAAATGCCATTCCCGCTACAAACGTGAGGATATTTGGGATGCTCAACAGGGACTCCAGCATACCTTGAATTTAAAAAATCAATAAAAACATATATGGGAAATTAACTTTGTTCTGAGGTGAGAATAACATATTTCTAAAACACTTATTTGTTCTAGAAAAACAATTAATAGCTAATATCTCACAATAAATGACAAACAAAAAGTTCAGAATTACCTGTAAATGTAGTATTTGTCCCCATGTCACAACCTGTAGCACCTACAGTATGATATTATGAATGTTTTTGTAATTAGTAATGCTTAAAAAAATTTACTGAGACTTTGACAGCCTGCAATCATGCAACACACTTCCCTAAATGGAGGGTCTGTGTGTCAATTCAGTATTTCATCAGTTGCTGACACATAGTTTCCGTCATTTGTACTGGTGCACTTTTGTTGCAGTTGAAGGCTATAAACAGTTCTCATGGCACGTTTTACATTTATACTTTTGTCCAAAGCAACTAACAAATGAGGAAATAATCTTTCTGATTGCTATGAGACAAATGCAAGCTACAGTAATGAGGGATTAAGTTTTTATTATTATTATTATTATTATTTTGAAGTTCGGTGCTCATGAAAATTATGCATTTTTAGGTGCCCTTTGAATGTTACTTGGAATAAAAAATGGAAAATTCTCAACCCAGGCTCATTATTGATACGTACCCCTCTATACATTTCTAGACAGCATGAAATACGTCCCCCTATGTTTTTTTTTGTTTTGTTTTTTTTTGCAGTTTTTGTTCTCTCGAATCCACCAGAGGCTGATGTGTACGTTTTTTCAAACTTCTCTCGCAAGTGCTATTCACGCCTGCTCTTCTCGCATAAATCCACCAGAGGCCGCTGTCGACTGACTGACTGACTAACTAACCGACCAATACCCCTCCACCCCCCACCCCCTTCCTTGAACCCAATCGATATTGTCTTCAAAAGCACAGATTGACCCCCCCATCGCCTTCCCTAAACCCAACCGACAGTGAGTACGTTTACATGGACACCAATAATCCAATTTTAATACGATTAAGACAATGCTCTGATTAAGAGTCTATATGCAAACAGCAATTTTTGATTAATCCGGCTAAAGTCATAATCGAACTAAACAGAAATGGAATTAAGACATGTGGAGTATGCCGATTTTAGTCGCATTATTGAAGTTCAGTACAGACATGTAAACATCTTAATCAAACTATTAACGTCGTTTAGGTTTTTTGCAGCATTTTTTGCGTCAGGATAGTCTATACACACACTTCTGTTTGACACTATTCTCTGCACCTACCGAGTCAGTGAAGGACCACAGACACCTACATCGAGAAATGCGGAGGTTTTTTCCCCATACTGCATGCGGTATCAAATTCCATTAAAACAACACTCTTCCAGCAGTTCATACTCGCATCCAATACCTCGTTTGTCACAGGGTCATGCATGAAATGTTCCTGAATGAAAGTGAAAGTGCCAAACTGCAGTTAAAGTCGACAAATTAAAAATGAAACACCCGGAATTACATGAAACTCAGGAAGAAATGTGGATAGCGCGATGATGCAATGACGTTAATCAAATTATGTGCTATAACATGTAAAACGGGAAAACACCTTAATAATATTATTATCGTATTCAGATTAAGGCAAATAATTTGATTACTGATGTCCATGTAAACGTAGTAGTCAGGGTTTTCAAAAGCAATCCAGAAAAAGAAAAGTCCTCACGGCCGCCTGATTTTTATCACGTTTTCACATCTTACCACGTTCTCACCGTTATTTACTTGTTTATTTTTATTTTTTTAACTCCTCTCTGCATCTCAAGTCTGCCGACGTATGTGGCGAGCTACTGGGCAAACTGGTAACAACAGAAAAGCTGTCCACACGGAGGTAAGCGTGAAAAGAAACCCTGTAGTGAAAAGAAACCCTGTAACATAATTTCACGCTCTCCTGAAATGTATACGGGGGTACATTTTCACAATGAGTCTATGTTGAAAATTCTACTTACCAGTGATGTCGATCGTGATGGATGCATTCAGAGTCTTGTTCACATATGTCATCTCACAGACGTAAATCCCAGCATGCTGCTTTCCCACTTTGAAAATCATGAGATTTTGTGATGATGTTTGGTTCTTCACTTTATCTGTAGTTCTAATGAAACTCCATACAGGATCAGATGATGCTTGTGAGCGATTTTTAATAATGCAGGTCAGATTGAGAGTGTCTCCTTCCATCAGTGTGTTTTCACCCAGAATTTGAACTTGGACTTCTGAAAAAGATTAGATTATTTTAGATTATTAAAAAATTATCATTGTGCAGAGTACAAATACAGAGCCAAAGAAATGCATCTTACCAGAAGTGGAAAAACAAGTATATAAATAAAAGTATATGCATTTTGATTTTTGACATATAGGGCAAGTTAAAGGAACAGTTCACATTTTTTGAAAAATGCTCATTTTAGTCTCAACAGCTGACTTGAACCATTTTTTAATCCATTCAGCCGATTTCTTGTTCTGGCTTTTAGCTTAGCTTAGCATAGTGAACTGCATCGGTTTTGACCATTAGCATTTTGTTAAAAAAAAAATCCAAAAATAGTTTTGATAATTTTCCTATTTAAAGCTGAAGGCTTCGGTAGTTACATTGTGTAATAAGTCTAACATAAAATTTTAAAAATACTATTTTCTAGGCCAATATTGCTAGGAACTAACGTATACTCTCATTCTGGTGTAACTGTAGATGCTTCCTGAAAAGCATGATGTGCATTATACAGTGAGGTACTTTAATAGCTTGGCAATATAATGTTAATATTTGACCAATGACCATAACAGTGCAAATGGCATTAGGAGGTAGAAATGTGCAAGGAAATATGCAAACTGTGCAATAATAAAAAGAGCAATTAAATTGATTTTGTCGCCATATTGACTCAGTATGGAAGAAATACATACTAATAGTTCTACTCTCCGATCATTTAAGCATACATGATAGATAATTTAAGAATCTCAAAATAACAGATAATTTCACTAATGCTGTTCTCTTGTTTTGTTTGTTGTTATGGCCCAAACAAATACTAATATAGTACATTTAACAAACACACTCACACAAAAAAAAAAACACGTTAGATTTGCTAATGTAGGGTGTGATATGAAATACGGAAACAAAAGCATTAGTGCCAAGAGGAAGAAGTCTAGAAGTCAAGTGTGAGTCTAATGCCGTTAAACTGAGATGTTTTTATTCTCTTCTTTTCTAAAGTAAAAGAAATTAAATCAAATAAATAATTCTGTCTTTACCAAGACCCAGTCTTAATCTTGTACCCAAAATGCTTAATTTGTTACTAATTTTTCTAGTGAATAGCATGTATTAATAATTCAAGGTGACATCCTTTAAAATGGAATGATGAAGTCAACAATTTGAATTTATTCACATAATTTATTTGTAATGGCACTCAGAACAATCACAACACATGGCAAAACTTTTAAAATATACTTCTAAAACTGTTATAAAAGTTGAATTTATTTTTAATCCAACACACAAATCTCTGATAGAATTAAAAGTGAGTAAATATGAAGAGAAGACCAATTAAAAAGAAAACCGCACACTTTTCCGTTTCTTCTGTAATCCAATATTTATATATGTCTTCAGTTCCTTTCATCTAATTTTAACCCAACACACAAAAGTGAGATAATGTGAAAATTGTGTAAATATAAAACAAAGGCCAATAAAAAAGAAAACGGCAACCATTCAAATTTCCATTGTTTTTCTAATATCCTATATCAAGTCATATGACTTCAATCACTTTCATCTATCTGTAGCCCTAAATAAGACTGGATTGTTAGGGACTACAGTATGAACTTTTTTTAATCATTAATTTCACTATTTGACATTAATTGATGAAATCATTTAATGATGGACTTTCTTGGTCCTGAAAATCCTCCAGTAAACAGCAACTTCAGTGGTTGTGATTTAAACACCATGTCTCTGGTGGAAAATATATATTGAGGAAAAAGACAGAATTAAAGCAGAGTCACGCTTACTGAATGCCAAATATTAAAATAATAGGTCTGCATTAAAGCTGTAATCTTCTGTTATTTAGTATAGATTATATAGTGCAAATGGTGTATTCAGACTTAAAAATGATCAAAGTGCACATTATAAACTTGGACAAAACACTTTGTTAACTAAAATATGAATGCACTCAACTGTTGCAGCTTTAATTACACAGTGGAGGGGGTTGAGCGTAAAGACTGACGCTGAATAAGAAAATAATCGTACAAATTATATACACAAGACAGTACAGTAAGTAGATTCTGCATAGTGTATCGCAACATGTAAGTTATGGACCCAACTAAAGATAATCTGTGATTATAGACAATAGTGTCTGCATGCTTTTCACTCAGAACACCTTCAAGTGAGGAAGGTAATACGTTGAATGTTTTGCAAATTTTAATCAATTCAGTTATGTAAATAGGTAATACCTTTCCCAAGACTGAAATTAATATCCATGCTAAAATGCTGTAATCATTTTGATGTCTGCATCTGTTTGATAAGCTGCTTTACCTTGAATATGTGTGTCCAGCGAATTTGTGGGTGGTGTGTCTGTGTGCAACAATTCAGTATTTCAACAGATTGCACATTACTACAGTACATGTTTATGTACTGTACAGTACAGTTTGATGTTGTAAGTCTGTGACATTGTAAGGTTATTAACATTTCATACTGTAAAATATGGAAATCTACTTACCAGTGATTTTAATTGTGATGGATGCTTTCAGAGTCTTGTTCACGTATGTCATCTCACAGACATAAGTCCCAGCCTGCTCCTTTCCCACTTTGGCAATCATGAGAGTTCCTGTAGATGTTTGTGTATTTAGGTTATCTGTGGTTCCATTGAAACGCCATACAGGATCAGATGCTGGTGGGTGACTCTTAACAGTGCAGGTCAGATTGAGAGTGTCTCCTTCCATCAGTGTGTTTTCACCCAGAATTTGAAGAGCCTGGACATCTGAAAAAAGATTAGTTTATTTTAGATTTAATCTATTATCATTGTGCAGAGTACAAAAACAGAGGCAAAAAAATGCATCTAATCAGTAGTGGAAAAATCAAGTCTATAAATAAATATAAAACCTGTAAATGCTTTTTGATTTTTGACAAAATAAACTGAAGTTAAATAAACTTTTCTTTTTGTAAAAGGCTCATTTTACAAGTCTCCTTGAGTTAAACAGTTAGTAACAGGGTACAAATTCAGAGCCAAAGCAATGCATCTAACCAGCAGTGCAGTACAAAAAAAAGTATATAAATAAATAAAAAATAAAAATCTGTATATGCAGTTTGATTAATGATATATAGGACAAATTAGGAGGTAAAAGGTCAGAAACCAGCTCAATACAAATGACTGTAAATACACTGTAAAAACAGCATGTCCATTTTACAGTGAGGCATGTTAATAACTTTAATGTTAATAATGGCCTATGATCATAACAGTGCAAAACGGCATTTTATTAAAATAAAAAGAGAAGCTGGATTGGTTTTGGCGATTGATCCAGTAAGTAAGAAATAAATACTGTTATCTCTAACCTTGAAAAGAGATACTTGATAGATAGAATATCAAATTAATCAAATATTAAAATAACAGATGATCTCAGTAATGCTTTGCTCTTGTGAAAAGAACACCTTGTTTTATTTCTTAAGTTTAGTTAAAATTGTAAACTTGTAAACTCACACTTGACTTCTAGGGTCCTTTTGGTACTGATGGTTTTATTTCCGTATCTCACGTCACATCCTACAGTGGCATCATGCAGGTCAGACGTTGGATTTAAGGTCAGATATGAGCCGTAAAAATGTTTTGAGGGGATCTGAGTGATGTTATTCTCTAGATTGATGTCATTTTTTTCTTTTGTTGTGATCCACCATGTTATAACAGGAGACGTTTCAGGACAAGGAAAAGGAGCTGAACATGTCAGATTGACCTCCACTTTTTCACTGAGAGGAGGAACATCCAGTGTAGGCTCATCTGCAGAGAGAGGTACATATCATAAGAGACATGGCAGATTACCACAGTCTAAATGATTACAATGGACACTTTCACATTTCCGGGTTTCTCAGTAGCAGAAGTCGTCATGGTTGGGTAAACTTAGAGCGCAGTGAATGGGAGAGTACAACAAATAATTATTTTACAATCCTATTAGCTGAAATAATAAAAGAAAAAATCAGCGATAGTGTGATCAAAACTTCCAGAAAAAGGAAAACAATAGTGTGAGACTCATAATGGCAGCCAGAAGAGAGAACAACGTCAAGTTTACTGTCCTGTCCATAGAGACTGCATTAGAAACACCTCGCACAAGCGGTAATTTGTTTTTTTTATAATTTGATGCTAAGATGATATAATATATACATAAACACATATAAATGTATATATGTTTTTAAATAAAAATCTAAATATTAAACATTCAAGGATTTAAGATGCTCATGAACATTAAACATCTTGTGAAAAGGGTCCATGTTCAGTGTAGATTTACATCATAGATTAAATGCACATTTCTGAAAGGAATGGCTCATAGGCATAACAGTGTGAAAAGCACAACAATGTGTTAATGTTTCTTCAGTAAATGACATGGAGCATAGTCCCTTTCCTAATAGTACGAAATTATATAACATTTGAATTGTGTAGCTTAATCTTTAAAATGGAAAGAGTGCATCATGGTCTTTTAAGCTCAACAAGCAAGCAAGGATTACCTTTAATGATGATTTTAACAGTGGGTTTGAATGTGTGTTTCTGGCGTCCTTGTCCTTCAATTCTGAATGCGTATTCCTTTCCATCTTCTTTTATGTCTTTCATGATGATGCTGCAGTTGTTTTTGCTCAGATCAGGTTCAAGCATCTTAATCTGTCCTTCCTCATTTTTTTCCAGTTTATTTCCTACCACTTTTATCGTGAAAATGTTTTTGTCACATTTATTTTCATCACACATTTGCCATAGAACATTTTGAATCAGTTTTTCTTGTGAAGTGAAGGTACATGAAATGTGAGCACACAATCCTTCAACTGCAGTTACTTCTGTTGGATTGAAGGTGATGTTCCAGCCATTGACGTTTCCTTGAAAAAACATAAGATTGCGATTTAAAAACCTCACCTGAACTCAAAAACCCTCCGATCTTAAGGTAGTAGTTTGCTGTCAGTGCTTTATAGTAACATGTGCAAGAATAAAACAGAAAACAGAAAAAGAATAAAAAAAAGGACTGTAGCAGTTTTATTTATTTACCACAAAATTAAACCAAAAGAAAATGTAACTGTAAAACATGTAACACGTACCTTTACACAAAACATTGAATACCAACATCAAGATGATTGTACAGTGTGACATAATCTTCTTCATTTTTAAACGTCTTCCACAGTTCTGCACAGAAAAAAGGACACTCAAAAAATGCTGCTTGTTCAAACAACATTTTTAATATGAATTAAACCAACAATGGGTTTTTTTTTCAACTTAATTGTTTTATGTTCAATCCACTTAACCCTTGTGTAAATTGACTACCCTTTTATTATGTTGGTGGCTGTTTTTGCCCCATTGACTTTCACTATAACAACATTTTTTGATTGCAAAGCCATGACACCAAAAAATCTTGCATTCTTGATTGTTGCCAGTTTTCCCTGTTTGGAAGAGGTAAAATGTATAATTTTTACTGTCGATCATCAGTTGGCACCATTAACCCTTTAGATAGGCCTGTGCAAAAAATGTTTCTGGCTTTTATATGGAGTTCTATGGAGTAAAACAGCAGATTATAGTGTGTGTGTGCGTGTGCGTGTGTGTGTGTGTGTGTGCATAAATACACTTATGTGTTACTATGTATGTTCTGAGAGCTGAGCTGCTTATTTTAAATTTTCTCAAACATATCAAGGTAAGTATGCAAAGGTCTCTCTTACACTCTCAGACACTCCCTCACACACACACACTCCTAAGCATTTTCCCAAAATATGTGTCAAAATACAATTTGTCAACAAAAATGATTCCATTTGCGGAAACACTTAGAAGGTTGTGGTAAAATTAAGACTCAAAATCAGCCCAGAGTGGATGAAAACATCTCCAACAGCTCACAAGGGTTAAATTTGTAAAAACAATTAAGTTAACTTAATCCAATTGTGTTGGGAAAACATGAATGAATCAAGTGGAACCCCACGTTTTTTTTTACAGTAAACATTGCCTGAGGTTTTGTATACAAACTTGCTAAATTAATTTTAAACAACTTTTAAATGAATATCTAAAAGTGACCTTACCGCTATAGTCAGACCCTTCACAGTTTCTCGGAAACTTTATTGTGAGATCTGCAGATGCCATACACATGTATATACAACACACATCCTTCCTCAACTGGAGCACTTCCTCTTTCAGCTGACTTGAGCAAATTGGGGATTGTTGTACTTATTACAAGCACAAATAAGAGATGTATAATAAATAGTATAATTATGTAGAACACAAACAGCTTGACACAAATATATCTGTAGCCCAACATGTAAGTATGACATCTTTAGGTTTCAGAAAGGTATGACAGCAGTGAAAATAGCATTGGTCTGTTGGAAACATAAGTTAAAAATGATTGTGGTTATTAAGTTATATTTGACTTGTGATGAAGGCGTTCTCTAACTGTGCAAAGACGTGACATAATTTACTCTTAAAATGGAGGGCCAACAGTATATTGACATGCCCAGGGGCAATAAGAGATCTGCATATTTTATCACAATAAGAGATATGTGATATTTTAGCTGTGAGTTTAAGGTCTGAGAGACATTTGGAGGAAAAAATATAACAAATCAACACAATATCTGCCGTCAGTTTTAATGCTTCTTTTTCAGTTAAGCGATTCAGAGCAGAGAACACAATTTGCTGTACTGACAACAGTATACATTTACTCACATTAAATTATACATCAAATTTTTATGCCTGTAAACACACACACACATAAAAGATTTCACAAAAAATGTTTCTGCCAGTCACTAATCATACAGTCTAAATTGCTTTATCATAATTGGTGTATAGAGCGGCATGGTGGCTCAGTGGTTAGCACTGTCTCCTTACAGCAAAAAGGACGTTGGTTCGAGTCCCAGCTGGGCCAGTTGGCATTTCTGTGAGGAGTTTGCATGTTCTCTTGCAAGTTCACGTGGGTTTCCTCCGGGTGCTCCGGTTTCCCCCACAGTCCAAAGACATGCACTATGGGTGAATTGAATAAACTAAGTTGGCTGTAGTGTATGAGTGTATGTGTGAATGAGTGTATGGGTGTTTCCGTGTACTGGGATTCAGCTGGAAGGGCATCCACAGCGTAAAACATATGCTAGAGTAGTTGACTGTTCATTCCGCTGTGGCGACCCCTGATAAATAAGGGACTGAGCCGAAGGAAAATGAATGAATGAATAATTGGTGTATTTTAAATTGATTTCCTCAACATGTGATTCTAATGTAAATCACTTTGATCTATAAAATATAATCTGCATATTAACCTGCGTAAACTGAAAAAAAGCATTTCCACATATTGTATCTGCTAGTTTCGTGTCTCTTGTGTCACTCTATAGTCTTATCACATAATAATAAAATATCAACTTAAAATGAACATATTGTCGTCATGTCTGATACACTTGAAAAATATTTGATTTGATTTATTTATAGTTTTTGCTCATTTTATCACTTGATGAATTATGGATTGTTTACCACACTTGCCGTTGGCTTGCTAAGTTAAGGGACTAAACAATGCTTAATATTCAGTAATATTATCAGTTTTATGACAGCAATGCTGTTGTATGAGCTGAGTTGGACATTAGATGAGTCAAATTTGTTCATAATGAATTAATTTTGCAGCACTGACATTGTTATTAAACCAAGTCACAGTCGTTTGTTTGAGAAAAAGACTTCACTGATTCTTCATTCATTCAAGGATTAGATTTTACTGGTCGAGCTGCATGCTTCTGAGTCATTCAAATGAACCGACTCAGAGTTGTTTGTTTGAGAATCAGACTACACTGGTTGAGCTGCATGCTTTTGATTCATTAATAAGAACTGACTTAATGTTATTTGTTTAGGAATCTGACTACACAGCTGTATTCAACCGGTTCACAAAGAAGAAATGACTCATGAGTCATTCATTAGGAACACGGGATAAGCTGCATACTTTTGAATATTTGAAATGAACTGATTTAGAGTCACTTGTTTGAGAATCAGACTACACAGGTTGAGCTGACTCAGAATTTGATTTATTGAGAAGAACTGACTTCATGTCATTTGTTTAAGAATTTGACTACACAGCTATATTCAACTGATTCAGTAAGGAGAAATGACTCTAAGTCATTCATTAGGAATATGCAAGAACACAGATTAAGCTGCATGCTTTTGAATCATTAAAATGAATTGACTCAGAGTTGCTTGTTTGAGAATCAGACTACACAGGTTGAGTTGTGTGCTTTTGAATCATTAAAATGAACTGTCTCAGTCACCTCTATGAGAATCAGACTACACAGGTTGAGCTGCATGCTTTTGAATCATTAAAAATGAACTGACTCAGAGTCATTTGTTTGAGATCAGACTACACAGGTTGAGCTGCATGCTCTCGAATCATTAAGAAGAACTGACTTGATGTAATTTGTTTAAGAATCTGACTGCACAGCTGTATTTAACCGATTCACTAAGAAGAAATTACTCTGAGTCATTCATTAGGAAATGCGAGAACACAGGTTGAGCTGCATGCTTTTGAGTCATTAAATTGAACCGACTCAAGAGTCACCTGTTTGAGAATCAGACTACACTTGTTGAGCAGTATGTTTCTGATTCACTAAGAAGAAATGACTCAGTCGAGAATCAAACTTCACTGATTGTGCAAGAAACTGGCTAAACTAGTTGAGCTGTATGTACTGTATTTAGTTCACTAAGAAGAGCCAACTCTGAGTCATTTGTTTGAGAATCAGATTAAGCTATATGCTCTGATTCACTAAAAGCACTGAGCCATAGTATGAAACTGATTTGAGAATCAAAACCATTTGAGCCATAAGATTTTTATTTACAAAGGAAAACCCACTCTGAGTCTTTTTATTTGAGAAATGATCAACACTAGTTGAACTAGTTGAACTAATTGAACTAGTTTCACGTAAAAGTAATTTTTTTTTAACAATCAGACAACAGTATACTCATGAGCTGTGCGATATTTTTATTTGTATTTTTTTTCCTTATCTGTTACAATCATTTTTAATACTGGGAAGAAACAAACAACTGCACTCAAAAAAAATATTCATTGGATTTACTCAATTTTTTAAGGTAAGTTCCATTGCAAACAATTTGAGTAGGATAAATTTAAACAAACAAATTCAATACTAATGTTCAATTTAATTTGTTTGTTTAAATTCAGCCCATATAAATAGTTTGCAACCACTTACCTTAAAAAAATCGATTAAATTCAATGAATCAGTGTGTATGAAGTGCTTTAATAAATATTACTAGACTTGCATCCTTTCAGTTGTGTCCTTCTTTCAGGCACCTCTGTTTCAAATGGCTTTCCCCATTATAAGCAGGCTCATGAAGAAAACCATAATGAAGAACAGCCACATGAAGAATCGGTCCAGAACTTTGGCGACTTTCTTCCACTCTCCTGTTCTTCTCGCCGTAGCTCTCTGATCGCGGTAACAGTTTGCCACATACTCAATATTCCTCAGGAGATGCTGCTGATCACACTTGCACTGCGGTTTAAACCCAGCATCATGATCTTTGCACCCGTCCTGTCCTCTTCCTATTGATTTTCCAGTCTCAGCCGTTCCATCGCCGCAATCCATACTCATGAACACTCCCTCCTTCCATAGCCCATACCGACAGGAGGGATGTTTTCCAAGTGAGCACGCCGGGCTCTTTATTTGAGACATATCTTCTCTGTCCTCAGGCAGCTTCGGAGATGTCTCTTCTTGGTTTCTCTCGAATTTAAACACAAAGTCGTCTTTTCCAGCTTGGCCATTCATGTTGCAGTTGCAGTCTGGAGGCTTCTGCGGTTGAGGATCTGGTTTCTCTGGCTGCGGCGTCATACAGTTTTCACCCACTTCGTAGACGAAGCAAATTCTGGCCAGATACTGCAGGATGAATTTTTTGGCCCAGTCTGGGACGGGTTTGGCATCTGGGCCACAGTGATGTATGTTCATAATGAAGATGGTGAGTGCTGTGGATGCAGTGATCATGGTCATCGTGGCTATGTAATATTTCCCTGTAGAATGCATAAGAAAGTAGAGAAACTATTAGGGACAATGATATGATTAGGACTCCACAATATTGGGAAAATATGCAGTATGCGATGTTGTTGAGTGTCTATTTCAGAAGTCACCCCAGTGGAATGAACTGCCAACTATTCCAGCAAATGTTTTACGCAGCAGATGCCCTTCCAGCCGCAACCCAGTACTGGGAAAGACCCATACACACTCATTCACACACTACGGCCAATTTAGTTTATTCAATTCACCTATAATGCATGTCTTTGGAATGTGGGGGAAACCGGAGCACCCGGAGGAAACCCACGCCAACACGGGGAGAACATGCAAACTCCACACAGAAATGCCAACTGGCCCAGCCGGGGCTCGAACCAGCGACCTTCTTGCTGTGAGGCGACAGTGCTAACCACTGAATTTCAATGCCGCCTGTTACAATATTTGCAAACTTTAAAAAACTTTTATTATCAATAATTTTTTTTTTTATAAGTTTATATAATGATCATACTAAAATAAACAGGTAATAGATATTTTTCTGAACAAATTAAATAAGAAACTATTTTAAGGTGCAAATATTTAGACTTTAAAACACCACGAATTACTGAAAACCTTGGTGAAAATTTTGATTCTTATTGGCTGTTGGTATTCCTGTTTATTTTCAGCTCTTGTTTCAGCTAACAGCACCTACTGAACAGATAGTGAAGGCCTCATCTGATCTGGTCAAATTTGAATAAGTAACCAATGCATACTGAAAATTTCCGAATGACTAATTATCAAGCCATGTCTATACTTGATTTAGTTTTGTTATGTGATCAAATTTAATATGATTCAGCTGTCATATAAATAACTTTAAAATACAGCTGAATATACTGCATGTAGATATATACAGATAATATTTAACTATACATAGTAAAAACAAAATTGAATATTTTGACTTTGATTCACTAGAGTCATTCATTTAATAATCTGTGTATATATTACTTGAGCTGTATGTTTTGATTCACTAAAAGAACCAATGTGGGGTCTTTTAAGAATCACTGTGGTTGAGATATGTGCTTTTTATTCTCTAAAGAGAGCACTGGTTCAATGATTCAATAAAAAATAAACACAGATTCACTAAAAGAATGGACCACATCCACCCTGTTTATTTCATACAGTAGATTAAATAGTGGTTTTGTGGGACCATTTCGAGAATGTGAAAACATTTAATAGCCCACAAAATGTCATTAATTTAAAAAAAATGGAACTGGTTCTCAAAAAAGATTTGTTCAGTCCTCCTAGCGTTGTTGAAACTACTAAAACCAAAAGTAGCAACAATAAAAGCTTCTAACAAAAAATAAATAATTCAACTGAGTCTACTTAAAAGCTACATATGTAAAATATATGACATTTTAAGTTATTTACTACTTTGCTATTAGTTACTTTCTTTTATTATATATTTATTAATTATACATTTTTTGACACAAAGTAAAATACTTAGAACAAGTTCTAAAATGAGCTTTTGATTTTTGAAACCTCATATTGCATATTCTATTTATGCTATGTAGTTTACACAATCTATACTTTTTGGCTGCCATAAAAATAAAGGTTCTTTATTGCCATTGATGATTCCATGAAAAATCTTTTCTTCTTTAGTTCTTTAGATAATAAAAACGTTAAAGCCAAGAAAAATGGTTAGCTTAGAATGATTCAGTAAGCGCTTTGTGGACCAAAAAAAGATTGTTCCATGGTATCACATTGAAAAAAAAAATCCTGTATACTATTAAAAAAAAATTACATAATAAAAAAAGTCATGGAAATGTATGTACACTGTAAAAAAATGTTGGGTTTCACAATTTCTTAGTGGATTGAGCATAAAACAATGAAGCTGCCATCCCCCCCCGCCCCCCCCAAAAAAACAAATCAGATTTCAACTTACTTTTTAAGTTAAGCTAATTTTAACTTGATGTTTTAAGTCAGCTTTATTGATGTAAGTAAAAAAATACTTGTAAATTAAATTGGTTCAACTTAAAAATTTAAGTGTGCAACATACAGTAGTAATACATGTAGTGTAGAACCTTTATTTTTAAGAGTGCAGTAACCATGTCTATATTTTTCAGAGCACAAATGATTCACCTATAAGAGGCACATTCTCAGACGGAGGCATGATCTCAGCCACCAGCAGCTGAAACACAGTGAGCGCCAGCATTACGGTAACACCCAGAGACACCTTCTCTCCCGAGTCTGCCGGCAGATAGAAACCCAGAGGAGCCAAGAAAGAGATCATCACACAGGGGATCAGCAGGTTGAACACATAAAACGATGCTCTTCTCTTCAGCTTCAGAGTGTATGTCACGTCCGGATACGGATCGGCACAGCATCCGTACAGAATGATATTTCGCTTGGCCGGCATTCCCAACACCTCCCATTCTACGTTATCGACCAAATCTGCGAGATCTGCACTTTCCATGGCGTTCAAAATGTCCAGCTGGTTGCCGTTGTAGGTCCATGAGCCGTAGGTCAGGCGACACTGCTGGGCGTCAAAGGGGAAGAAAGAGACATCTACTTTACAGGAGCTTTTGGTGATGGCCGGTGCATCCCACATGATCTGACCATCATGGCGGATGACCACATTGGTGTCCATAGTGCTGGTAAAGTGATCGTCTGCACTGGAAGAGAAAGATGAAGAATAGTGCACTGTAAAAAAAAATCATACTCAAAAATGACATTTGCTGTTTGTTCAAACTACTTATTTAAAATGAGCTGAATCAACAATTCTTGTTTTTTTTTTGGGACAACTTAATTGTTTTATGTTCAATCCACTTAAACTTGTGAAAACAATTAAGTTAACTTAATCAATTTGTGTTGGGACAACATGAAGGTATTTTGTGTATTTCTTTTAAAGTGTACTGCCTTAAATTTTTAGTTGAATTAAATTATTTATTCTAGTTCTTAACTTAAATCAATAAAACTGACTAAAAATATTAAGTTAAACTTTGTATAACCTAAAAATAAAAAGTTGAAAAGCCAGTTGACTTCCTAAAATAAGTTAAAGTAACATCAAAGCTTTTGGTGTGATGGCTTTTTGTTCTTTTTTTTTTTTTTACAGTGTGATAAAACTGCAGACTTGATTGCTTTGATACAATTACAGTGGCATTTTATGGCTAAAACTTTAAATGCAAAAGTTTAAGTCGTCTGAAACCATATGACAGCTTTGCGTGAATAACAGAGTGTGCTGTGAAAAATATATTAATTAACATTTTCCCATATTTTGGGATTTAACTCTTGTGTATTGTTCAAATTGACTACCCTTTCTTTATGTTGGTGGCTGTTTTTGCCCCATTGACTTCCATTATAGCAACATTTTTTGATTGCAATCATGATCATGCATTCTTGATTGTTGGTGGTTTTCCCTGTTGGGAAAAGGTCAAGTTTGTCATTTATACTGTTAATCACCAGTTGGCAGCATTAACCCTTAAAGTTTCTGGCTTTTGGATTTCTATAGAGAAGTATAAAGGAAAATTATTGTTGAATTTGTTATTTTTTTATTTTCAAAGCCTCCCAAAATATGTGTCAAACTAAGATTTGTAACCAAAAATGATTCCATTTGCTGAAACACAGAGAAAGTTGTGGCCAAATTAAGACTCAAAATCACCCCAGAGTGGATGAAAACATCCCCAACAGCACACAAGGGTTAATTGGTGTTTTTGGTTTATTTACACTTGAATTTGCATTATGCATCTTCATCTCTGCATTGACAACTTTTGAGTTTGAAAAGTTTAACAAAAAAACAAAATTTTTTGTAGTTTTAAAGAGGCTATGTCTATACGCTGCTAGTACTTTTTCTGTCATTGTATGGATTTATTTAATAATATGCTTTTTATTATTATACAACATATTGTTTCATTCATTCATTCATTCATTCATTTTCTTTTCGGCTTAGTCTCTTTTTTCATCAGGGGTCGCCACAGCAGGAATGAACCGCCAACTTATCCAGCATATGTTTTACGCAACGGATGCCCTTCCAGCTGCAACCCAGTACTGGGTAACACCCATACACTCTTGCATTCACACCCATACATAGACTACGGCCAATTTAGCTTATTCAATTCACCTATAGCGCATGTCTTTGGACTTGTAGGGGAAACCGGAGCACCCGGAGGAAGCCCACGCCAACACGGGGAGAACATGCAAACTCCACACAGAAATGCTAACTGACCCAGCCGGGGCTCGAACCAGCGACCTTCTTGCTGTGAGGTGACAGCGCTACCCACTGTGCCACCGCGCCACCTATATTGTTTCAAAGTATTAAAAATGTCTAAAAAAAGTGACTTTGATAGACTGTAGAGTTCAATTTTCTACATTGAAATTTGTTGGTGCACCGGAGATAAAATCAAGCTCCAATAATGCAATGCAAAACGATAACTGAAACACCCATTAACCGCAAGCTATTCAAATGTAAATTAACTGATATGTTTTACATTGTGAAACTGAAGTTTTCATTGATTAAAACTCAATGACTAAAAAGAAATTGAGAGAAGTCTTTTGAGTCACATATTTTGATCCCATTGCTTTAAGATCTTTGATGTGAAAACAAAAATAATTTGGTCTGTTTGTAACCCTGAACACTTATTATAAATGGCTTTATTAAAGGGATAGTTCACCCAAAAATGAAAATGTACTCATTCCAAACCTTTATCAGGTTTTTTTTTTTTTCGGTTGAATACAAAAGAAGATATTTTGAAGAAAGCTGGAAACCTGTAACCATTGACTTCCATAGTAGGAAAAACAAATAGTCAATGGTTACAGGTTTCCAGCTTTCTTTAAAATGTCTTTGTGTTTGACAGAAGAAAGAAACTCTAACAGGTTTTTGATAGAAATTATGACCTTTCAGTTTTGTGTGAACTATCCCTTTACGCGGGTGGCTTGTGCCTCCTTGTGGCCAAAGGTGAAAGAGCAAATAAACAATTCAAATCCAACACAAATTTAACTTACCTGTTATATAGAACTATATCAGGTCTCCAAACATAGCTACCAGGAATTCGGATGGTGTCAAGCCCATCATACTTCTCCTTATTCCAGGTGAGATACTTGTCAATCCACACCTGCCTTATCCACAAATACGCTGTCAGAATCTGGTTACGCTCGTCCTGAAACAGAACGCTGCATCTTAGTAGGGAGAAATGTGATTGATTATGCAAAATGTATGTAATACAACTTGCTTATAATTAAATAATATAGTAAAAAGTCTAATACATAAGCTAAAGAAAAATTGATTCAAATGAGGAAGCTCTTTGTCATCTTGATTCAGGGTTTCTGCAAGGGTCTTAAAATGTCTAAAAAGTAGAATTAGTAAATAAATAAATAAATAATCCAACTTTTAGGCCCTAAAAAGTTTTAAATTCACTGAATTATTGAGTTTTACACTATAAAAAAATGCTGGGTTCCACACAATTGATTTGTGTTGGGACAACATATAGGAATTGAGTTAGCTTGTTAGTTTTTACAAATTGAAGTGAATTGAACATAAAAAAATTAAGTTATCTCAAGAATTGTGTTGTTGCAGCTCATTTTAAATAAGTAGTTGAAACAAACAGCAAACATCATTTTTTGAGTGTAGGTCTTAAGTAATTTTAAACAAATCTTATGTTTAATATCCAGAACTCATTTAAATGTCCCCACAGTGCTTATGATTTATTTATTTATTTATTTGCTTGCTTACTTACTTACTTACTTACTTACCTGTTAATTGATTGTGTGATTTTGTAGATTTTTCCAGGTATAATTCACTGTATTACGACTTGAAATGAAACCAACATTGTGATGCAGGTCTTAGATTTCATTCATAAAGGTGTTAAGATCCCTTAAAAGTCTTATAGTATATTTGACTTAATGAAACCTGCAGAATTTTTGTTCAGAATATCCACTTTGCAAATGATTTAATAAACTAGCCTCTCACAAATTGCCACCTCAAATGTAAAGAAAGTTATTGTAATATTTGTAGGATAAACACATAATTTTGACCAATCAAATGCATTATTCTTCTTTTATTTTCTTACTAAATGAATAATGGCGCAGTGTTCATGTTGTTTGTATTGGTCTGTGCTTGTTACGCTACGCTGTAAAAACAATTCTTGCTGCCTACAATTTTTATTAGTTAAATCGAAGGAACTTTTATAGTCAACTCAACTTACATTTAGTCAAACTGACTAAAGCCATTAAGTTAAACTTTGTATAACTAAAATTATTTTTGTTGAAACCTGATTAACTGATTAGTATTTGTAAAAATAGCATAAAAATAATTGAAGAGTTCAGATGCCATCTGGAATGTTCTTCTACATGAGCATTTTTCTCAGCCTCTTATGTTTATGTTCAGTTATTTCATGTTAAAAGTGATGAAAATGGCCTAAGCTTTGCCATAAAAGTGAAATTACTGAATCAAGATATAGGAGCCTGAGAAAAAGGCTCATTTTAGAAGAAAATTTCAGATGGCACTTCATTTGTTTTCATGACTTTTTGTCTTGTAATTTTTTTGTACAGTGTAGCAGTGTGGTCAGTTGTGTATATGGATATTACTGTACCATGTCAATGATTTGGGAGAGGGTGATCTGAAGCGTGACGTTCAGGATGTCTTCTGTATCCTCCACTGGCCTCAGAGCACTTGTGTAGTTGCTAAATAAATCATTGAGCAGTTTTTGAGCGTATAGTCCATTGGCTCCCCAGCAAACTAAAAGAAAGAAAGTTATTATATTGTATCATTATATATTTAAAAAATAGTTTCAAGGACTAAAAAACATTTTTGCTTTTTAGCCATTCAATGACGTGACAGCAGATTTTCGGTGGTTCAGCTTATTATAAATCAGTAATGTTGTGAATAATATTATTATATGTAAAAAATATATAATACTATTGCAATTTAAAACGACTTTATTATTTGCATATATACCAAATTTTATTAAAATCATTTCTGGAGTAGTGATGCTAAAAGTTTAACTCTTTCATCCCAGGAATAAATGAGATTTTAAAACAATAAAACAAAAGAACAATGATTCTTTTAAAAATGCAATAGATATTCATAATATTGCTGTTTTTAGTGTATTTTTAACCACATTTATTTTTCTGTAGCATATGTCATTAATCTAAATTTAGTGTAATTTATAATTATAAATTATAATTATAAATTCAAATTAATTTATAGCACATTTACTTATTCAAAGCTGCAGGTAAATAGTGTAAAAACTAATATTTATCACCATACTTCCCAGTTGATTACATTATGAATTGTAAAAATAATTTGTATTTTAATATTTCTAAAATGTCATGTGTAAATATGCAAATCAGGTGGGATTTCATTAAATCTGCACAAATTTCATCATACATTTCTAATATTCGAGTCAAACGTTTTTACAGAGGGGGTTTGGGGAATCTCTAGCTTTCTGGGAATCTCCAGATTATAATAATTTTTGAATAAAATGTATATAATCAGGCAAATTATATGTGATCATATCCATCAGTAAAACCTGTAAGGATACGGATATAAATGAAACTAAAGTCTGGTATATGTAACTGCTGATGAAGAGAGATTAATGGCTCGTTGCAGGATAAAAACAAAACTCATTTTGTGAAAACAGCCTTTAAAAATATGTATTGTAAATGAAATCTATAGACACAAATTGATAAAGTGCAATAAAAGGAAAAAAATAATAAAAGTGTATTTTGTAAGTGTAGTTTTCTTCCCATCAAACCTAAAAAAAATTGTACAATTTTTTTTGGGCTTTTCATCTTTTAAATTCTCAAAATTAAAATGTAAATGAAAAAAAGAACAAACATTTTATTTTTTACCTGCATTGTCTTGCAGATGATACAGATGACATCCAACAAATTAATAAAGTGAGGACAAAGCAGTCCATTTGATAGTAATAACACACATTTTTAAGTTTAATCACATTTCTCAGCTGTTTTGGATGTTTTCTTTCCATCAGACTGAAAAACTCTCAAAATTAGTAGCTGCATAAAAAACTGTGTTTTTG
>CAIGQV010019070.1:7259792-7283556 GCA_903798115.1 Danio jaintianensis | reverse complement strand
ATAAATGTATGAACCCTGAGATCAATATATATATAAAAAAATACTATCATTAAATGTTATCTCATTAATTATTTACCTATATTCATTATAATTAACAAAAAAAACTCAACAAATATTTTGGTAAATGGCTTGGTACGCATTAATAATAATAATAATAACAAAAGTTATTAGAATTATGCTTTAGGCCTATCATTAATTTAAAAAAATAATTTTACAATAAGATTATGGTGACGTTCACATTTAAACTCGAAACACAGAACGTTTAATTCGCCAAATAAGAATACAATAGAAGTCATTGTAAAGTCGACATTTTGAAAAAAACAAAACAACAAGCGTTTGTCAGTGGCCGAGTGCTATGGAGTGCGATTAGCAGCGAGCGTGTGACTGCGCATGCGCCGCGCCGCAGCCTGTATGTATGTATGTGTGTGTGAGCCCGGCGTGAATCTAGGAGGAAGCGCAGCTCATTTGGCCTCTTCTGCTTCAGTCCTTCACAGAGGACAGAGAAACACCGTCCACCTGCCCTATTCTCTCACCGGCGGGACAGGACACCGGACACAACCGAGTGCTCGAGCGTTTTTGGAGTGTTTCAATAAAAAGCCTCCATGGAGTCTGATGGGAGGAGAGAGCATTTGAAGACGAACCTCAAATATTGAGACGGACTACGCGAGGATTTGAGGTAACACTGCTCGCTTTAAACACTGGGACATTAAAATGTGCTAGATTTTTCATCCCATATCTTTTCAGCTTTTGATTTTGACGTTTAGAAAGGGGGGAAAGGTGGGAGCCAGTGGCCTCGTGCCGCTACAAAGCCAGCTGCGCATTCGACCGCATGAATATAAAGATAATACACTACCGTTGAATATGAATCAGTTGTTTATTACCAGTTTTGTTTAGCAGATGTGGGTTTGCTACCTCAGAGCTGCTCTTGCACTGTTTAAAGCCATACCTGGATATATAACACATGAGTTAATTAATTATTAAGATTATTAGTGTCATGTTTTATGGCAACCTTCATAGGGTGAATATAAAGCTAATAATTCAGTATTTAATTGAGAAGATATGGTTAATGAATGAATGGATGGTATACATAGTTGTTGCCACTTAGTTATATGTGTTAACTAGTTGACAGGTGATTAAGGGAGTAACGTTGCTTGATAACGTTCAACACACGTCATCTGTGAAAAACGTTGCCTTAATTTACTGGATATTTGTTTGGGATGTGTTTGCTGTGTAACTGTGTTGTGTATTTATTTATTTATATATTTATTGAGTTTTTACCACAATATGTTTTCTAGAGGGTCATATTGAGCTCAAACAAAATCATAACTACTGCTTTTAGTTCGTTTACCTTTTGAAAATTATACTTTCTGACAGAATAAGATTATCTGCCTAATAGGTTTTGAGTAGATCAGAGTATGAGTTTTAATTAGAGACCAACTAAACAGAAGTTAAAATATTAAAATAACTTTAAATTGCTTAATATAATTAGTCATTATTTTTTAACCCACTTTAACATTGAGGTAACTGTTTTATATTCGCACATTCGTTCAGTGACAACTTGTGACATGCTCCCTATATTGTTTACCATGGTACTTATGCTAATGTTCGGTCTAAAATCTCATGACTTGAAAACAACATTAGCACTATTTATTTGACTGTGAACAATGTTGTACTTTTATAGTCATTGGTTGCTAATATGATTTCACTATTTAGAAATCCTAAAGAATACTTTTCTGAAATTATATTAAGGAGAAAGTTCAAATGTGTGTGAATATAAAACCAACTTTACCTCAACCACTTTTACTGAATATCATTCTCTTCTGAATTCGTACAAATGATTTTACCTGTCAAAAATAACTTAAGCTTGCTAATAAATGTGTTTAGAGACTGAACAACATGAAACATTATTAAGATTTTTTTTAAAACAGGAACATTTCTGAAATGTCATTGTAGTCTTTGAAACAATAATAATGTTTGTAAGGAAGGTTTTGAGTTGGTCTGAACATATAAAAATATATTTTTTGCCACATTAAATAGTGAAAATAATTATTTTTAGGTTCATTACAGGACATGAATTTTATCAAAGCGGAAGAGTTGTAAAGTTTAACCTACTCTATCTAAACTAATTCAAGTGACTATCATCATTATTTTAATAGTGTTGTTTAAACTGCGTTTATAAAATAGTTTTAACCTTTGTGCTTCTAATTCTTTTACCAGTTAGAAATATTGAAGGTTTGTATACATACTTTGTTTATTATTATAATTATTATTATTATTATTATTATACATTTTAATCTACTTTTACACTCTTGTGAATTCAAATAATATTATTTATATAGCAAATTTGCATACATAAAAATGTAACTCAAAGTGCTTCACAAGCGTAAACTAATATTAAAAACAATCAACATAAGGTAATCAAATCTTTAAATGATATGAGCAAATAAAAATAAAAAATAGAGAGAGGAAAACAATATGTAGAGAAAAAAACTTTTGCTTCGAATCCAAATGCTCTTTAGATTTGTACAATGAAGAACCGTTCTAAACATTAAAAACAGTTAACTATGAGATCTTTTACCTTTTTATCTCGAGCAAAAAAAGAGGACCCTACTGAGCATGTGCAAGATTAAGTCTCATAACTAGTGATTGAAGACTTTAAATATGCTCCACTTGCCAACGTTCGCTCTTACAGAATATCATTTCAGGATTAGGTCAACACTTGACTTGACATTTAGGTTTCAAGTGTTGATTTGTTGAGTTGTATAAGTGACAAGCTCTTTCTCTGTTGTTTTTCAAACTAGCTGTTCCACTATGGAGTTCAGCGGATCGGTGACTTTCTGGATTGCATGTATATGCTGCTTTTTGTTGCAATGTCAAGCGGACAAACTCAATCAAGTAAACACAGACCCCTTACCAGCGGACAACGGTGTTTCAGGTGAGTGTGGCCTGAAATTGTTTACTTTTGGGGAAAAAAAAGCTGTGTCATTGAGCCACCATCAAGATGTGCGTGAAAACACACTGTGCTTTGCAGCCCCTAGTGCTGTAGTCTTATTTAGAAATTGTATGGGGGTCTAAATGTGGCCCGGCTGAGAATAGGAAGGGAATGCATTCTCTGTTAAGCGCTGTCCTCTCTTGGGTTGCACTGTGGCAGCATGTCAAATAAAGGTACCTAGAGCATCATAGCATTTACCATTGCTTCCGTAGTGTGCTTTAAACCCTTAATAGTGCGTATTGTCTTTTAGAGTTTTTCTCTGAGTTGACTTAGGAATTTTGGGGATCTGTTGCTTCTTGTCTCTATGCATGTTCTACATAACAAACCAGTGTTGGGCAAGAGCTAACAAAAAACCTCATAGCTTTCTTATGCAAAGTTTACGTCAAGTAAAAGGCCATTAAAAGCACTTCAGCAGTGTCATTTGCATTTCAACTGTGACATTTATGCCAAAATGAATTGAAGCACTTTCAATTTACTAGAACTATTCTACACTACTCTCCAGCATGCCTGAATATCTGGAATGTTCCACAATTTGAAATATTATGGCTTTTAATGTCTTTTTGTCATCTATGTTTTCACTGTAAAAAGTGCTGTAGAGATAACGATGAATTTAATTAAATAAAAATTTATGAAACAGGGAATATATATATATATATATATATATATATATATATATATAAATATAAAAAAGTGGGGATATTTAGTATTTTAAACATAGAATATAAATATATATTTAAAAAAATGTTAAAACAAAATATATTATAACTGTATACCAAGCTATTCTATTTATATGTACCATATACTTATGAACTAAATATAAGTGATAATATTTTATGTATTTAATATATCACATTTATGTTGTAAATTTTTAAAGAAGTATATGTGATATAAATATAAAAGCACAATTTATTTATATAATTTTTTTTAATTATGATTTATAATTGCTTTTACAATATTTTATAATAAATAATTGGAAATAACTGGAAGTGCATAATTATTTAAAGATTGATTTTTGGATTTATATTATGTTGCATAAATGTAAATTTCTGGACAGTTTTCCTAATGCTTTTGCTTTTTACATAACCAGTATTATGATATGGCCTTATGGTGCTCTTGCTTTTTCTTGTCGTATTAGTAAATCACAGCGCCTGATTTGATCGCAGCATAATGACTCAAGAGTCCTTTGGGAAAACCATCCACCAGTGTGTTTTAGAGCTTTTGTTGAACTGGAATACAGCCCGGTCATTAAGTGATACTACATCATCAGGCCTGCTGGTTGAATAAGCTGTTTTGTATGTGTCCACCTTTTTTACACTCAATTTTGCACCTGAGCTGTGTGTGAAGAGATGTCTGTATCTTTGCAAAGCAATGCAAGCCTACTATGCTAGTAGTATTATGGGTAATAAAACAAAATCAGAAACTCAAAATTCTCAGTATCATTTTGGATGCAAATTAAATATTGCAGCAACCAAAATGTTTTAAAGATTCATGATCATGACAGAGACTCTGTGATTCTCTCTTTCCTGCACAGTTTGGATAAACTATAGGTAAACGCGTCGGCTGTATGTGGATGCTACTGCTGAATGAACTATATTGAGTTCCAGCTTTTATTTCAATTTTTGTTTATAGCTCTCAAAGTATTTTTTTTTCTGCACTGTTTAATGTTTACTTCAAAATAATAAATAAATAGCCAACATTTTATCAATTTTTTGATACTCTATAATGTGGTGGGACTGATCACGATAGGAACTTTAGTTCAAGTTGTGCATAAACTGTTTTTGATTGTATTTTTGCAAAGTAGTTGACTTAATGTCAGCTCACACATTGTTAAAACACATATTATATTAATATCTTAGAATATAAATTTAATAGACTATTTTTACATTTACGGATATCTCAGCAGCTGAAGTCATCATAGTTGGGTAAACTTAGAGCGCAGTGTATGGGAGAGTATCACAAATAATTTTGTGTTCATGTTTGCTCCAATAATAAAAGAAAAACTCCATGATAGTGTTTTCACAACTTTCAAAAATAAAAAAGGAAAAACATTGTGTGAAACTGATAATGGTAGCCAGAAGAGAGAACAACGTCTTATTTACAGACCTTCACTTGATATTTCAATAGCGTAGACGCTGCATTATACACACCTTGCATAAATGGTAATAATTTTTTTTTGTAATTTGATTCAAAGATGATTCAACACAAAGTATACCTTTATAAATCTACATAAAAAAAAATCAAGATATTAAAAACTTTCAAGGAATTAAGATGCTGATGACCATTAAATGTCATTGTGATCTTGTTCATGGTCACACCTTATAAGGTTTCGTTCAAATTTTTACTAACAGGAACTAATAATGAACAATACTTGTAAAGCATTTATTAATAATATTCAACATTTGCTAATGCATTATTAAGATACAAATTTATGCTTGTTAACATTAGTTGATGCACCGTAAGTTAACATGAACTAAGAATAAACTACTTTATTTCCCTTAACTAACATTAACAAAGATGAATAAATACTGTTATAAATGTATTGTTTATGTTAGTAAATAAAATAATGTACCCTAATGTTAATGATATACTTTTTTTTTTTTATTGCATCTGCATTACTTTTACCTCATGCATCACATTGGAAACCAAAGGGCAGTCGAGCGCATTGCATTATGGGGTGGAGTTACATGCACTTAGTTTGAACTCTTCTATACTGTACAATAGATAATCTGAGTGAACTATGTATGCTGAGAATTTGCATTCTCTGCACATACTACATAGTCGAGGTAGTTAGAGCTGCATGTTTGCATGCTCTTCCAGCTCCAAATGCAAATCTGTTTAAGGAACAATGTGAAAGTAACACATTATTATTTCGCATTTGAACCTAGTTCATAAAAGAAAAAAGTTTGCAATGTAAGTTATCATGAATGCAGTGTGCAATTAGCTTGTGGTGCTTCCTAATGGTTTTAAATATATATTTCATGGTTATTATATCTAGTATGCCCTATCTATCTTTGAATCCAGAAAATGACTTTGTCAGTTGTGTTAATTTAAACATGCTGGATTTTACAGCATTAAAATACCAGGTCAAGGCTTTTGCTTTTTAGGAAGATGTTTATGTGGCTGATATATAGACAGAGATGAGTGTTAAACAGAAATTAGACATAGATAATGGGAGTTTTCTAGCTTTCCCAGCACTTAGATTAGCTGACACATGGGAAATGTGGCAACTTTGGCCTTTATCAAATTCAGTCACAAGCTTCCAAGGACGTTTGGGGTTGCAGATTTCCTGTTTTTTTATTTATTTATTTATTTATTTTTTTTTTTTAAGTTTCAAGACCTGTAGGGGCACATGCAGGGCCCTTTGGTTTATCCAAGGTTTTTATTCTTTTGTTCATGATTTTGTGGTTGCTTGAAAACTCTTGAAACTTTGCACACACACATCAGGTTCATTAAGGCCAGACAGACATTCACATGGATGGTTTGTGGTGGGGGCTCTGTAACACACGTTTTATAGGATCATTTTGAGGTGCTCTGTTTCATACTGCATTGTATGTTTTGACAGTTGCATGCATGGTGGATTTTGATCAAACTTGAACTTTATGTTTGGTGAATGAGGCTGAACATAATGTACCAAGGTCATTGTGCCACTAACTGGCAGCACGAAATGAAATAAAGGGAAATTTTGCAAAAGCTTTCAAATTGTGCTTTTTACCTGAATCAGACTTTGTCGGAATCATAGCATTAAATGGCTTGCATAGAATTGTCAGGAAATTTGTTACATAAATAATTTTCTCTGCCCTGATAGCTCATCAGACTTTATAGTCTTTAAGTTAGCTGTTTTTCTTTACTTAACATTTAGTCATTTAACACAACCATAGGGTCCTAGATCAGCTAAATAATGTTAGGCAGCAAAAACTGTTGTCAACATTGATAATAATGTTTCTTGAGTAGCAAATCAAAATTAAAATGAATTATTTAAACAGCAAATCACACATTAAATAAATGAGTTGTGTATGTGCTAAAAACGCAGCCCTTGTCCCATTTTATTTGTTTGTTTTATATTCCTTGACCAAATCATCCTCCTTATTAGTGCTGTGCATTGTTGGGAAAATAAGCGATATTGTAATTAATTGTTGAGTAACAATATTTCATACAACATAACTAACGTTAAAAAATGCTATTTAGTCAGCAGTTAAAAACAAAATGTATTTATGTAATGATCATACTAAAATAAACAGGTAATATATATTTTTCTGAGCTAATTAAATAAAAAAAAAAAGTCATGCTGCAATAGGCCTGTCACGATATCTATTTTTTGTTGTATGATATATTGCACCAAAATATATTGCGATAAACGATATTATTGTCATTTTAAGACCATTTTATGCCACTCATTATATAAGGCATGACAATACAATATCATCATGATGCAAGTACACTCTTCCAAAGAACACATATTATATTCTTAAAAATATTTCATTTAATTATAGTCATTTTAACAATTTAATAACTAGGCATTGGAATCAGAATGTGAAAATGCATATCCTAAACAAATAATAATAAATGTTAACAAAAAAGTGCAAGGTAAAAAGTAAGAGAGGCTGCGATATCTGCTACCAGATCTATTTTCAGTTGTCGGACACCCACATGAAAATATACTATAGTAATTTATAGTAAATACTATAGTGTTTATTTAACCATACTGACACTGACACCTCAATCAGCTGCACAATAAGCTAAAATGCTGCTAGAATTGGTTTTTATGTATGGGCGATATATATTGCATCACCAAAAATGATTGAGGTCATGTTTATATGTTGTGCGATAAGTCGATATATTGATTATTGTGACAGGCCTATGCTGCAAACATTTAGACTTTAAAAGACCACAAATGACTGAAAGCCTTGGAAGAAATTCTGATTCTTATTGCCTGTTGTCATTTTTCTCTCTTGTGTACCAGCATTAGTATTTATTTTCAGCTCTAGGTTCACCTAACAACACGTACTGAGGACGGGTTGATAAACATCGTAAAGGCCCCATCTGATTGGTGTAATGTGGATAAACAGCCTACAGTATGCACATAGCACATAAATACTTGGTGCATAAAATTAATTTAATTAATATGTTCTCTGCGATATGGATATTGCTTATATACTCCTATCACAATATTGATAATTCTTTGATTATATTGTGCAGCACTACTTCTAATGTTCAACTCTGACAAGCTTCAGCCTTGATCTTTGGAACTTCTTGTTCATGTCGGCTCTGAAAGAAGCAGAGCTCAGCGTCTCCTGAGGCTCTTGGTTATGCTCCACAGAGTAAGCAACTCTGATGCCACTGATTTTGTGTCTAGCCCTGTTGGAGAAGACAATAAATGCACTCTGAGCTACAGTTAGTCCACAACTTCCCCCAAGAGCCAAGCGGCCCCTCGGCACCTCTTTGTTACATAACAGCGAACTGACAGAAAATAATTGACAGTTTTCCTTCCCCTTTCATTTCTTTGTAAAGATTCATACAATTAAAAAAAACATCTTTTATTAACTAAAGTTTATCCATTGCTTGACATTTCTCTTGACCATCTGTACTGCAGTAATTGTAAGGGGACTGAAGCATTACATAACACTATATTCGCCGATCCCTGATTAGATAGAGCGGGTCATGTTTCTTTCAAAGGCACTGTGTATGGCTTTGACCACTGCTTTTGATCTTGGGTCTTTTCTGGTTATAAAAAAACACTTTATGTAGGACATCTGTTGGTAACCTAAAGCCAAAATGATACTCTGCACAAGTATCTGCATGCATTGTGTATTCTTAACATGCATTCTTGTGTTTCTGTGCCTCTGCTCTAGGGTGATAGAGTTTCCTTGCTGTTATTCTGGTAGCTCGTTATAAAGTTCAGCTTTCATTGGGTTGGCATTCTTGCATTTACTTCTAGGGTAGAATAGGTTTCGTAACTGGAATTTTTACTTATTTAGCAATATTGCTTGCAGCAGCACTTACAGTATACCACTTGTGCTTGAGGATCATTTATATAAACATAGAAAGCATATTAAATGCTTTTGTGGAAGTAAAATGTCAAAATCGATGTTTTTCATCATTCAGTATCTGATAATGGATCTCTGTCTCTCATATTCACTCACACACACACATTTTATTACACATGCAAGACATTTTATCCTGTAAATTATGGGGAAAATGCATGATATGAATAATGATAATGATCTGCATCTGCAAACGTAGCTTTATCAGAACATAAGACATTTTAAAGAAGTAAAAATCGAAATATTGCTTTACAAAATGACTGTAGCTATACTGTAGTTATTTGTTATTTACATTTTTTAGTTCATTTTTCTTGGTTTATCAGTTCTTACAGTAATAACAGGAACACACTGACTGACACAATGTTTTGAAATCATTCCCATTAGAAATTTACGAGACGTTGTTGACTAGAAAGGTGACTAGCATGTTACCGGAAGATAAGACCAAACTTGATTAACAGCAGTTGAGCAATATGTATATATCTCTCAATTTCTTTTGGTTGCTCAATTTCTTTAGAGTACAGCCTTGTATGTTAGATGAATAAAATATCCTCAAAGGCTGCAGTTCATTTTAGCCTGAGTGACACATTTTTTAGAAACCAGATATGATCGTCTTCATATCCATTTACCAACACCCAAACTTGGTCCCCACTGATCTGCCAAACCTTCAGGGTGACTTTGACAGACATTTATCACTGTTCTTGGAGAGCTTTAAGATAAATGTCATCTTCGGTTGCTAAATGGCACAACTCGTGTTATGAAAAGACACACGCCAATGTTTATTAATGCAGCTCATGGGTCTCTTGGACTGATACTTTTGCATTATAACATTCTGATATAGACACTGATAATTTTTTGTATTTATGTGATATTTAAATGGGGAAAGAATAATGTATGTTAACGGGATCGTTCACCCAAAATGTAAAATTCTGTCTTCATTTACTCACTGTTAAGTGGTTCCAAACCTGTTTGACTTTCTTTCTTCTGTTATGCACAAAAGATGATATCTTGAAGAATGCTGTAACCAGCATTCCATAATATTTATTTTTCATACTATTGGAGTCAATTGGCAAAAGTTTTCAGCTTTGTCTTCAACAGAAGAAGCTCCTAAACGTTTGGAACCACTAAAGAGTGAGTAAATGATAAATAAATGCAACTTTTTGGTAGAACTATCCCATTATTGCTTTGCTATTCATCAGGAAAAAATATTGTTGATGTTTGAAATCAGAATTGACCCAGTCCTAATTGGTGGTCAACCAATGTATCAACAAGACTAACCTATCAGCTTATAGTTGGCTTAAAAAATGTCTATTATTACAAAAAGACAGACGTCAGTGTTTGTTTGTTTGATTTAGCAGCTCATGGGTCTCTTGGACACTTGCCTTTGTGTTCTAACACCCTGATATACACAAACACCACCGGATATATCACAGCCTACATCACTCTCTCTAGCACCACGCACTCTGATCTGATAAAGTTCCTGCTTGTGAATGCTCAAACAAACTATACTTCAGGTTTCTCCACTTCAGCACAAACCAGAGCTTTCCCAGCCCTCAGAACCCCGAGTGTGGTAGAACAACAGCTGTACAGATTTGCAGCCTAAAAATAGTAGCTTGCTAGTTTTAGTTAATACCACAGCCGGGTCTATTTTTGGCCCCCCGTTCAAAGTTTGAACTGGAAACCTCTATGGATGCAGTCAGATTTTGAGAGGACCGTTTTAAGAAGCACCTCTGAATTTTAAACTTGCATCATTTTAAACACAGACAGGCTCTATTAGGACGCTGTGTTCTCATTAAGGAGTTCTTTGTGGCCCCGGACAGTTAAATTAACTATCACTAAGGCAACAGGCCATATTGGGTCTTTATCTCACCCTTATTTCCAAAGCGGTGGCACTCTTTTATTTGCTTGCTTTGTTTAATGTGATCTTCTGAATGCACTAGTTCTCAGTTTAACTCCGGCAAAGCCTCTAGTATTGTAGTTGGCGGATTGGTTAAAGATCTGGGTTGGTAAATGAAAGGTTGGAGGTTTAAAACTCACAAGGACCTTTCACTTAATCCCAGGTTAAAGAGAATGATGTCTGATGTAGGGCAAGTTGTATCTGCTAAGAACTTGAAACATGTCAACTTTTAATAACTACTTTAATAATAATAATGTGTCATGTGGCTTTATTTTATTCATCAGGTATTTATCAGAGAAGTGGGTGTTTGATTTCAAAACAATGAATACTTAGACAAAACAATTAGTAGTGGATGAATATGTCAACAAGGCCAGTAATTATCAGCTCATATCTGGCATTAAAAAAGGGTATTGTGACTTTTTGTTTGACCATTGAGTAACAGAAGGTAAATTATTATTTTTTTGACGCAGCAAGCATATTCAGATCCATTTTCAGTCTATATTGTGTTTGTCTATCATAGGTCTGTCGTAGGGTTGTCAAAAGTATCAGGTGCTGTACCAATCGGTAACAAAAAAAAAACATACATTTCTTTCACAGTGGTGAATAGTGGTAAACACATGACCTTCATAGCCAGTCGCAGTCAAATCAGTTGCGTACATGAACACAATGGCCAATCAGCTTTGTTTAAGAATGTGCTCAACAGTGCTTCAGTACCGATTGAAATTTACCGAAATATATAGAGTACCAAACTCGATACTTTTGACAACCCTAGTCTGACCTCTGTTTTAAAGCACATACATTTTGTTGTGCTTAAACCTGGCATTCACTCTACGCCAACATTTTTGACCCTTGAAAACTGAGTTTTGTTTTTTTTAATGGTAAAGATCCCATTTTAATTAGGAAATCCTGGTGTTCGGTTTCAAATTTCAAATGCAAACTATTGATAATGCAGATTCAGCCATCTGCAATGCCTCTCTGACTGGTCTTCTGGACTTTTATACAGTATATGTCCAAGCTCCTCTCATATGATCATTACACAACTGGTAGACAGCAAGTATGAATGCTGGCAAAATATGCACGTGTTCAGTGAGATTGAATTGTCTTCTATCATTTATTTCAGGTTGTGTAGTGTGGACGGAGATAGTTTCTCTGAAATGCAGCAAAAAAGGCAGTCTGGATGAGGAGCGTTTTCATTCTAAAATGCTGTTTTTAAAGGAAAATGCACTAGTGTCAATGGCACCTAAGATAAAGCGCTGGTATTGGCCATGAAAAAACCTTAAAAAAAACACTAAATAACTAACTGTTAAAATAATACAATACCCTTCAAAACCCTATTTGCATAACAGGAAAAGGAAAGATTCAAAGGAATTGTGCAAATGTTTACATTACATTTAAGATTTAACATTTGAATTGATTAGCAAGATGCATATTAAAATAAGACATTTGTTTTGTATATCACTGACTGTGTCTTTGTGTATTCTGCAGAGCTTTGCCGCATCGATGAGCCGTTGTGCCAGGACGAGAATGCCATCCTCAGTTTCGAGGCCATTCGCAGCATTCACAAGCAAATGGACGACGATGACAATGGGAATGTGGATGTTGTGGAGACCGATGGGGTCAGTTAATTACTTTAAAAGTAATTTAGGCTTTTGATTGACCTTTGTTTTCTTCAAACCTCACTCCGGGAAGTTGATTATGCAGTTCATTTGTGTTTCTCATGGCGTCAACAATAAAGTCAGCATGACCGTGAATGAATAACCTGCAGCAGGCTAATAGATACCCTGATGCTTGTCATTGTGATATTGGAAAAAGTCAACACAGAGATAAATCATTAAATTACAGCAGCTTTTACAAATCAAGGCCTTAATTAAGCATAAACAAACATGCATAAACAGTGAAAACAAAGGTACAAGAGCAAGACTCTACTGTACATAAGAAAAAATAAAAAAAACATTATTTAGATTAGGATTTGATTTATATTCATATTTCATCTAAATGATAATATTTTACATATTAAAGGCATGTTATTAGTGGTTATAAAATTAAATGCAATGACCATTTAGTCAAAGCACATGCATATTAATGGCAAACCCAGAAAACCAATAATAAATTAAAAATTTTTTGCATGTGCATATCATATAATTAGTTTTATATAATAATGACAATATTATTTGACGAACATTGTAGAATGTTTACAGGTTTGTTTACTATTAGTTTCTAACATAACCACAATCTCTCTGATTGGTCTATTATGAGTAAATCTACTACTTAAACAGAAATTTAACAAGTTTTTCCTTTTTTTTCTCGTTATTTTTAAATCACTATGTCTTGTTTATGAAAATGATTTCACGTATGACGTATATGGAGGGGCTTTTAGTTGCAGTATTATTTGCATTTCAAGATTATAGTGCTCAAGTCGACTCCATCCTTTTTTGCCTCCTGTAAATAATAAGATTTGTTCTGTCTAATGCTCTTTCCAGTAGTCTGGGCTTGTTAAAGCAATAGTACATGGTGTATTTTATCAGCCGTTGTGACAGTGCAGCAATGTGTGTCAAGCTTGGTCTGATCTTTCTTTTTGTGGTTACAAGATGCAGCAAACATTTCTACAGGAAACCAGATGCTATTCTGAGTTAGATGGTCTGCAAGGGCCAAAACCGCAAGTTTAGGTATGTTTCACAAAGAGTCATCATGTAGGATCAGTTTGACTTGATGCTAAATAAATTCACTGTAAAGATGGAGGGATTGCAAGTAGTTGCAAAACCATGTCATTGCGCAGGTTTAGATAGTCATCAGGTTTTCACTCTTAGAGAATTTTGCTCTGCTGGTTCTGAGTTAACGCAGCTGCAAATATTCTAAGAATTTGACGTCAGACTTGTCTTTTGGAAACACGCGTATGTGCTTGTTTTCTCATTAGTTATCAGTAGTCATTGAGATCCATTACTACTTTTTAGAAGGGGATAAAGCAATGGTTTCACAGCTATTCACAACTAATGATGAGTTAAGAAGAAAGTTATGATGCTAGGGGTCTAAAAATCCAGCCTGATCTCATGAGGAAACATAACTATTTTACATTTGGCCAGTTTAGTGGCTAATTTATATGAATTCGTACGAGCTCAGTCATACGAAAATGTACAATTTTTAAAAGGAGACGTGGCACCAAACCCCACCTCTAAACCTAACCATCATTGGGGGATAAGAAAATGTAACTAAATTATATGAATGAGATTGTATGATTTCATATGAATTAGCCACTAAATCAGAAAGTTACGAACTGCCTTGAGATAGTGTTAAAATATCCATTCCAAATCCAATTCTTTTTCCATTCAGTTGATATGTTTTCATGCATGGGTTAATCAGCGTTTCCCAGTACTGGGTTGCAGCTGGAAGGGCATCCGCTGCATAAAACATATGCCGGAATAACTGACGGTTCATTCCGCTGTGGCGACTACTGATAAATCAGGGACTAAGCCAAAGGAAAATGAATGAATGAATGAATGTTTAATTGGCTGCTGTGCAATTTCATTTTGCATCATATCATTGCTTATTTGTAACATGAATGGACACAGGGACAGTCACGTTCACTTATTTTACTTAAAGATAAACAATCACACTTGTCTGTTTACATACTGCCTTTAGCATTTTGGTAAATGTTTTATACCTGCTATTATACAATAATCGATTCATGAAATTCCAAGGCTTCCAAATTGTTAATGTGATCATGAGCTATGCTGAAAAACCTGTTGTACGCAATTTATTGCATGCTTATTATTGTTGTTTGGTTAATATTTATTTTAGTAAGTAAAAGCTGAATAAATATGCTTTCCGTTGATGTATGGTTTGGTTGGAGAGGATGATATTTGGTCGAGACACAGCAATTTGAAAGTATGGAATCTGTGGGTTAAAAAAATTAAATACTTAGAAAATTACCTTTTAAAGTTGACCAAATATAGTTCTTACCAATGCTCATATTACTAATCAAAACATGATGTTTTGATATATTTAGGGTAGGAAATTTACAAAATATCTTCATTGGACATGCATGATCGTTACTTTAAATTTAAATTTTTTTTAAAGGATAATCAATCATTTTAACCCATACAATATATTTTTGGATATTAAAAATAGATATGTGTTTTTGTGGTCCAAGGTCACAAATGTAAAAATAACTTGCATTATTGTTTACAATGTTTTTAGTAATTATTCATTAAAATGATCTAATATAATAAAAGCATTTTTTTATGATGTGAACATTTAAATATATCAACTGTTATTCTACTAGCTTTCGAGAAATGTTTATTTGTAAATCTCTCAATAATCAGTTAATTGCATTACATTACAGTATATATTTTGGAATATAATTAAAGTTACAGAGCTTTGATCATAAAATTAAACATTTAAATATAATTTTATTAGACGTATTACTGGGAGATGTAGAGTGAAAACTCGCAATCGTATGCGTTTTAAATTTACATTAGAAGTCAACAAGTTAATCTTGCTTTTTATGGTCAATAAAATAACAAAATCTGAAAAACAAAACCAAAAGTGCATATTTATCACAGTCTGGCCCTCTCAATAAAATTTAAATTACAAAGCGAAAATGAAAAATAAGTATAAATAAAATTTGTACACTTATTTATGTACTAATTTGTACATTTATTTATTTCATATTTTGTCTAAAAGTTAAATTAAACACAGTATTAGATGTCTGGCTATAATTATATGTCATGATTTAAATCGTTAAATTAGAAATGTTCCTGTAATTTTAAAACGATAAAATAACCAATGTGCTCACAAAAATATTATAGCGAGTAACACATTAAGACAAAAGAGTTTTGACAAAATGCAGTCACAAGTAGTCACAAAAGATGCTTTTGAACATGTTAATATTAGCTGAAAATGATAAATCATGTTGGCTACCAACTCATCAGATCATTAACAAAGCAAGTTAATTACATTTGCAAACAGAGCCTGGGTTAGCTTAGTATCCATCAATGTGCTAACTCAAAACTGCAAAGAAATACACCTCCCAGCAGGCCATTTTTGTTGATTTTTTTTTTTTCAGCAATATGTTCCTGAGGAATGATTCACACATTTGCCTTTTGTACCTTCTCTCTTATGAACGGTATCCAAAACTGAATTTAGATACTGTGGCTGCTTGCCTGAGGAAAGCCACGTTCAGCATGGTCAGTTGGGTGTCGTTTTGGAAGCACCCGCAGCAGCGCAGGGTCTGTCCCTTCCTGGCACCCTTTCAATGGAGCGATATGTTGTGTAGGCGAGCTGTCCTGCCGCATCCAGCCTTCTCAAAGCTAATCTGATGATGGAATCACAACATGCAGATTTCCAAGAATCGCCATATTTGATTGAGAGGGCAACATTTCAATATGCAGATTTGATGGCAGAATTTAACCATTTAATACGGTCACGCTATGTTGGTTATATGTTTTTTTCTTTTCACACATCTTGCCCAGTGCTTGTCTGTGAGTGGGCATGAAGAAAAACATCCTGGCCTGGGTCTGAAAACTGACTCATTTTCTTCTTTTCTGAAAATGTTCTTCTATTTGAAAGTTGTAGATTTTTAAGTAATGCTGTTGTGACATCTTGTTTTTAAATAAGCCAAGCATTTCTACATGTCTTGTTGTGTCGGTCACAATAACAGATATATTTTGGTTTCTAGAAGCAAGTGTGATTGGATGTCCGTCTATATGTTTACATGTTTCTGACAAATCTCTCACAGTGTTTGCAGTTTAACCACAGTTTGAAGCTCTTTACCATCTTGAATATCCTGTGAACTGCACTATACCCTTCTGTTGTGTTTTGTTGTGTAATCGTTGTTGCCATCTGCTGCGTCTGAGCAAACAAAGCCTTTGCCCGCTAAATATTCTGTCTCTATTAAGAGCTTTGAACATCTTAAAATGTAACGTTGTTAACATGTACGATTTCAATGACTCGTTAAATGTTCTGTTGTGTAAACAGTTCATTATCATTGAGTTGTGTTATGGTCATTTGCACATGATGTGCAAACAAACTGTCGTTTTCGGTCCTGTGGGTTTTTAGGGTTATGGACAGGGCTATTTAGTCTAGAAACCAAGCGACCGACAAAATATATTATCCTTTGTTGAAGGTTATGATTTCCCCTAATGTCATTTTAAACTAATAGCTTTCCTTATTTAATAGCAATAGTTTTTTTATTTTGTTTTATTTTTTTATTAAACATTTTACTTTATTGGCTGTTCATTCCGCGGTGGCAACCCCTGATAAATAAGGGACTAAGCCAAAGGAAATAAATATATATATATATATTTTTTTTTTAAGTTTTATTTTTAGGATTGTATTTGTTTTATATACAATATAAAACAATACAATATATACATATACTTTTCAGTTTATTTATTTGTTTGTTTGTTTATTTATTTATTTTTTCTGGAAATCATATAACCAACATATCACTAAAGACCTCTAAAGTCTTCTTTTATTAAATATCAAAATATTTTCTTATTTATATTAATATTCTTTTATTTTTTTAATAATTGTAATGTATATATATTTTATTTACATTTATTTACTACTTAGAACCCAACCAGGTTATGGTTGCCTAATGACTTTTTAAGGATTTTTTTTTTTTCTTTTTTTAAAAAATTTTTTTTTTTTTTTTTTTTTTTTTTTTTCATTAAACATTTTACTTTATTTTTTTTATATTATTGTTTTATGATAGTATTTGTTTTATATGCATTTCTATTTATTTATTTATTTTATTTGTTTGTTTGTTTTAATTTAGTAATTATATATTTTTTCTGGACATCATATAACCAACAGATCACTAAAGACCTCTACTGTAGTCTTCCTTTATTAAAGATCAAAATATTTTATCTTATTTTTTTGATAATTATGATATAACCCAGGCTTCCTTTATTCAATAACACTTTTTAAAATTGTATTTTATGTAGATTTCTTATTTATATGTATATTCTTATTTCCAAACTATTGTTGTGCCAGAGTACATATTTAAGGATCTTTTGGAATGTATCCAGTTGTATACACTGTAAAACGTGATTATTTACTTTACTTAAAGTGAGCAAATCTGTTGCCTTAATTAAGTAAATTTAAAAAACGAAGTAAAATCAACTTAACAGTCCTACTGTAAGTTACAATGGGTTTACTCACTTTTTAAGTCAACGGGTTTACTCCCTTTTTAAAAAATAAAATCAACTAATCGTTTTAAAAGCAACAGGTTTACTCATTTTAAGTAAATTCAATTAATAATTTTTTACAGTGCATCTTAGAAAGTTTTGAACACATTCCTTATATAAAAGAATGAATAAATAAATAAATAAATAAATGTATGATTTATTATCTAGCAGAGAGTGTAGCGATCACATTCAGAGTCTTCACTTTCTCCTGTATGTACTGGTATCCTTGAGCTGCTAATTGGAAACGATTTCTTTTTGTTCCCCGTCATCCTGCAGTTCTTAAGAGAGGACCTGAACTATCATGACCCCAAAGGCAAGCACAACACTTTCCACGGAGATGATCAGTTCATCAGTGTGGAAGACCTGTGGAACGCCTGGAGGAGTTCAGAAGGTGAGCAAATAAGTCATTCGCTTCAAAAGTCTGCAGGTCATGCTCTCTCACATGTGCTGTTTAATGTGTTGTACCTACTTTTATGACTTTTCTACATCAGAGTCATATTTGTTTTGTGTCTAGACTTTACATTTCACCTCAAAATATACAGGCAGATCAAATCAGGCAGAACAATGGGTTAATTCATGTATGTATTGTAAAAAATGTGGCCATTTATATATGATTTTCTTTTCAATCTTGGGGCGGACTTGTATGTATAACATTAAACTGTAAATATAGTTGCTGCACTGTTAAAAAATTATATTATCAGTTAGTCATGACAACATATGTTTTTAGTTCATTGTTACTTAGTAAACTAAGTTAATCATGTTCTAACTTAATATTATAAGTTACGCAAGCTGTTTTGTCAGTTTAACGTAATATAAGTTCAATGGACTTATAAGATTAATTTGATTCAGCTTAAAAATTTAAGGCAACCCAGTATGTTTTTAGAGTGTTGTATTGACGTTTTACAGTCGTAGTATAAAACATAAATTATATTTTATATTTATATTTAAAAAAATATATTATATTGTTAAATATTGGTTTGCAATGGAATAATAAAAACAATTCTTGTTTTTTGGAATTGTACACTCCAAAAAATGCTGGGTTGTTTTAGCCCAATTTTGTGTTAAATATGGAGAAAGCCAACTATTGGGTTAAAAATTTTTTATTTAAATGTAAATAAAATTATTATCATGAATAATGAATAAAAAATATATAACCCATTGTTTGGTTTGTCCATATTTGTCCCATCATTGGGTTACAGCAACAGCAACCCAGCATTTTTAGAATTTTATAATAATTTATTTACAGTGTTGTTGTTGTTGTTGTTGTTGTTATTATTATTATCATCATTATTTACCATATTAATATGACGATAAAGACTGAAGATATTTAAATTAGCCATTTACAGCTGTACTGTAAAAAGGAAGTATTTCTTTATTTTTCTGTCTCATATTGCAAAACAAACTACATAATTACATACAGTATATCATTATTGTTAACTAACCCATCAAATAAAACCATTTTGATACTTAAATGATAATATAATAAACAAATCTTAAACTTTTCAGTTGCTTTTCTTTGATCACAAATGCAATAGAAACAGCAACGTTGTGAAATATTTAATTTTCTCATTTAATAATTTTTTTAATGTAATTTATTCCTGTGATTCAAATCTAAATTTCCAGCATCATTACTCCAGTTGTCACATAATAATGTTTGATGAAATAAAATCATAATAATACTAGTATATGGTCTTTATTTGTAGGACAATATTATGTTAACAGATAAAGTCAATGAGCCTCTTAACAGCATGAGTGAGAACACGTATAGAGTCGCTTTCACAGTTTTCATCACCTCCTTCAAATCTAGATAAACTCCAGATCTGCTCCACAACACTCACAAGTCTTTTGCATTCACAGCAGGGAATTTCACAATATACAGTGCATTGCTCATGGTTGATTAAGGGCAAAATTGTCACAACTTTAACAAGTTATCTAATAAGAATATTAGTATAAAGGCTTGTACATCACAACAAACTGACCGCCAAGTTCCAAAAGGAAGAAAACGCTTCCCATATCTGTTGTTGTTAAATTCAATGGCAGAAACCAATATGAGCCAAAACTCTTCATCAAAACCATGCAATAAAAAATAAAATTCAGCACTAGTCATTCAAAAACTAATTTAGAGACTTCTTCTATAAACCTCCAAAATTAGAAGTAAAATTAAAATATTGTCACTTATAGCGTTTTTTCATAACAATATTGAGAGCATTCCATTGAGAGCTTTCCTTTTCCGTTGATTACTTTTTATTTTTTTGCGTCTAAAAACAAATGAATGAGAAGTCACATGCCATGTCCCAATTCGCATTCGTAAACCATCCATCCTAAATAGTATTCGATAATAGAATTAGTGTGTCCCAAATCATAGTATGTTGAAATGAGTACTCCAAAGTTACCCTGATGGTCTACTATTTCTGGTAGAAATTCAAAGTGCAGATCTGTGCATACTCTAACCGCTAATAATGGCCACAATACATTACACCTTGGACGTGAATTCGATTATAACTACAAACCCATGTTAACAAACTATAAACATGGTGGACATTCGAGACCAACAGTTAAGTGGAGAGGCTTTGGTAAAGCTGTTCGAATGATTCTTAATTAATATCTAACCTTCTTGAATCTATTTATTTCACAGCTTTCCTTGTTACATTTCATCTGCAACAACAATGTGAACCTTTTTAAAAGACATGTTTGGTTATTGACTTCTGAAGGCATAATTATGCAAACACTTGAGGAGATTTCTCTGCATGAAAGACTCACGAATGGCAGATTAACCTGCTGCTGCTGCTTCAATATGGTAGGAAATGATATATGAAAGACATGTGGATGATGTGTCAAGATGATGGACAGAGCACATGATTAAGCAACACAATGGCCTGTTAATGAGGAAATAGTATGTCCCAAAGCTTGCATAATCTTCTGTTGCACACTCAAAAGTAAATATTTTTTTCTTCACAATATCAAGTCCATATTTTTAGCACTTAGTGTAAGTAGGGATGCAGGGACACTAGGAAATAAATATTATTAGGCTGCGTGATATTGGAAAAAACTGACATTGCAATATATATATTTTTCTGCGATTTTGTATATTGCAATATGAATGAATATAATTTCACTAAGTGATTTAAAGGGCTCCTATTTTACCCCTTTTACAAGATGTAGAATAAGTTTTTGGTGTCTCCAGAATGTGTCAGTAAAGTTTCAGCCTAAAATACCCAGCAGATTTATTTATTATACAATGTAGAATATGCCCATTTTGGGCTCTGATCAAAGTGTATCTGTTTTAGCCTGTGCCTTTAAATGCAAATGAGCCGGTTCTCCCCGCCCACTGTTCCCCCATGCATTCTCACGCATTACATCAGATAAACAGCAGTCAGAGACAGAGATCGACACGGATGAAGCAGATATCCAGTTTATTAGTCAAAAATATCTAGTAAGTTTATTTGATGTATTTGTGGTGGAGTTTATTCAAGCCTTTCTGAAATGACGAGTCACACACAAATGCGATTACAAAGTTTGCAGTACACACACACATTTAACTTTGCACTGTTTTGCTCTCTTATATTGTTGCTCCTTGTATATTGTTGTACTGACAGTATGCGGCTGTGGTTATTCCAACGGTTATGAATTAGACAAGGAGTTTACTGTCTTTACTTTATTACAAACATGCACTGTTTATAAAATGTTTAAAACTTGTAAAACTCATTTGTGAGGTGCAGCTGATCACAGAGAGCTGAACAGATCTTTTAATCCCAAGTTTCTTTGCAAATCATATTTTGTGCACGTTTATATGCGTTACTAGGGAGACGTTAATAAGGACCTGTCAATCAATTTGATAGGCGGGGAGAACCGCACTCATACATCACGTTGCGGTGGGCCTCAAAATCACTGGGATTTGGAACTTATTTTAACGTCAAGAAATAAAAAAAAAGAGACTTGTTGTGTTTCTATCACTCCAATATGACTGCGGACACACTATACCTACACACAGTTCCGTTCAAACAGCTTCCAAAAGTTGATTTTGCATCATAGGTGCCCTTTAAATAATTTTTGGGAAGAATTCATCATTTTACATTGATAGGGAGTGCAACTGCATGAAATTATAATAAATTACAAGCATAAATGAATACAGTATAACAAAGATGCAAGTGAAATAAACTGTGCTTTATGGTTTTCTGGAGAGTCTAACAGTATTGAGGTAATTAAATAATGGAATGTAAAATAACACTGTATACAGTAGTCAATTAAAGTGGATCAAAACCTTTCATCAAAGTTTGATGTAAAACTATTCAACAAACACCCATTTTTGTCTTTTTGTCAACTTTTATCAACTATTTTTGATCCACTTCAAATGTTGACTACTGTACCGTTTACTGTCTAAATAATTAAAAACAAATTAATCTCTGTTAAAGCTTCAAATTGTTTAATTTCTTATGCCTAAATGGTTTAAATTCGCTTGAAATCTTACACAGGGACAGGTTTTTTAAAAAATCTTTGTCTTTTAGGGTTAAACTTTGCATGTGTTCTGATCTGTGATTTCTGGTTATTTATAATCCCAACACGGCATTGCAGATCCTGCGATGTGACTATTGCAGATTCACACATTGCGATATCGATGCTGAAACTCTATATTGTGCAGCCCTAGAATATTACATTATGGGATGGCATGATTACATCATACATGTTGTTTGGTTGTGTACTGCACATTTTGACATTTTATCAGCAGATCTGACCATAAATCCTCCACAGTCTTTATCTGTTGTTCAGATATTCTCTCTCTCTCTCCTTAATGTCTCTCTCTGGTCTGTTTTGTTCTGCATTGCAGCTCTTCCTTAAAGCACAGCTGAAGAGCCAAGGCTATGAAAGCTGATCTGTCCTAGCCCAGCAACACACACACACACACACACACACACACACACACACACAACAGAGATTTGTGCCAGGGTCAGAGGAGACAGAGAGAGCGATGTATACCTTTACAGTGTTTTCTTTGGGACCTGGCAATGTTTGCGTTTTTCAAAGGGGGTGTGACAGCTCATGTCTCAGTTATTTGTTCCAGTGTAACATCTCTACTCCAGTAAAATGAATGTGTGTTTATAGTGGACCGTTAATATACCAGCTGTCACTCTGCCCTGTATGTTTTATTTCTGGTGATGCTTAGCCTTTTCATTCAGATTTGAGAGGCCGATGTGATTTGGGCCATAATCTGGTAGCAGTTTTAGTAATCGTTTTAGATTTGTTTCATCATGGGCAGTTTTGATCACTTGGTGTGACATTCTCAGTGATGGCTGATTAATGGCAACGAACCTCTGATTCTTCTTGTGGATTTTGAGGTTGTATTAAAAATGTGACACGGCTGGTAACCCAGTCTGCTTTTTGCTTTTCTCAGTTTGTTTCTGTTGAAGCCAAATAAGTGATATTTTCTTGTAATTTTCTTCAAGATATTCATGAAATGATGAAAATGTGCCATGTTTTTTTTTATGTTTTGTTGAAATTTGAACAATATGTTATCAGACCTTTATAAAATAAAACCAATATTAACATTTTACTCCAACTCAAGCCTAGTAAATCTATAAAATAAAATCTATCTATAAGATATATATATAGATAGATAGATAGATAGATAGATAGATAGATAGATAGATAGATA
>CAIGQV010019070.1:7245648-7259782 GCA_903798115.1 Danio jaintianensis | reverse complement strand
GATAGATAGATAGATAGATAGATAGATAGATAGATAGATAGATAGATGGATAGATAGATAGATAGATAGATAGATAGATAGATAGATAGATGGATAGATAGATGGATAGAGCAAGATTCTTGCTTGTCCCATGTTATAAAAAGCTCAACCACAATTTGTTCCATAATTATTTTAATTAATTTATTCTTATTACTTGTATAGGCAGCTAGTTTGTCTTTTCCTATGACATGTAACAATTGACAATGAAATCTTTTTTCTTACATATTTAAAATCAAGAATAAACACTTCTGTAGAGAAAGTTTCATCACATTTTGTGTAAATGTTGCTTGAATGAAAAAATGTAATGTTTTAGAGAGAGACTTTTATTTCTGCTTAAACTTATACACCCAGTTTGCAAAAATTAAAAACACACTCTTATATAATAAACACCAGACATTAAATCCTACCTCATTCTTATTGCATCATTTAAACATCCATTGCAAAGGCCAGAAAGAGTGCAGTCTTTCAGTCTGCTTCAAATCATCTGTCAACAATCAAGACTGCGTGAATTTGAGCATGAAAGAGAAGCTCCTTCAGAATGGTATATATTGGCACACTTAGTCACTTCTCTATTCCCAGCAGTCCCCTGATGTAACCATTTGTTTTTCAAAAACCCGTCACGATTCTTACTAAACGAACTCCATTAGGATACTCATTTTAAGTCAAAACCACCCACTTTTGGTCACTCGTGTTTAGCAGCTTGTTTTGATGGATGAATTTTGATGTGTGGTAATGTTATGGTAATGACAGCTGGCCTGATTCTGCCTTTGTTTCTCTGTTTCCCAGTGTACAACTGGACAGTGGATGAAGTTGTGAAGTGGCTTATCGACTATGTAGAGTTGCCACAATATGTGGAAGCCATCAGGAAGTTGAATTTCAGTGGTACAGCCATGCCTCGGTGAGTAAGGGGACAAATAATATGAAGAGTGATCTTTTAACCCAAGAGTGTCCGACTTAGTTCCTGGAGGGCCGCAACCCTACACAGTTTAGTTCCAACTCTGTTTCACCACACTTACTTGTGGATTTCAAACAAGCCTGAAGGATTCAATTAGTTTGTTTTTAATTAGGGTTGGAACTAAACTGTGCAGAACTGCAGAAGTTTGACACCTATGCTTTAACCCTTTATAGTGCACTCTTTTAAAAACTCCATAAGATGTGGAGTGTTACTGGACGTTATTGCAAGACTGAACTTATATGACATAAATAAAAATAAATAAATAAAAAATAGAATTGTAATCAATGTCAATGAAGTTACCATATACTGTTTTTCCAATAAAGGGTTAAGGCTGCTTTTGCCGTTATTATAATACTAACTAATAATAATAATAATAATAATAGTAATAATGTGAAATATTATGACTGTTTTATCTATGTTGGTTTTAATAATGCAAAACTGAATTTTCAGCATCATTACTCTAGTTTTTGGTGTCGTGATTTTACTGAAATCATAAAAAAGTAAGAATATAATGATTTGGTACATTTTTGATCATTGTTTAAAATATTTTGCTAAATGATATTTTTGTGAAAACTATGATATTTTTTTGTTTTCTTCATTTGTTTGATGAATGTAAAGTTCAAATAGTAGCACTTAGTTGAGATAAATAATTTGTACACTTATAAATGTCTATAAAATAAATGTAATCTATGCTTTCATTATTTCAAATAGTAGTGTGTGTATATATAAAATGTAAAAGAAACATAAAATCCATGTTGAATTTGTACATTTTTGATTATCATCAATGTTTAAATATTTTGCTGCATATTTTTTTATGGAAACCGTGATATTTTTTGATCTCTGATTTTCTTTGATAAAAGGACAGTTCAAATAGTAGCATTTAGTTGAGAGAGAAATATTTTGTGCACTATAAATGTCTTTAAAATAAATGCAATCTATGCTTCTTTCATTTCAATTAAATTTAAAAAACATGAAATCCATGTTGATTTTGTACATTTTTGATTGTTTGATTTGAATGTTTAAAATATTTTGCTGCATATTTCTTTTTTGTGAAAACTATAATCTTTTTTTTTTGATGAATGAAAAGTTCAAAAGAATAGCATTTAATGAGAGAGAAATATTTTGTAACATTGTAAATGTAAATGTTATCAGTGTTTCTTTCATTCTTTCAAATAGTAATATGTATTTAAAATTTAAGAAAAGTGAAATTCATGTTAAGATCTTTTTTTTTTTTTTTTTTTAGCTCAAAAAATGTCGTTTGCACTATTTGCTGATGCTAGTGGTGTTGAAATTAGACATCTTTTAAAGAAAAGAGCAGTAGATGTTGCATTCACTCGAGAGTGTGTGCTTTGAGCTTCTGACCTACCTGTTAAATATTTTTAACAGGAAACGCTTAACACTTAGCACTTGTCCTATATTGAGCATTGGTTTCACTTTCGGTGAGGCAAGACACTTGACCGCACATTATTCATGGATTAAAGATGTTTATTGTGGGCAAATGTTTTTAAACTCTTCCATCTGACTCAGTTGATGAAAGTCTGGCTTCCTCTTCAGCGTCGTCTGCAGCACGTTATTATATGCTAACACTTAATAATACACTTCATTGAACATGCGTTATACACGCAGACATTTAGGGATGGGAATCTTTAGGGACTTCACGATCCGATTCCGATTAGGCATGGGACGATAACCGTTTTTAAGGTATACCACGGTTTGGAAAAGTCAAGGTTTTAAAACTGTCAAAATTGTCTGCTATACCGTTTCTAAGGTATGTGTACGATATATATATATATATATATTTTTTTTTTATTCAAGTTTTTTTAGTTTTTTAGGACAACAGTATCTGCAGCAGAAAAGATATCCAAAGATGTTGTAATAAAAAAATGAAGACAGCAGAAGTCAGTGATTCATTTGAATTATTTAGCCTGACATGTTTACTGTTCCAAAATACTTAAAATGTTTCTCGAAATAAAATTTATTGTGTTCAAAGGGGAAAAAGTTTTTTTTTACCAGGATATTTAAAAATAATATAAATAATAGATAATAAATAATAATAAAAAACCGTGATTTTTTTTTTTTTTTATCCAAGGTTATCATACACTCTCAGAAATAAAGGTACGCGAGGTGTCACTGGGGTGGTACCTTTTCAAAAGGTACACATTTGTACTTAGGGTCCATATTGGTATCTCAAACGTATATATTAGTACCAATTTTTTTTAAGAGGAACACTTTTGTACTTTTTAGGTACTAGTATGTACCCTTGAGGTATTAATATGGACCTTTTAGGTACAAATTTGTACCTTTTGAAAAGGTACCACCCCAGTGACAGCTCGCGTACCTTTATTTCTGAGAGTGTATTAGAGTGCCCATGCCTAATTCCGATCTAATTTGTTTACGATTCTTAACTTATATTTTTCCCATTTCTTCTGCTGTCATTTACATCTTTACAGCTTAACGTTTTAATCCAAATTACAGTTTCTATGCTTTTGTTTAATAATTGGAATCTCTGTATGACAGTTATTAAACAATTATTCAGGATGAACAAGCTCTGAACGTAAAAAAAAAATAAACGCAAATTACAGAGCAATTATGAAGAACAAGCATATTCCATAAATGAATATTCATTTTCAAAGCATCTATGATGACCCGAGGTTTTGCCTTTGCTTTCAAGAGGAATGCAGCCTCACAAAGGATCAAAAGCACCTTGCATGTAATTATCTATTTGTCCAAATGAAGCGCATTCTGCAGCATGCGTATGTGAGTCTATCAGCACTTTTTTCTATTTAGAGCTTATGCCCTCACAGGCCAGAATCTTCGCAACCTAATTTGAATACAGAATAGAGATCTGCCTATATTGGATTTTGCTGAAACCGAAAGCTAGGTTGGACCATACTTGCTGATAATGATTAGGGCTGTACAGTATTGGAAAAATCGTGGATTGCAATATTTTGCTTATTATATACAGTTGAAGTCAAATTTATTTATTTATTTTTTCAAATATTTTCTAAATTATGTTTAACAGGAATTTTTCACAGTATTTCCTATAATATTTTTTTTCTTCTGGAGAAGGTCTTATTTGTTTTACTTCGAATAAAAGCAGATTTATATTTTTTTAAAACCATTATAAGGTCAATATTATTAGCCCCCTTAAGCATTTTTTTCGATTGTCTACAAAACAAACCATCATTATACAATGACTTGCCTAATTACCCTAACTTGCCTATTTAACCTAGTTAAGCCTTTAAATGTAATTTTAAGCTGAATACTAGTATCTTGCAAAACATCTAGTAAAATATTATTTACTGTCATCATGGCAAAGATAAAAGAAATCAGTTATTAGAAATGAGTTATTAAAACCATTATGTTTAGAAATGTGTTGAAAAAAGTCTTCTCTCTGGGGGGGGGATTGTGGAGGGCTAATAATTCTGACTTCAACTATATATTGCAATTTCTGAATTTTATTTCACCAGATGATTTGAATAGCTCTATTTGGAAAGATTTCAATAATTTAGATTCAGTATTCAGTATTTAGATTCAGGTGATCAAGTATTTTTCTATGGAGTGCGGCTGCATAAAATATAATAAATTACAAGCATATATAAATACGACAGGGCAGAAGTAAAAGTTAAATAAACAGTGCTTTATGGTTTTCTGTGGAGTCTAACAGTATTCAAATACAAAAATTTAACAATCTAGCGTAAAATAACACACATCATTGTATAAATAATTGTATACAATAATATGAAACTAATATTTAATAACATCTTTATAATTTAATGTTTAATAAATAATCTAATCCTGCAATGTGACTATTGCAGATACACATATTGCACCCAGTTATTGTTCAGCCCTAATAACGATTAATAACTGATTAATTAATGAGTAGTAATAATTAAAAAAAAAATAGTAATTGACTATAAATTAAAGCTGTACATAAGAAATGCAAACATGTAGAAGAAATACAAAACTTAAAATCGATTGTCCTTTTATTATTATTTTATTTTTATTTTTTGGCCGATAATGATAGCTCCAGGAATCTGTGCTGATTAATCGGCAAAACCGGTTACAGATCCCTAATCGATCCCTAATACAGAATCAAACTTTTGAGAATCAATTCAAAAATGTTAAGAGAAAGAATCGTGATGCATCAATTTTTTTATTATATTTATTATTATTATTATTATTATTATTATTATTATTATTGTTGTTGTTGTTGTTTATTTATTTATTTATTTATTTATTTTTCCTTTCTTCCCCCACCCCTAATAGACATCTCCTTTTTGGAAGGACACTCCAAACAATACTGCAAATGTATATACTGTCCAACCTGTACACAACTCCTTTACTTTTCTGATTTTGATTGTAATGTAGTAACAATGTAAAGCTGCTTTGAAACGATAATTATTTGCAAAAAGCATTTTACTAATAAACTTGAATTGAATTTTATTATATGTTATTTCACTATATTATGTTTTTTACTCCTCTAGACTGGCCGTGAAGAATGTCACTCTGACACAAACCGTCCTGAAGATTCTGGACCGGAGTCACGTTCAGAAACTCCAGCTCAAAGCTTTGGATACGGTGCTATTTGGAGCCCCGATGAGTGAGTGACGTTCCCTTATCATAAATGAAACTAAAGTCATAAATCTAAAACCCTGAACCAACCTAATGTAAACCTGTCATGTTAGGGTGTTTACATCTATTCTAGGTGTTTCTTTTAATGCGTTCTATAGCCTGTGTTTGCTTTGGTGTCTCTAAAGGTGTAATCTATATTCACCCTTTAAACATGTTGAAATGTGAGCTGGCTGCTCATGTCAGATGAATGAGAGCCAAATAAAACATGCAAATAAGTTTGGAAGAGGCGCCATATCTGTTTTAGGGTGGAGCAAAAGCAAATATGGTGTATCCTCTCATTTAGGAGTGGAGCTGTTAGGTTTCACATTTTTATGGAAACCTCTATTATCCAAAAATGATACCCGGTGTGGTCTTCTGCTGCTGTAGCCCATCCGCCTCAAGGTTGAATGCGTTGTGCGTTCAGAGACGCTCTTCTGCATAATTAATCTTTAAGCTACAAACTTTTGATTTATTGTGTCCAAATGGCTTAAAATTGCTTCATATTCTTACAGTCAGGTCTTGAAAACACATGCAAATAATAAACTTTCACTCTAAGGTTAAAATATGAAATTACTCCTGTAACTGCAATGTCTGGTAAACTATAATTTCAACTACATTGCAGATCCCTGCGATATGACTATTGCGGACTTGCGATATATTGTGCAGCCCTAGTATGCAGGAAGGTCATAGTTGTGTTTTTTTTATCTCATGAGCAAAGACTGCCGCTGCTCTGCCAATCCAAAGTTTAGGATCTGTATTATTTATTTAAGTTTTCGAGGAAGTCTTGTATGCTCACCAAGAATGAATTTATTAGATTCAAAATACAGCACACTTATAAAATAATAATAATTTCGAACAACTCTTTTCTATTTAAATGTAATTTATTACTTTGTTTGCAAGGTCAAATTTTCTGGATTATTACTTCAGTATTTAGGTATATATTATATATATAAAACACACATTGTTTTACATTATGGTTTTCAATAGAGCACTAATATTTGCGCAGCTAATCATGGGTGCTGTTTAATAATGCTTTTAATCATTGGCTTGTTGTCATGTTTAAAGGAATAGTTTGACCATAAATGACTTTTACAGCATAATTTACTCACCCTCAAGCCATCCTTTCTGTATGTGACTTTTTTTCTGTCACACGAAGACATCTTGAGTAGTTTTACATTTTATTCTGTCTCTTCCGTGCTGTATAATGATGTTGGATAGTGACTTTTATTTTTAAGCTTCCGAAAGTGCATAAATCCATCATAAAACTAACCCATATGCCGCCAGGGGGTTAACGCACGTCTTATGAAGCGGATTAATGTGTTTTTTTATAACAGAAATATTTCTATTTTTTAAATTATAAACTCCAATCACTGACTTCCTAATATTTTTATTCAAATGTTCAAGAAAAAAAAGAAACAAATTATTGGAACATTCAAGTTAATCGGTAAAATCATTCAAGTTTAATGCATTTACACCATAAATTGTTTACAAAATAATGCTGCTTATAAAAGGCTTTTTAAATATAAAATATATATACCGTTATTTATTTATATATATATATATATATATATATATAAAATATAAAACAGTTTTTATAATAATAATAATAATAATAATAATAAACATTTTAGTTATAAAGAATTTTTTTTCTAATTTACTTTTATTTCTGTGATGCAAAGCTGAATTTTCAGCATAATTACTCCAGTTTTTAGTGTAAAATTAATTTTATTTAAAAAGGGAATAAAATTTTTTAATAAAAAGGCTGTTTTTTTATTTTAATTGTTTATTTATTTAATTTTTTAGAATGATACAGCTGGCTCTACACCAGAAAGACCAGATGTCTTATTGCCTGGTTCTGCCATATTAATAAATGCAATTTCATCCATTTTATTACATTTCTCTTAGACCAATTAGCCGATCTCCACTTGCAGGTCTTTTAAGGCTCACAGTCATCTGCTGGAGGCCGATTGGGTAAGGCTGGAGGGCTTGGATGGGGAGGGTGTAGACGGTTACTCTGTATTCTGAGCACATGTCTTTGGCGCACTGAAACGGATGCAGCCCATATCTAAACCTCCCGAATGCTGGTGAACACGTTTGGCAGGTTTCGAGAGATTTGCAAAATGCACAGTCTGTTTTTGATCCATTCGCTTTCTTTTGTTTTCATGAGTGCCTCTTGTGTATTTAAACAATGCACTTTCCCAAGAGCACATTCTTACACAATCTGTTGCATTCCTGGGAGTGTTATCTAAAGAATCTGCCTTGACCTGGAAATGAGATCAGTCTGTGCCAGCGTGCGTTTCTGTCTGTTTTTCTACGCATGCACGAGCAATGATTGCACGTCACAGCTTGTACAGTAAAACTACTATGTGATTTGATTTACGCCACAACTCAGAATACACCGGGGCTAACATAACAAAAGGAACGTGAAGCACTCCGTTATGTTGTTTTAGCAACGGAATTATGGCGTTTGTCGTTTTACGATTGTGATATAGCGCAGCGCTAAACGTCTCGTTCAGAATGCTGTTCCAAATGTGGCTGAAGCGTTTGTTTTTATTAGCTATGTGACATTTCTTCCCCTTCTTTTATTGGCATTGTTTATATATTTTTATTTTGAAATTTATGGCTCCGTGACAAGCGAATTGGCTGAAAAAAAAGCTGGGTCATCCTGTCAGAGATGTTGGGAACAACGTGCAGGTGTTCTGTTTTTATGTAATGTGTATGTAGTTTATTTTTTATTATAGAAAACTGTTTTATTGCACATTTGAAATAATAGTTTATGAGTGTAAGACTATGTCTACATAGTACACAGTGTAAACATATGACTTTTAAATGAATCTCGAAAGTATGCAGTTTAATGACCTTAAATTAGCTTTAATAATTAATGACCAATTGCTGGTTTTAAATTAGTTGATTAATGGTTTGCGTCTGAATTTTCGAACTATTCATAAATTGTAATGGAGTTGAGAAGATAGATGCATTCTTTTGATAGATATTATTTAAGATGGATATTATTTAAATTACACTGATGTTCTGACAGATTATGAGACTTTAAATGAGATTTTGCATGTAAAAAAGTATATATTTTTATTCAACAAGGATTTGTAATATAAAGTGTAGAGATGCTAAGGAAATTCCATATAGACACAGTTTTTACTGTTTATTAAAGAATCTTGAAAAAAATATTTCAGTTTCTAAAAAATATTAAGCAGCACAACTGTGAAACTAATCTTTTTTTTTTTTTGCGCAAAATCAGTGTATTACAATATATTTCAAATATTTTTATAGGATCATGTGGTGTTAAGACACTGGAGTAAATTCAGCTTTGCCATCACAAGAATAAATGATTATTAAACATGTATTAAATTAGAAAACATATACGTTAAATATGAAGTGTTTCACAAAATTACAGTTTTGCTGTACTTAAAAAATTTTGTTTAAAAGTTTATTTTTATAAATCTAACCTATAAAAATGTTTTCACAATTTGCCAATCTCAGATCTTTGAACAGTATTTAAGTGTACACTGTAAAAATATCTGTGAATCAAAATACAGAAACTGTTAATTGACAAGTGTTTTCCATTTATTTACGGTTGTGAATTGCATTATGGGATGTTGATCTCTGCTGTGGACTTTTGATGTTGAAAATTCAACTCTACAGTTTAACAAAGCAACTTTTATGGATGTTTTAGTAGTTTGAAATAATATAATGTATAAGAAATAATATATAGAGAAAGAAGTCTGTAAAACATTCGATAATGTACTGGTGGTTTATTACAAGGTTTTTGTACCGTAATATACAACACCAACTCAGACAATATATCACTTTAAACTATTTAAAATGTTAATAAAAGTCACTTTACAAGGTTAAAAGAAAGATCAAGGTCCTGTAATACAGTTCAAAAGCATAAATAAAAACATGAATCACAAAATACGGTAAACTTAGAATTTACGTATATTTTTTTACAGTGTTTTTCATTAGATGGATTGCTATTGACTAATGCATTGCGTCTCAGGCTTTATTTTAAGTTTTTTTGCTAGAGCCACAGCCATAACACAAATGAGGGAGAACACAAATGGATCGGTCTAGGGGTTTTATAAAGATAAACAAAAATAATCAAAGTATGGGGAGGAAACGCAACTAAACAAAGGCTGAACACAAAAGGAGCACAACTCCACGTCTGGACGGCCGCTCAAGTCCCCGCCCTGAAGCACTGCAGCATGAGCTCTTATAACACCGGCAGTCAATGATCCGCAGGTGCGAAGGAATCTACTCAAATCAAATAAAAACAGCAACAAAAATCTAGAGGGCGACAAAAATAAATAAATAAATACATGGACATGTAACATTTGTCTTAATGGAGAAAAATAAAATGCTGCAAAATTTCACAATCTCACACTTCAAATTTCATTCATCTTTCAATTTCCTTCAGCTTAGTCCCTTATTTATCAGGGGTCGCCACAGCGGAATGAACCGCCAACTATTCCAGCATATGTTTTACACAGCGGATGCCCTTCCAGCCACAACCCAGTACTGGGAAACCCCCATACACTCTTGCATTCACACAATCACTCGGCTAATTTAGTTAATCCAATTCACCTATAGCACATGTCTTTGGACTGTGGTGGAAACCGGAGCACCCGGAGGAAACCCACGCCCACACGGGGAGAACATGCAACCTTCTCATAGAAATGCCAACTGGCCCAGCCGGGACTCAAACCAGTGACCTTCTTGCTGTGAGGTGACTGTGCTGACCACTGAGCCACCGTGCCACCCTACTTCAAATTTAGCAATCTTAATTTTTTTAAGGCATTTCCATTTCCATTGTCTACTCTGTTGGCTATTAGAGAAAAGTCAGCCATCACTGAGATGGTCCTCTCATAGACCTCTTAACAGGGAGTCAGACTTGATACAGGACAGAGCGTCTGTATGTGGCAGATCTCATTGTATAGCTTGACTCTAAAGAGCTCTGGCTTAGGAAACAGGCAGATGGCGCAGTCTGTGTGTGACAGCTCAACACCTCCCTATCGATCTACAGACCACCTCCAGACAATACCTCTGTCAGAAACACCACTCAAACATCTTTAGCTTTGGTTAAATCAGTGACAGTGATGACAGGTTTTAAAAGCCTGCGCTTCAATGTTTAAAAACATCATTTGAATAATCTGTCTCCAGAGAGCCTGTTGTCCCATCAAAGCCTGTTGCTGTTTTAATGCTAGAGCCATGGTTCAGCTGTCAGTGCACATGTTTTAGACACTGAACTGTGGTTGTGGTTTTAGTGGTACTAAAATGGATTTAGGAATATATGTGAGAATAAGGTTCTTCACAGGCCTATAACTCGTTAATGGTAACATCATAATTTGATCTCACACTTGAAAATTACAGGTGATATATTCATATAATGTGCAGTTTGTCAAAATAAGTTAAGGTTTAGACAAATATCACAAAATGTTTAATGCTCTTTCAATTGAATTCGGTGCTGAGACCTGATGTGTTTCAGACACATTGAACTGTGGTTCTTATTGTGATCATTTCACATGCATTCATATAAAAATATGTGTGAATGGTAACCGTAACCTCATATTTTGACACCCATAAACATGTCCAGTCATGTCAATTCACATTTATTTCTATAACACTTTATACATTGTCAATTGTGTCATAGCAGCTTCACAAGGATAAACATGCAATAATCAAAATCAGATCAAAATATTCATCATTGTTGAAACAATTTTCATACATCATGCACATTTACATCAGTAGAATTCCCAGATTTCCTAATTAATGCGCTCTAATAGGATTTGAATGTTAAGATTGTGTTGTGTGTGCTAGTGCAAAAAGGTGAGTCTTCAATCCAGATTTATACTGACTTAGTGTGTCTGCATCCTGAACTGTGCTGCAGTCGATTTTGATATTCTAGGTGTTATCAGTTGGTCAGAATTGTCAGCATGTAATTGACATTTAGAGCTGTGATATGATGAGAACCATTCAGGGCATTGTAAGGAATCAGTAGGATTTAAAATGTATGCAGTTTTTAATAGGGAGCCGGTGACAGAACTGGAATAATATGATTGTACTTCTTGATTCCATTAAACACAAAAAAGGGAAGTTTATATGTTAGGCCTACAGGGCAGGTCGTAATACGATTTATTAACCTTCAAATGCACTTCAAATGATGTTATTGAATCAATATGAGCACTGTTTGTTTTAAAGCGACAGTGTGTTTTAGGCAGTTGAAAGAGAGAGTATTTTATCTCCGTATGTTTGGATGAGGAGCTATTATTTAGAATTCCCAGAACAGTCTTTCTGATTATTATTATTATTATTATTATTATTATTATTATTATTATTATTGGTATTTCAGTTACAAAACAACCTGCATCTGTCATTTCGTTTAATGTTTATACATGGTTCCAAAGTTATAGATTAAATGCCATTTGAAGCAGAAATAGTATATAACCTTGTGTACTTAGCATTTTTCAAATCATTTTGTAAATTTTATTCCTTAAGCATTAAACCTTTAATGCAAGTTTAAGTCTTCCCTTACATTTCCAATACTTTTTCCTCTTTATGTGTATAATTGAATGCAGAACACTTCAAAAAAAGTGCTTTTAGTATGTTTTACTATAGATTGCAAGCTTTACAGACCAACTATTCCTCTATGCGAGATGACATTGCACTCCCTGGAGAATAAAGAGTTAAGAAGAGATTGTTATTTTCCATCTCTGAACACAGACTTCTTTATATTTAATCAAGGATCTGTACAGATAGAGTAATGAATTGAGTCAGCCAGGGTCAGGACTGTGTGGTGTCCCCGAGGGCTGTTGTTAGGCTAACAGGCTTGCCCAATGGCACTGTAATGGTAAGCATTGCAGGACTGTGACTGGAGAAGGCAGTGCAACCCTAAACACTTTAACTTTTACAAGATGCATACACTGCAGCTTATGCTATACTATTGTGTAGCAGTAAAATATTTCCAAGAGAAAAGCTTGTGATGCCATGCCACAGCTCTGTGGAAAGCATCCAGGCAGCTTGCAGAGCAAACCAATGATTTGCATGCACAAGTTTGAAATATTGTTCTACCTTATTGTGCAGAATGCAGATTAACTTTTAGCACTACAAACCACTCCTCAGCTTTGCACTCATAAACAGGTTGTCGGCTCTGTTCCAAAACCTTTTGTGCTGCCTACGTAGGCTGCATTTCAAAGCATCTTAGACGCACTCCTGATGTGAAGGCTCACTCTAAATAATTATTTTTGCTGCGTATTCAAACTTCTTTAAAAAAAATTTGGGTGGAAACTTTATTTTTTTTTATGTTCAGTGCTGTTACAGAATCATTTTTATTTAATACTGAACAGCATCAAACCAAGAATAGTTTAATCTGATTTTAAAGGTTCTATTTATCTATTATTTTTGTACTGTGTTTTTATGTTTAATATTGTATACTTTTAGCTATGCAACACAGTAGCAGACTTACTGCATGTTCACATATGCTAATATTGGCTTTGTTTGTGATTGCTGATTGTATGATGCATATAACTGCAACGTCCAACTATGCAAATAATAATATAACTCTTCAAAAATGTCAGCAGAAAGTGAGACTCGTCAAACTAGGCAACTTTTTCAAAAAAAAATTTTATCCAATTTCGGTGAGTCCGTATGAATCAAAGCCTCAGTTTTCAGTTCAGCTCGATTGTAACCAATGAGGGCTTTTCTATCGGCTTAAACCAGTCTTGTTATTCTCCTCTGAGCTCTGGCATCAACAAGGCCTTTCTTTCACCCAAAGAACTGCCACTTACAGGATATTTTTTGTTTTTGGATCATTTTTGTAATCTTTAGAGATGGTTGTGTTAGGGTTAGTGAGAAACCAACAACAATGCCATGCACTAAGTCATTAAAGTCAAAAAATGTTTGCCCCTGATGCTTGGTTTGAACCTCATATATGTCTTTTAGAGCAAATCAGCTGTCTTACAGATCATTTGTGCACTGATTCTTTTTTCACTGTCTGTTCTACAGGAGAACCTTATATAAAAAAACATCCAAGGTCATTTTATGTAAATGTCTTACTAGAAATGTTGCAAATAATATGTCTATTGGTTTAACTTGTTGGATTTGCTAAATGAGTATTGGTATAGTGCATGTACTGATTTCATGCTCTCTCCCTCCCAGTGAACAGACATAATCATCTGAAGGACTTTATGCTGGTGGTGTCAATAGTCATTGGAATGGGAGGCTGCTGGTTTGCTTACATCCAAAACCGTCACTCTAAAGACCACATGAAGAAGATGATGAAAGACCTTGACAGTCTCCAGCGGGCGGAGCAGAGTCTTCACGACCTACAGCAGAAGTGAGAACCTGTTCTGCTCTTTCTCTATTTTTAGTTTACAGAACAAGTTTAAGAAACTCCTGTGGCTCTTAAAGCACTTGGCATAGATGTAAGACTGTCCTTTATATATATATATATTTAGTCAAGGATCCAGATACTAAGATACATATATCCATCTGCATGTAACTTGTTGTGTACTCTTC
>CAIGQV010019070.1:7227483-7237996 GCA_903798115.1 Danio jaintianensis | reverse complement strand
ACACACACACACACACACACACACACACACACACACACACACACACAACCCATTGTCATCTCTTATCAGTTCATAAAAAAAGGAGCACCAAGGTTGTAGAATATGGCTATTTACTCTCAGCCTGGAGTCCTGTATTCTCTCCATGAAGAGATTGATTTTTAACAATAGGCCTTTCAAAACACTTGTTATAGCTTGATTTCAGTCTGATTTAAGCGTCATTTCAAAAACAAGCTCTCTTTTAAGAATTATTCTGCCCATAATCCTTCTGAGGCAGTTCAGTGTCCTCTAAACTTAAGCCCCAAGATGGATAAAGCCTCTTCCTTTAAGGGGCCATTGATCTGGGGTTTTATATAGACACAACTGAGTGAATCTAGGGCCCTGCGGTTCCTCTCTCTGCTGTCTGGAAAAATCATTAATCCCATCGTAGCTCAGTTTTGGTTGTCTGTGTTTTCGCTCCCCCTTCCTGTTGATGACATCATCGTTATTTTTTTAGGCCACACTGCTATTGCAGTCAGAGTTTTCTGTGAACATCGTTTCTAATGAAGCTGCACGCAGGCATATAATGCCCACATGAAGGATTATGTGGCTTCTTAATCTTTAAAGCTTTTGTATTGCTAATGGATGGTTTTTAGTGGATATTTATGATGACCTGACGGGACTCTCATTTTTTTGTTTTACACAAATGTTTTCTTTAGCGTTCTACACACATTTGTGATTCGACCACATCAGCCAGATCAATTAGTCAGCCAGTTGTTAAATTTTTATGTATTATGTATGCATTTTTATTTTATTTTATGTATTCATTTAAATGTTATTTATTTTTATGTTATCTAATAAAAAAAAAAAAGTATATATTCAGTGCTTAGCATGAATGAGTATACACCCCTTATGAAAATTAATACTTTTATCCATTTCTCAGTGAATATAGCCAATATTTCTGGTGCATTTAAACAAATTAGACTGTTATATTTATTAAAATAAGAGTTTGGTCACTCAGCCTCTTTAGAAATAGAAATATAATACATGTAAATTAAAACAAGTTATTGAAAAAAAAAAAAAATCACAATTTCAAATAAATTTAATATGTTTTATGTTACTCTTGACTTTTCCTGTTTATTAAAATCGTATTTAATATTTTTCCCCAACATTAATTTAGGTGGTCTTTATTTATTTATTTATTTTTTGTTAGATTAGTTCCAGTTTAGTCTTTGGTACTGTCTGATCTAATATATATGCATGTTTATATATGCATATATAATTTTTTATGCACATTCTGTTTTCAGAATTGCTTGTGTCATAACGTTCCTTTTAACAATTTTAAAATAATTTCTTGCTATATTTATATTTGTCTTCATTACGTGATACATGATATGCTATGTAAAGTGTTGACCCTTTCTGAACCTATAGCCACGTCTCACTGACCCCAGAGCTAATAAGAGCACAGCTGGGTTAAAGGCTCTACTGTGATTTCACTTCTGAGAGCTTATCTGTGCTGTTTGTCTGACAGGAATTTTATCAAGCATGCCTCAATTTTCTGTCATCAGTCATGTTTTATTTTAGCATCTTTATCCCTGCATCTCATGTGGCTTGTTGCTCAGCAGTAGACATGCAATTTAATTGGCTCAAAAAGACTGAGACATCATGTGATTGACTAAGTGCATAAACCCGCTTCAGTTACTCCTGCCAGTGAAATCGCACATGCTGAACATTTCACACTTGCAAATCCAATTAATCAGAATTAAAGTTAAGAACGTAGAATTGTAAAATGATTAATTTTTAAAAAAGGTTTATTTTTAACATACGTTTACCATATATTTTAAGAATTTTTATCATGCCGAATAAAAATGAAGTGGTTAAATTAAAATAAAATTAATACGACATAAAATAAACAATGCAATACAAAACAATAACTCTGCAGCTCAGTGTTTGTATTCTTCATTGTTTGTTTTCCAAAACTCCCACTGTTATTGTATTGATATCAAGGTCTTAAGAACCGATACATAAACCTTCATAAATATTGGTTGTTTGGTCATAAGTTCAATAGGACTAACTAGGCAGATGCTTCCATCCAATGTGACTTACATTGCATTCAAGGTACACATTAAATCAGCTTATGGATTCCCAGGGAATTCAACCCATGGCATTAATGATGCTAACAACAATTTCTACAGCACATGAATGAACCTTGCATGTGTCTTTGGGGCTTCTCCACAATGTAACTCTCCCAGATGTGGGAAAGACAGTGAAGGTGGACTCATCAGAGAACAATACGTTTCACATTGTCCACAGCCCAAGATTTTTCGCTGCTGGCACCATTGAAACTGATGTTTGGCATTGGCAAGAATGACCAAACATTTGACTATAGAGCAATTCCATGCAAATGTCAATCTTGCCCTGAAAAGGTTTCACCAACGTTTTCACCAAAATAGCAACATCCACTACGAAGCTTTTCCCTCATAAATGCAAAAATGTAAAATCAAATAAAATCAATCATTTTGGCTCTATAGTGAGCCAACTCTTATCCTTTTGATTAGCATTGTTTCTTTTGGGTTGTGCAGTTTAAATCACAGAATTTCGACAAAGTATGTTGTATACTATAAACTTGCATACCATTTTTTGGTCACAACCATAACGCATCTTTATTTTCCTCATTTAAAATATAAAATATGTTTACAGATTGATATTTTTCTGATGCTATAACTCTGTGGTTAGTAGTTTTGGAAAATGTAAACATGTTTCAATATAATGTTAAAATACACTGTCTCTGTGAATTCAGGTTTTAAGTTTGTAAATGTCGCATACATAACGCTGGAATTGGTCTATAGCAGCCTGGCCATGTAAATTGACCCTGGAAAATAGCAATAGGAAAATAAAAATGCACAATTTATGACTTATTTTCTTGTCAGAAACATCCGTAACATCAGTAACATCCTAAAGGGGGCTTTGTTAGTTGAGAGCCTAATAGTATTGGTGGAAGTTCTGATGAAGCAACCATTTAGCATCTGCTTCAGGCTAAAGTGTGTTTTTGTTTTTTTTAAGCCCTGCTGGTTATTTCTTTACTTCTGCACAAGGGTCAGTCAAAATAAATCTCTTAAAACCAATTTGTGCTAGTCAAGTATGACTGTAGTTTTCTGTGACCTATTTTTTGATTATTATTTTTTTTCTTGTCTCCTCTCAGGCTGCAGATCGCTCAGGAAGAGCACCGGTCTGTGGAGGTGGAGAAGGTGAACCTGGAGCAGAAGCTGAGGGACGAGATCAACACTGCCAAACAGGAGGCGCAGAGACTGAAGGAGCTCCGAGAGGGAACTGAGAACGAGCTGAGCCGACAGAAATATGCAGAGGAGGAACTGGAGCAGGTAAAGTCACCTAAAAATATATATAACATATCGTGCTCGTATATATAACATAACGTGCTCAACATATCATCCCTCACAAATTTCTCATTTAAATTAATATTTTCTATAGGAAGCTTTACAATATTATATTTGTGCATATACATTAGAATAGTAAGTGTTGAAGCCAAATCTGGAGCTAATCTAACAAAATAACTTATGTTAATGGTTCAAAATTAGTACACCCAAGTTTGTTAGGGAAAAATATGAAATAAAAAATGGAAAAAGAGAATAATTCAAGAGAAACAAAAAATGCATACAATTTTGTTGTAATGTCCAATATTTCACATGAATTTAAATGTATTATCTTTCTATTTCTAAAGATGTTCGGTGACTAAATTATTATTTTAATAAATATATCTGTTTAATAAATCTGTTTTGTTCAAATGCACCAAAATATATTACCTATATTGAATCAAAATGGGGTGTACTCATTTATGCTGAGCACTGTGTATACATAGTCAAGCCCCTGGGGTATGAATAATTTTGGGCTTGACTATATATAAAGATTATCATGTGTGGATGCACTGTAGAAAATTCTGCGTTCACACTATCAATTTGTGTAGGGACAACATGAAGGAATTAAGTTAACTTATTAGTTTTTACAAATGTAAGTGGATTGAACATAAAACAATTAAGTTGCCCCCAAAAAGCTCAAGAATTGTGTTGTTTCAGCTCATTTTAAAATGATAGCAAGATGATCTTAGACTTTATCAGTACAGGACATCATGCAGTTGATATCTTTGAGCATCTCTGAGGATCAGTGTCCAGAGCTCCTGCACGTCTTGGCCTACTTTATCAGAGTAATTACCACAGGGATGTTGCTGAAGGAATAGCTCACCAAAAAATGAAAATGTTCTGTTAATTTAATCACCCTCAAGTTGTGGAAGACGTAGGTGACTTTTTTTCTATTCAGTTGAGCATTAAAAAAGATATTAAGTTGAAACTGGTGATTTACATTTGAGTGACTTGTGCACCTACATTATGTTTTGTCTAAAAATTTTACTTAATTAGTATATTGGGGCTGCACGGTGGCGCAGTGGGTAGCACATTCACCTCACAGCAAGAAGGTTGCTGGTTCGAGCCTCGGCTGGGTCAGTTGGCATTTCTGTGTGGAGTTTGCATGTTCTCCCCGTGTTGGCATGGGTTTCCTCCAGGTGCTCCGGTTTCCCCCACAAGTCCAAAGACATGTGGTATAGGTGAATTGGGTAGGCTAAATTGTCCGTAGTGTATGTGTGTGAATGAGTGTGTTTGGATGTTTCCCAGTGATGGGTTGCAGCTGGAAGGGCATCCGCTGCGTAAAACATATGCTGGATAAGTTGGCGGTTCATTCCACTGTGGCGACGCCAGATTAATAAAGGGACTAAGCCGAAAACAAAATGAATGAATGAATTAGTATATTGGGTGACACGGTTAGCACTGTGGCCTCACAGCAAGAAGGTGGCTGGTTCGAGTCCCGGCTGGACCAGTTGGCATTTCTGTGTGGAGTTTGCATGTTCTCCCCGTGTTTGCATGGGTTTTCTCCAGGTGCTCCGGTTTCCCTCACAGTCCAAAGACGTGCTATAGGTGAATTGAATAAACTAAATTGTCTGTAGTGTATGTGTGTGAATGGGAGTGTATGGATGTTTCCCAGTACTGGGCAGCTTCCGCTGTATAAAACATATGCTGGATAAGTTGCCGGTTCATTCCTCTGTGGCGACCCCTGATAAATAAGGGAGTAAGCCGAAGGAAAAATGAATGAATGAATGAATGAATGAATGAATGAATGAATGAATGAATTAGTATATTAGATGTTTAGTGCTCAGTAAAAATGAGTATGCAGATGAGTAATATTTGTATCCATTTGCCGGTGAATATAGAATGTTTTAATAAACCCTTGTATCCATTAAAATAAGAGTTTGGTCACCTAACATCTTTAGAAATAGAAAGAAAATGCATTTAAATTCAAACAGGTTTTTGCAAAAAAATTATTATTATTATTAACTTATTAATTATTAACTACAAAATTTCAACAAAATGTTATATGTTTCTCTTGATTTTATTTCCTGTTTATTAAACTATTATTTAATATCTTTTCCCCAATATATTAATTTGGCTGTACTAATATACAGTATATAGTAATATATATCTGTGTATTTACAACATTATTACCTTTAATCTACAGCCTTGGCAACAGTTCAGAATGGGTGAATCTGGTGCACGAGTTGCTTAATGACTTGCATAATACTATATGCAAGTTGCATGATAATGTTGCATCATGATGTGCAAGGAGGGTATTGCTGTAAAATAATGTTCAGTTTCACTTCATAAGACCCCAGTGTATCGTCAGAAGCCCTGATTATTAATTTAGTTTTGATATAATTACTCTTTTTACTCTCAAACGGCCCATTGGCTTTTTTTTCAGCTAAAATTGTCTAAAAATTTTGTTAAATTGTCAAAGTCTAAAAATAAGTATTCGATACTCGGTACCAGCGGGAATTGGGGGTGGGGGGAGTGAATGACCAGCACTCTCCACCACCCTCAATACCACGACTGAGGTGAGTCCCTTGAGCAAGGCACCGTTCCCCCCAACTGCTCCCCGGGCGCCGCAGCATGGCTGCCCACTGCTCCGGGTGTGTGTTCACGGTATGTGTGTGTTCACTAACTGTGTGTGTGCACTTGGATGGGTTAAATGCAGAGCACAAATTCCAAGTATGGGACACCATACTTGGCCACACTACACTTCACTTCACTTCACTTAAAATTGCCATAATGAAAGTCACATTATGGATTAATTTCATCTTAAACACTTTAGATCTGTAAGAAAAACAGTGATTTAAACCTGCTCATATTATTGTAATAGGCTCCAATATGTCAATGATGGCAGAAGCAGTAACATCTGTGACAGTATTTGGTTTCAGTTTGCTTAGATAATGTGTATAAACTCTATAAGTGGCATATCTGGATAGAAATAATCGAAATAGAACTGAATTGGATGATTTATTTATTTCTCTTCTGCACAGGTGCAGAAGGTGGGTTAGAAGGTGGTGCAAATCTCTGTGGGTTTGAAACTCATTAGTGCCGTTCCAAAAGAAAAGGGGTCTTTCATCTCTCCGACCCCTCAGCCCACTCCCAAAAGCCCTTAGTGGATGAGATCTGTTTATTTACCTCTGTAATGGAGGAGTTTGTTAATTGTGTTTATCTTAGTTAGGTTAGGTTGGGGTGCGAAGCCTATTTGTGGCTAATTAATTTGCATCTTGTTGCAACAAAAGGTTTTAGGCGATGTAATTTATGCTGTTTATTCTCATTAGCTTGCCAAATGAGTCAGTCATGAGTCACGTAAATAAGCTAATTGTCATAATCGCATATGCAAATTGGGGGATAAATAGAAGAGGCTGAAAGGTTAAAAAACTATCTTGCAATTTCGGTCTCATAACATTAGGTTTGTTTTCTGGCATTTACTGATACAGTTTAATGTGACATGGTTATTATTGCTAACTAAAACTAAACAATAAAAAATTAAATGAATGAATCAGAACAACTAGAAATAAAATGTGTAAACTGAAATAAAATATATATAAAAAAATTTAAGCTATCAACAGTTAATATTGTTAATGTTAATTAAATTATACCAAATATATATATATAAAAATAAAAATAAAAACATTTAAGAAACATTTAAAAATTAAGCAAACTATAGTAGTGATAGTAAGTGATACTATAGTGATGCAGTAAAACTAAAGTAATGGTAGCACTTTTTATTTTTACAGTCCTGTTTTGCATATATGTACAGTTGAAGGCAAAATTATTAGCCCTCCTGTGAATTTTGAATTTTATTTTTTATATTTCCCAAGGTATGTTTAACAGAGCAAGGTACAGGGTTCATATGGTCATGGAAAACCTGGAAAAGTCATGAAATTTTGACATGGCATTTTTCAGGCCTGGAAAAGTGTTGGAAAAACAGAAAAGCCCACAAAGTTTTGGAAAAGTCATGGAAAACAGATATCTGTATTCTTGAATATAGGTTAGTTGTCTTTTCTTCGTTTCTGTCCTTGGCCAATCACATACTCTCACATTATTAGTGTAAGCATTATCTAAATCAATTTTACATAGATATAAATATAAATTGCGACTAAATAGATTGTTGCGTGTTTTACGATATGCTGTAATAAATTTGAACATGCATTGTTTTTGTATGTATGTAGACATTGCATGAAACATTAGGCCATGAAAATTTACTTGAAAGTCTTGGAAAAATCATGGAAAAGTCATGGAATTTTAGTAGTAAAAATGTGTATGAACCCTGAAGGTAATTTCCAAGTGTTTCCTATATCTTTTCTTTTGTAGAAAAAGACTTACTTTTTTTACTTGTCTGGAATAAAAGCAGTATCTAACGTTTTAAAGCAATTTTTAAGGTCAATAATTATCTCCATAAGAATGTTTTGTTTTTTTCCCGATTGTCTACAGAGCAAACCACTGTTGCCCAATTAACCTAACTTGCCTAGTTAACCCAATTAACCTAGTTAAGCCTTTAAATTGCACTTAAAGGTGCATACTAGTATCTTACAAAACAACTAATTAAACATCATTTAATCATTCATTTTTCATTCGGCTTAGTCCCTTATTTATCAGGGGTCACCACAGCGGAATGTACCGCCAACTATTCCAGCATGTTTTACACAGCGGATGCCCTTCCAGCTGCAACCCAGTACTGGGAAACACCCATAGACTCTCACACTCATAAACTACGGCCAATTTAGTTCATCCTATTCACCTATACTGCTTGTCTTTGGACTTTGGGGGGAACTGGAGCACCCGGAGGAAACCCACGCCAACACGGGGAGAACATGCAAACTCCACTCAGAAATGCCAACTGACCCAGCCAGGACTCAAACCAGCGACCTTTTTGCTGTGAGGTGACAGTGCTAACAACTGAGCCACTGTGCCGCCTACTGCCATCATAGGAAAGACAAAATTAGTTTACAGAAATTAGTTATTAAAACTATTATATTTTTTAAAAATGTATGAGAAAAAATTCTGTATATTAAACAGCTCTTGAGAAATATTTTTACAAATAATTATAATTTCACAGGAGGCCTACTAATTTTGCCTTCAACTGTACATATTATGCACTTAACATAGTATTTAATTAGTTCTAATTTTATCTATATTTTTATGAATAAAAAGAGCTAATATACATTCATTCATTTTCTTTTCGGCTTAGTCCCTTTATTAATCAGGGGTCGCCACAGCGGAATGAACCGCCAACTTATCCAGCATATGTTTTATGCAGCGGATGCCCTTCCAGCTGCAACCCATCACTGGGAAGCATCCATACACACTCATTCACACACATACACTACGGACAATTTAGCTTACCCAATTCACCTATACCACATGTCTTTGAACTTGTAAGGGGAAACCGGAGCACCTGGACGAAACCCACGCGAACATGGGGAGAACATGCAAACTCCACACAGAAATGCCAACTGACCCAGCCGAGGCTCGAACCAGCGACCTTCTTGCTGTGAGGCGATCGTGCTACCCACTGCGCCACCGTGAAGCCCAGCTAGTATACAATTGAAGTCAAAATTATTCACGCTTATTATTCATCATTGTCCTTTAATTTTTATCTTTTTTTTTCAAATATTTTCCAAATGATGTTTAACAGCAATCATTTTTTTTTACAGTATTTCCTATAATATTTTTCTTCTGGAGAAAGTCTTTGTTTTATTTCAGCTCGATTAAAATCCGTTTTTTTTTTTTTTTTTTTTAAACCATTTTAGGGTCAATATTAATAGCCTCCTTAAGTAACATATATACTAGTATCTTGAAATATATCTAGTTAAATATTATGTCATCATGGCAAAGATAACAGAAATCAGTTATTAGAAATGAGTTATTAAAACTATTATGCTTAGAAATGTGTTGAAAAAATCTACTTTCTGTTAAACAGAAATTGGGGAAAAACATATATGGGGGCTAATAATTCTGACTTCAACTGTATATACTTTCTTTGTTTAATAATCAGCTTTTGTGAGTTTCTCTTTTAATCTCTGCTGTGTTCTGTTTTGATGTGTCATGTCTCTGGCGCCTCCTGCAGGTGCGGATGGCTCTGAAGAAGGCAGAGAAGGAGCTGGAGTCCCGCAGCAGCTGGTCTCCTCCTGAAGCTCTGCAGAAATGGCTGCAGCTCACTCACGAGGTGGAGGTGCAGTACTACAACATCAAGAAGCAGAACGCAGAGAGACAGCTGCAGGTGGCCAAAGAAGGGGTGAGCAGAGCTTTCGGAGATAGAACGCTGGTTATTGTTTATTATTGACAGCATAATATTCATTTTCTTCCAAAAAATGTGACATGATTTCATAGGCAGAAAAGATTAAAAAGAAGAGAAATACTTTATTTGGGACGTTCCATGTGGCTCACAGTTCTTCGCTGGATGATGTGGATCACAAAATACTTGCAGCCAAGTAAGTCACTTTTTCAATGACAAAAAAAAAAACAGTTCTTTAATTTTGTACATTAGAGATTAAGTTAAATTTTAATAGTAAGACTAATCTAAGACTAATCGCAATTACTCACTTCCGAAATAAAAGTTTGTTTTAGGGCAGAACAATATATAATTTGAACATCAAAATTGCAGTGAGTGTATAGTCACATTGCAGGATTAGATTGTTTATTAAATATAAAAAAATAAAGATATTATTATTTTGGAATTATTTATACAATGATGACCATGTTATTTTACATTTGATTGTTTAATTTCTGTACTTCAGTACTGTTAGACTCCCCAGAAAACATTATTTATTTTTGCTTGAAATTTATTATATTTTATGCAGATGCACTGCGTAGAAAAATACTTGATCATCCCAGTCAATCTAAATGAATGAAATCTTTCCAAATATCGCAGCAAAACAAAATATTGCAGTGTCAGATTTTTCCAATATCGTGCAGCCCTAATTTGTTTTGACATAATATATGTGTGTGTATTTTATATATTTATTATGTATATGTGATACAAGCACACAAATAAAAACAAAACTATACAAATAAATATAATAAATATATATTTTTGTCACATAGATATTTAAATTTATATATAATTTGTGTCGTATACATATATATATATATATATATATATATAT
>CAIGQV010019070.1:7211969-7227083 GCA_903798115.1 Danio jaintianensis | reverse complement strand
CATCTATAAAAATTAGTGCCTAGCAAAGATTAATCTTCCAAAAATATTATTATTTCTTAATATTAATAAACATTTTCTCAATTATATGCATGCATGTGTGTATTCATATATGCAAAAAATATATATATACACACATATATTATATAAAACAAAAAACTTTTATTTTGGATGTTTAATGTTTAATATTTTTGGAAGATTAATCTTTGCCAGGCACTAATTTTTATAGATGTTTTATGTTTTTAGAAATAATGTAGTCTTCATTCTCTTTGCCATTTACCTGTATAAAACCCAAAACTATGACTGACTTTCATTCACTTCTTTGCATACACATACTTTGTGTTTAAGTTTAATGTCAGATAATTATGTCCGACCCAAATAAATCCCAAATAAATTTGATTTAGTCTTGAAAGTGGACTTTGAACCATTTCTCTGACCACACAACATGCAACACAGCAAACTTTAGTGTTGGCCTTTGATTCTTTCTGCTGATGAAGGTTTGGTCAATGCAGAGGCTATCAGTTTATTTTCTCATAAAGGGATAATTCACCCAAAAATGAAAATTCTGCCATTTACTCACCCATGACTTGTTATAGACAAGTTTGAGTTTTTGTTTTGTTTTGTAGAATACAAAAGAAGATATTTTGAAGAATGTTAGATACCTGTAAACACTGACATCCATTGTAGGGAAAACAAATAATATGGTTTGTGTTCAACAGAATAAAAACAATCTTAAACAGGTTTGTAACAAGTCAAGGGTGAGTAAGTGATGGCAGAATTTACATTTTTGGGTGAACAACCCTTTTAAACGTCAAAACACTGTATGCAGATACAGATCCTTACCCTGTTTAGCACTGAACTGTAAGATAATTAAGTATAATGACAGATTAACATCACTAACTGGGAGGTATCTGGATGTAGTCTCTAATTTTGATTGTCTTTTTTGTATACTGTGCTTCAGAATATGTTACTCATCAACAATGCTTAAAAACTGCTCTTTTAGTCTTGTTGGGATAACTTTAGAGAGTTAGGGAGAGAGTTAACCCAAAAATGAAAGGTACTTACTATTTACTCTCCCTCATGTGGTTCCAAACCTTTATCCATTTCCCTTTCCTGCTATTCTCAAAAGTAGAAACCGATAACTGTTTGCTTCCATAGTGGGGAAAGCAAATACTATGGAAGTCAATGGTTACTGGTTTCCAACATTTTGCAAAATATCATCTTTTGTGTTCAACAGAATGAAGAAACTTAAGCAGGTTTGTGACGTGAAGGATGACAGAATTTTCAGTTTTTATGTGAACTATCCCTTTAAGCAGAACAGAAACCAAACTGTTAAACAAGAACATGTACTTTAATGTTATCAGACAAGGAGTTTTATCTGGAGAGACTTTAAATGAAATATTTTTAAATGTGAATCCTTCCAAAATAGTAAAATTTTTATCAAAAGTAAACCTTTAAAAAACTATCTTGTATATTATTTTACTATTATTTAGCTATTTTATCTTATGTATTATTTATTGCTGTTGATGACTTTTTATTGTTAAAATATTTTTATAATTATAGAAAAGTGGTATTTATAAAAAGAGTTTTTGTTTTGTTTTGTTTTTTAATGGCATAGCCAGAGAAGCTGATATGGCAATAAAATCTAAATTCGCTCTCTCCCTTTAAGCAGTTTAGAAAACTCTAGATTGTTCTCTAATGTTGATCTCCTCTGTATATCCTTGACCCCAGGCAAGCTTTAGGTGAGGTGACGGCAGCCCTGAGAGAGAGACTCCATCGCTGGCAGCAGATTGAGCTCTTAACAGGCTTCACGCTGGTCCATAACCCAGGCCTGCCCTCTCTGGCTTCAGCCCTCAACCTGGACCCCAGCTTCATGGGCGGCCGCGGCACACCCCAGCACTTCATGTCTGACGACATGGATGACATGGACGAGGACATTGTGCCACCGGGAACACTTCAATGTAAGGACTTGTCGGACAGCGATAGGGATCAGTTCCGGTCAGTCAAAGGCCAACAAAGACCTCAATGCAGTTTGACCAAATCCAAAAATCTGTAGTCCTTAGTTTGTTTGTTTTTCCATTCTATCCATGAGTAAGCTACAAAAGTGTGTTTGCACATTTCATATTTTCTCTTTCTGCTGGAATATTTTTTTCCCACCCCATCTACAGGTCTGTATTGCACAGAAGAGAGTACTTCAAGATCATCACCATGCATTGTTGTGATGTGTTTTTGAAATGGCAACTATGCACTCTTTGTACATCTCTTTTTTTCCGGTTTGTATTAAGCTTATTAGAGCTTATGGCGTAGATCTGAAGAAAGGTGTCCATGAGTTTAGAGGCGAATTGTTGTAATGCTCCATCTGAATTTGTGAAAAAATGTATTGAAACAAGCTCATAGCCACAAAATAGTTGTCTTAGGTACGAAGCACAAAATAAAATTGGTGTTCAATGGGTAAAATATATAAAATTTGATATTTGTATTGCTGATCTCTTTGTTTCTACAATATTTGCTTTATTTTCGCTAGAAACTCTACTGTTAGACGATTAGTTGGGATTTAAACACAGTGTTTTATTTTAATGAGCAAAAGCTTTGCCAAAAAAGCTGTTTTGTCTGTTAAGTAGCTTTGTGTTGCTAGTAAAGTGATTAACAGTCACACCCTACCCTTGCCCCTTACCTTCTCCAGATGCAGCTTGGCTAATGGGCCGTCGAGCAAGTGATCTCTGGTCTTTGAATTCGGATTGCCAGTCGTTTTGGAAGAACTCTGGTGGGCTAAACTACCATGCCCTCTACCCCAACCACTCCTCTCACTTCCTCTTGTTTTCTCGAACCAAACGACTCTTTTAAAGCAGCGTGCTGCCCATAACCCCTGGCTACTGCAAAGGGAAACTGGACAGAAAGAAACGCTCCCAGTCTACACCTCTCAGTCTTGTTCTTCTCCATAGCTGTGAAATGGCTTTCTCTGAAATGGCTCTTAGTGTTTTTGTCTGATATAGGTATAGGACATCACTAAGAAAATTTCAGACATGCGTGTTTATTCTTATGAGATACAGTTTTTTGTTCTTCTGTAATTTTTTTAGTTTTTTTTATGTAATGCACATTCTTGGTCTTACCATAAATAATTAAGTAGCAAATGTTCTTTCTGAATATATATTTTTGTAACATTCCATAAAAAAGTATATAATGTTTTTTATCTATTATTATTCTGTACTGCTCTAAAATGCATTGCATTATGGATAGAATGAGTTATGAGCTTCATTTAATTCATATTGAAGTTTAATAAACACTTGAGCATAGCTAATGGGAAATCTTTTGAATTTTATTTGTAGAGTTAGGTATTTGTCACCCAAAGCAATTCTAGTAGAAACAGGAAATGCAACATTAAGAGATAGATGAATGGGTCGCTTGGAGTCTAAGCCTGTTCACAACTTCTCTTTTGCACCTTTTTCTGGGAAAAGTCATTTTGCCTGTAGACACCTGTTTATTTTTCCTAACTAGCACCCACCTGAGTCTGTTTCTTCACCTTCTCCAGCCTGCCACCCATCACCCAATGTTATTTCAGTGTGTGCATGCTCGAAATCGCTTCACTGAGTGACCTTATTGTTTTGTTTCCCTACAGCTCCCAGTATGATGTCACTCCGGCAGCGTCACATTGACCCGCAGATGGCTCTGGGTTCGCAGAGGTTGGTAGAGAGTTGTCTTGCACTTGGTGGGCAAGAAGGGGAGGGTAACTTATACTCATCCAGGCCTAGGACAGCGATGCGCCAGGCGCGCAGCCAATCCTTTGGGCAGTTCGAAGCTCTGGGACTGCCTCCACTTTCCTCAGCCATGTCCCATCCTGCTATCTACTCTGCCTCCTCATCCCACGTTCCCCACTCCTCTCCCGTCGCCCTTCATGCATCCCACTATCACTCTTCACATTTCCAGCCCATGGACACCATCCCAGACCTCCCCTATGATGCCAGCCCAGAGCGTCCCCGTCGTTGTGGCAGCCATGGGTATTACGTTGTGCTTGCTTTGTGTTTCTCACCTAGCATGATCCTGGGACTTGATCCCGAAACACTTAACAGAACTGTGTTCTTCACACTTCACTCTTTTTGGTGACTTGTGCAGTTTGTTGCGGTGATTGGCTATAATCACCATAGTTCATGACAGCTTGCAACTTGACCATGCAACTTTTTTTTCACCCTTACCTTTACTTGAAACACTCTCAAACCTGCATGTCCACTGAATTTACCATATTGGGTAGGTGAGTCTGGTTCTGCTCCTGGAGGGTCAGCATTATGCAGAGTTTAGCGTTCTTCAAGTCCAATGGGAGTTTGGTGGTTAGAACTAAAGTCTGCAAGAAACAGCCCCGTGGGACTGTAGTCGAAAAGCCTTATTTTAGCTTCAAATTGAATGTTTCTGGTAATCCAGAAGATTTTGATTAACTGGGTAAAGTGTGTTCATTTGGAGTTGGTGAGCAGGAGCAGGATTGATCATCCCTAGTTTTGGGTGTCTCTGTGTTCAGTGTACAGTCCAGAAGTTTCGAGGATCACCTTCCTACAGAGTTCAGCTCAGTTCTGCACCAACATATTTTCCCATAAATTTCTAGTAATCTGGAAGGCCATCATTGGCTGCTCCAGGTGTGTGTTTTGGATAGAAGCTAAACTGTCAGAAGTTGTCCCTCTAAGAGCAGTATTGGACTACTGTTATGTATAGCTCTATGCATAGCTTGCACCTCTATAGCTTTAGGTAGTTTAACCTTAGCATGTTGTGCTTCAGTTTGGAAGACTTAAGCTGTGTCCGAAATTGCTTCCCTACTATATAATATGTTGTAAACAGTTTGTGAGCAGAGTTATGTCTAAATTCATAGTATTTGAAAAACAGTAGGCGAGAAGTACCTGGATGATCTACTAATTCCGGCAGGATTCTGTAGTATGCATCCATTGGACATTTTTACTATCCCATGAGGCCACGTGGGATGAATGGGAGTGAAGTGATGCAAGTGACGTGGGTAGGTCATGTAATAATGACGGATGTACTACATCCAAATTCCATTCATACTACTCACATTCATACTATATAGAACATACTTTTCTAACAGTTGTGTCGTAAGTTTAAATTCTAATGTAGTACCTACTACTCGAGTAGTATATGATTTCGGACGCAGCTGTAGAGTTGAGTTCAGTGAGTTGAATTAAAATGGTAGTTTTAGATTACATGCATTAACCTGGATTGGTTTGACATCTCATACATTCCTTGATGCTAATTTCAATGTTTTCTACACAGGGACTTGAATCGCTCTGATTCAGATTCATCCTTGTGTATATCCCAGACTGGTGAGCAGCTACGCCTATCCTACAGTTCTAAAGGATTCCCTGTAAAGCCCACTTCACTCCTGCATGGCCCCCACTCTCGTTCTGAAGAGGGAGCCCAGTCTCACACCCACAATGGAGGAAACAGAGTTCACGATGGGGGACCATCTCCTGATGGAGTTCCTGATAGTCCCATATTAATGAAGAAGTTGTATGGCATCGAGAAATCTGCCAGTATGAGCGAGATCCATGGCTCACAGGCAGTAATGTCCATGTCGGAATCATCACGCTCCTTAAGCCCAAACTCCACTGAACCCGACACGCCGTCCCCCACTGGACTGACTGGGCTGGCTGGAAACCGCATACCCCAGATTTCATCCAAAAAGAGTCCTTTAGAGGAGGACAGCGGCTCTACAGGTGAAGACACGGACTCTGCTGCCAGTCGCAAGAAACACACTTTCAAGATCTTCAAAAAACAGAAGAAATAAGACAACTGGACAGTTGCTTTGTTTTTTTTCTCCCCGTACGTTTCTTTTTGTCATATCGTTGAAATGTTTTGATTTCCTTTTTTTTTTTTTTTGCCCAATTTGGTCAGAAGTTATCTTTCAAGTTACCTTTCCAAGATCTTTATAGAAATGTTTGCTTTTTCAGAGGAACACTTTGGAACAAGCAGGATGTTGGGAGTGGGTTGTAACTATACACCAGTGGCGAATGGGTTGGACCTTTTTTGGGAATGTAACTCACTATTTATTTAGCAGGAGATAGTGCCAGACTTTCAAAGGAATCTTCCCTCTAATGGACTTTTCTTTCCTTGTATAATCCTTGTATCAGTTTGCATGTCTTCGCCTTTGTTTGATTGAACTTTGAATGCTCCTAGATGTTTGCTTGATTCTTGTTCCCGTTCGCTTAAAACACCGAATAGCTTGGTTCTTCAGTTTCAATCAGCAACACTCCTTTGTCTTCGAAGTTCAAATGAATTGTCAACTGAGCGTTTAACGGTACTCTTTGGTCAGTGTTCGTCGATGGTCTCAGAATCTGTAAAAGGGCTGATCTATAAGTGTGAAACTCCCCTCAAATATGTTGCACTATTTCTGAATGTTAATGTATTGGTTTTGTAAAAAATGATTTAGAATATGCTGGAACACGCACTAAAACTTTTACACGAAACAAGACACTGAAAGTATCTCCAAGGCTTCAGGGATTTTTTTGGGGTGTAGAAGAATTAAGCGATTAGATTATTTGATCTTTGTTGATCATTCCAACTCATTTAGTAAATCCAAGGTGATTTTTGAATATGCAGATGAATGTTTTGGAACTTTTACTAGTATCTTCGCCCTATCGTCTGCTGGCTTTTTATAATGACATCATCTAAGCTCCGAATAGAACTTTCTGTTTTACTTCATTCAAATTAAACCAAATAATTACAGCTTCATTAGATGTTGTTTTATATTCAAAGTGCCAGAATAAATCAGTCCAGAAAATTTTGAAGTGTCCAAAAGCTTTGATTCCAGTTTTGTTAGACTAATGATTCGATGTCTGATCTTAAGCAGACTTGCTATAAAGGTCTAGATTGTCCAAACTGTAGTGGAATAGTCTACATTTGCTCTTCTCACTTGTTTGAGAGAGATAGAGGGCTTGGAAATATTTGTTCACGTTGATTTGTTCCTACAGGTGCTCTTTTCTATCATTTTAAAGCAGCTTAAACCACTCATAACTGCTGTAATAATGGAGTGACTGCTCTTGAAATGGTCCGATGTTCTAGCAGACGGATTTTACCACTGTGCATTTTCAGAGGAAGTGGAATCCACTCTCTGTTCTTCTTGGGGTTTACATGATGTTCATCAAGATAAACTGAATTAAAAGCACACTTTCTGAAACGAGAGCTGGTTAGGAATTAAAAGACTCGGTGAGGGACGTCACTATGCATTTTATTAGTTTATTTCCCCACAGCCTATGAAGGTCAGATGTATCAACTAACCTGGAGGAAAACCAAAGCAGCGCTGCACGAAACATCACCGGTTTCTTCTCTGTCATTTCTTTGGTGTAAGATGTACAAGACCACATCAAAATGTATAAAAACAAAAGGTATAAAACAATGCAGATGTATTTGTTTCATCTGCACCTCTTTTGCACGAAGAAGCTCTTTTGTCAGTGTGCGTGCCGTGTCAGTCCGCTCCAGTAAACTGCACTTCACTGTGTTAAAGCATGTTCTCAACATCAGTTCTCTCAAACATGGACGGGAGCTGTTTTGGACTCTTGTGCCCCTGTGTATTCCTGCTCGCTTCTCCGTTTGAGCTATTTATGCCTATACTGTACAGACAGAAGTGGAGAAACGAAGCAAACTATGATAATTTTGCATCTTCTGTAATGTTCAAAACTGTAGTCTTCAAATTTTATGGCACTCCTGCATGAAAGCAATAAAAATGTTTTAAAAAGAGCGAGGTTTCCATTATTTCAATTGCTGTTTTGTCTATCAGTCAAAATGTTTATCTATCTATCTATGTCTATAATTCTGTCTTTATATATTCTTTATATCTCTGTCTTTATATATTGTGTTCTAACTACAGTTCTGTATCATTCTATTATTTTATCCATCTATTTTTATATATTGTTTTCTATCCATAGTTCTGTTCTATCGATCTATAATTGTTCTATCTATCTATCCATCCATCTATTCATTGTTATGTTATGTTTATCATTTTTCTATCTCCCTGCTGAAAAAAAATAGCTTAAACCAGCCTAAGCTGGTTGGCTGATTTTAGAGGGGTTTTGGCCATCCCAGGCTAATTTCCAGCCAGGTCTTAGCTGGTCAGGCTGGGAGATAACCAGCTTGACCAGCCTAGCAAGGCTGGGAGCCCAGCCAAAACCAGCTATGTCCAGCTTAAACCAGGCTGCTCAAGGTGGTTTTAGCTAGTCATTTTCCAGCCTGACATTGACTTGCATTCTATCATTCTGTTGTTCTGTCATTGTATTATTGTCTTTGTATCAACATATAAATGTACAGATACACGTCTGGAAATCACTTAATTTCCCAGAATGTCCATTATTTCCTGTTATTAACTTCCGGTCAGCGAGGACAACTAGGTTGAAGTAGACTAACAGCTACATTTGAAACGGAACTAAATCCTAAGTCCCACATTATGCACAACATTGAACAATGATAAACATATTTACGTATGCCAGTTAGCCTATAGTAGTTATAAACACTTTTTCCTCGTTAAAACATTATCTACACTTACAAAACAGAACTTACATTCCAGTGCAAATCAACGGCAGGCCAAAATCACAAACTGCACTTGAGAGTAGGCCTAATTCATGAGGATCCTAGATTTGCATTGGAGGGTGGAACTGTTCGTTGTGTTTGCTTAAACTCTTACACCTGTAGTCGAACAGGATGTTATTCCGGGACTCTCAGGTACCTGCTTCAGCATTTAATCACACGAAATCCAGCGCTGCGACGGTTGTTGATGTGGATATGGCGCAACCAGACAAATAACGCAACAAAACAGCGCCTTTGCATCACGATGACCACAGCAAAATCTTTGTTTTATAGTTGTTTCGTTTAATCCTAAACTTAATTTATAGACCAAAAATGAGGGCTCAGCTAAAGAGTTTTTACTTGTGTTTACATGTCATTGTTTGTGTAAGTAGCCTACAGTTCAGTTACCATGCTTAATGTTGTTTATATCCATGACTAATGTGTATTTCTTAATAACAGATGTTTTTAACTGGCTGTTTGAGTCGCTCCAGCTCAGGTATCGTGGCTTTCCTCGATGCCCCAGATTCACCAGTCTCCAAGTGTCCTTTACGCGTTCACTACAGCTGTTTTCAGCCGTCAGTGGTGCACGTTCAGGTTCTGGTCACTTTTGATACTGGATCCACCTCAGTTGTTTTTCACAAACACTGGAACTGCGAGCCTGGACGACACAGAACCCGAGTGTTGACCGTGAGTTTTCCTGACTGGATCGTGTACCGTCCTGACCGGGTAATCCGCAGTTCTGACTGGGCGCTCAGCTGTTTGTTGCGCGGTTGGATCGGTGCTGATGAAACCTCCGGACTGGACAGGTTTTTTGGAGCCAGTGTGTCGATTCCTCTCAATATTCAGTCACCACTGAGTCGACCCTTTAAACAACACCTTCTTTGTGCCCATTGGGACACCGATCTGCTCTGGAGAGTCAGGAGAGACACTCCACAGTGCGCCGAAGAAAATGGTATTAAAATCATACATTTGAAGAGTTGAAGTGCCGTCTTAATTTTTCTTCTAAAATGAGCATTTTTCTCACCCTCCTGTGTTTATGTTCAGTCATTTTACTTCAAAGGCAATAAAAAGAACCTATTCATCACCATAAACATAAACCTACACACAGGAGTCTGAGAAAAGTGCTCATTTTAGAAGAATATTTTAGACTGCACTTTTAGGTTTTTGCATCTGAACTCTTCATTCATCACATGATTTGTTGGAAACACCCAAAGAAATGTCAACAGTGGTTTGAGGTTTATTTAGAACAAGAACCCTTTGATTAAATCAAAAATAATATCTAATATGGTGAATTTCACAGTCTTTAGACTACTGACAACATTTTTAAATAATTTAAAATACAATAAAATTTAGAATCATCACTTATTCCCTCATCTAATTTAATTAGTACAGAATGTTTCGCTTTTTTTTTTTTTTTTACATAAAAATGTCTGTTAACGAATGACACTGTACGATTATTATCTTACCCATGTTTTGACATTTTCACAAAAGGTAATGTTTCAATGGGTAAAATAATACACAATTGTCTTGCGTTTAATATGATTTGTATGTATATTGAACAGCTGTTGGTTGTAGTTTAGAGATTTTTTTTAGTTTTTGAATTTTTAAAGAGTTTAATTTTAGTAAACCAATTGAAACAATTTTACTATATTAAGTAAAGCTACACTGAAAAAAATGATTCACTGGATTTACTAAAAATAAATTTAAGGTACTTGGTTGCAAACAATTTATATGTGCTGAATTTAAACAAACACATTAAGTTGAACGTTACTAAATTTATTTGGTTTGTTTAAATTCAGCCCATATAAATTGTTTGCAACCACTTACCTTAACAACAAATTGTAAATCCAATGAATAATTTATTTCCAGAGTACTAAATTATGGTGAGAAACGATGCCATGGCAGTTAGATAAAATAAGGAAGTGATTTTTGTTAAATATCTAACTTAAACTTCTCTTAAGTCTAATCATTAAAAATGTAATCTGTTCTTTTCCTCTTAAGAAGTGGCTGCTCTTCTCTCCACATTGTATGCCTCTACCGGTGAGCGTTATGGCGTCATCAAAACCCTCCAGCCATTCAGAAATCCAGTTCTGGAAGGGCAGAGACTCAAATCCATCCATTATCCCTGGTGAGAGCTTGTACATTTACTTGTACTGTATATAGTTCTGCCAATAATGCTTAACTTGAATAATTTAATATGCAGTACACCCAAGTGAGTAATGATTCTGGCTCTTTAGGTGTGCTGTTTCACTCTGGCTTTTGCTGGTGAAGCCGTGCAGTAACCGTTTTTGTGGACTTCTGCACCACATCGACGCTGAAAATAACTACGCCTCTCCTACAGTGTTTCTGACTGACTCTGGTAAAGCTGTGAACTTCTCAGATCTCAATTACTCTTGATTCTGATCACTTAAGCTTATTTTTGGTCTGATTTATTTAGGTAAGATTCATGTCCAGGTTCATGGAGATGCAAGCCGCTCATCTGCGTTCCTGTCAGCATTTAAAGTTCCTCTTTATCAGTGGTGTCGAATCAACCTGGAGATTCTGGGACGAATGGTGAGACACAGTAGACTACTGATTAATACATTGAGTTTTGGCTGAAGATCACAAGGTTACCTATAGTCAGGGTGCGAATTACAGGGGGGTTATTTTATCAGGGGGACCAATTAACGCTTGATCCCACCTGAAGGAGGTCAAAACAAGATGTATGGGCGGGTCAGTTGTTTAATACTGAGAAATAGTTCACTCTGATCTGTATTTTAAATAATAATGTTAATAATTAAAATATTAGATAATATAAATATACATTTGACCACCCCTATAACGGTTCAAATCATTGTTAATGTATAATTGCACCAATCAGTATATTCGTGAAAAAAGTCTGAAAGTGGCAGATCTAGAGCACCAATAGATATCGTGTAGACATATCATGTAGACACCAATAGACATCGTGTTCACAAGACTTTGTTTTCTCGTAAAATAGGTATTTGTATCTGTATCTGTTTGTATCTGTATTTATATTTATCTGAAAATAAAATCAAATTAGACGCATAGTTTGTAGTTTAAGTAACATCTGAAATAGCTAATCAGAGAATACTGTAGGTCAGAAAACACTAAATATCTCTCAAAATGCTGAACACTTAAATATGTTTTATTAGTAAACTAGATGACCGAAGCATGTATTACACAAACTAACCGAAATAGTCGACCCCCCCTGATCGTCAATGTATAATTCGCACACTGCCTATAGTGATCTGTCACGCCACATTAAAGGCGCAGTTCACCCCAAAAATGAAAATGCCGTCATCATTTACTCATGCTCAACTTCAAATTCTTTTTTTCTTTCTTCCGTTGAGCACAAAGGAAGATATACTGAAAAATGTTGGGGAATAAACAGCCATTGACCTCCATAGCAGGGACGCTTTTAGGATTTTCGTTTTAGGGTTGCTCAGATCCTTGTGGAAAATTAAAAATATATTAGCTTAATAATAAATTTATAAGTAATAAAAGTAATAGTTAGGCATAGCATTTGAGTACTGAATGAGCTAAATAAATGGTCGCTGAGAAAGCTTATCTCATAGCAATTTCAAGAAAACGTGCAAATAGAAAACACCGGCAAATTAAGAAAACATCTTCACTGGTTTGACAGCACGTGCACTGCAAATCCTCACAATGCAAACACAAATGAGAACCATGCTGCAAAGCCTCACAAGGCAAATACAAATAGAAAAACGCGCTAACGCCCCCTTAAAGTTGTCCTAGCGACGCTCATGTTCCAAACATTCCTCAAAATATCTTTTTGTTCAACAGAATAAAGAAATTCATAAATGTTTAGAATCACTTCAGTGAGCGTAAATGATGAACTGTCCCTTTAAACAGCGTCAAAACGCATTTATTGTTTGAAGTCCTGATTATAGGGTAAAAATTTAATTGAATTGAATTTCATATACTTTGGCTAACTATTCATTCTTTCATATTTGACACTCATTTTTGCATATTTCCCTCTCTCGTATAGGCCACAATATCTATTGCATGTTTTGAAGGACAGGAGAAATTTGTGCAATCGGCTGAACACACGTAAGACTCCTCATTTAAAACTTCTTTTACCTAGTTGTTTCTGTAAAAAAAAAAAAAAGAATTATTATTGTTGTTGTTATTATGGTTATTGTTATTATTGTTGTTGTTGTATTATTATTATTATTATTATTATTATTATTATTATTATTATTATTATTATTATTATTATTGTTGATGTTTTTGTACAGATTTGGCATGAACATCATGCTGGATGACACGCACGGATATTTTGTGATTGGTGGAGGTAAATTCATACAGGGTGTTGAAGGATATTATGGACCGGTTACATACTATCGCACACGGGGGCTCTCAGCTGACCGGGTATGATTTTGATACCATTTTTATGATTTTATATTATGATTTATACTTGTATTTGTACATAAAGAAGAGGTTTTAATACAAAGTAACCTACATTTGCATTTTTGGCATAAAGTGGTTTGTTCTTTAGCCAATCGGGGGGAAAAATGTTAAAGAGCTAATAATTTTTACCTTTTTAATTATTTATTCCAGCCAAGCTAAAAGAAATAAGACATTCTCCAGAAGAAAAATATTATAGGAAATATTGTGAAAAATGCCCTTGCTGTGTAAAAATGTGTGTGTGTGTGTGTGTGTGTGTGTGTGTGTGTGTGTGTGTGTGTGTGTGTGTGTGTGTGTGTGTGTGTGTGTGTGTGTGTGTGTGTGTATGTATAAATTTTTTCATTATTTATTTTTATATATTTATTTTAATTTTATATTTATTTTATTTATTTATTTTGTATTTATTTAATTTTTTGGTTTTATTTATTTATTATTTGTTTTCTTTCTTTATTTTATTTGTTGTTGTTTTTTTGTATTATTATTATTATTATTATTATTATTATATTTAATATTTATTTTTATTTATTCAGTATTAAGTATTTTTTGGTTTATTATTATTATTATTATTATTATTATTATTATTATTATTATTATTATTATTATCTTTTATTTTTATTATTATTATCTTTTATTTTTATTTTATTTATTTTTTTGAGAAATTTGTCAAATCTAGTGGTGTGAAAAATATTGAAAAAGCTTATTGAAATACCACAGTATTTTATGGCTTCAAATATGTCAGCATCATCAAAATATTTTTCTTCTAAATATGCCTGACATGATATTACACTGAAGGAAATTTTATTTTGTAAATGTGTATATTTTGTAAATCATAGTTAAAATGTATGGTAGTCATTTTTTCTCTGGCTCAGAACTACTTCAATAAAAATGCTTTACTTTACTTTGATCATTTTGATGCTTTAAAACCCCTTTTCATCTTTGATTCTTATACAAAAATATATTTTATTCCGTTGTACTAAGCATAATAATACCATACATCTTCCCAGGCAGAGATTCACCTTCCTCACGTATTATCAAAAGTGAATATAACCGGATGGTTCCAGTCTTGTCAGAACTTCAGATCAGAACTTGTGCTCTTTTCTTCTCTCACTGTAAAGAGACCTTCAGGTAAATACCACAGGTGTCCACTAGCTGGCACTATAGATCAATATGTATTGAATTGTGTGTAGTAACAAAATGTATTGTGTTGACGTGCAGACAGCTGTTTGGACACATACTCTGAGCTGCTACTGAATCACAGCACAGTGAACTCAACGGAACAGCTCATGCTCTTTCAGTCATCAGCAGATCCTCATAGAAGAGCAGTTGCACAGCTGACTAAACAACTCACACAGAAATATGGTAAGATTGAAAAGATTAAACGGTTAAGTGTATAATATATAATGTACACTACCATGCAAAAGTAACAATTAAAAATAACACTCTTATTCAGCAAGGTTGCATTAAATTGATCAAAAGTGATATTAAAGTGCATAACGCTTGTGACCTTTTTCATCATTGAAATTTTTTTTTAATTTACTATAAAATCTTTCTTTATTTCTTTCTTTCTTCTATTTATTTAATTATTTATTTTTTATTCATTTTTATTTCTTTTTCTTTTCTATTTATATATTTTGATCCATTCATTTTTCTTTCTTTCTATTTATTCTTTTTTTTCTATTATTTATTTATTTATTTATTTATTTATATTCTATTTATTAAATTCGATTTCTTTTTTTAAGGGATTTTGTTTGGAAATTTTACTTCTTTCTTTCTTTCTATTTTTTCTATTTATTTATTTTGATCTTTTTTTTTAACTGTTTCTTTGTTTATATTTCTTTTTTCTATTTCTTTATTCTTTCTATCTTTGTTATTTATTCTTTTTATTTTTTTATATTTTTCTTTTCTATTTTTCTCTTTTTTCTTATTTTTTTTATCTTCCTATTATTCATTTTATTTATTTATATTTTTCTTTCTTTTCAATTTATTTATTTCGATCTATTTGTCTTTCTTTATATTTCTCTTTCTTTGTTTCTTTGTTTTTATATTTCTTTTCTTATTCTTTCTATCTTTATTTTTTAAAATATTTTATCTATCTATCTATCTATCTATCTATCTATCTATCTATCTATCTAT
>CAIGQV010019070.1:7153334-7204662 GCA_903798115.1 Danio jaintianensis | reverse complement strand
GTGTGATATTGCTCATATAGTTGATTATTACAGTTACTAATAAATTATAAATATTCTTATACTATTAATACATTTTATTATTATTATTATTAGTAGTAGTAGTAGTTGTAGTAGTAATAGTAGTGGTATATTATTTATTAATTTAATTATTTATTAAGATTTCTATTACATTCTAAGTATTATTAAACTATTAATACATTTGTTTATTAGTAGTAGTAGTAGTCTTATTTTTATTATATTTGATTATTACAATTTCTATTAAATTGTAAGTATTAATAAACTTTTGTTTACGTTTATTTTTATTATTATTGTTATTATTATTATTATTATTATTATTATCATCTTTGTTATTGGTGGTGGTAGTAGTAGTTTTTTTTAATTATATTTGATGATTATAATTATTATTATTATTATTATTATAAATGTAATAACAGCAACGAGTAGTAGTTGCTTATTGTAATGTGAATTGTTTTTATTGATTATCATGAACACTATCCTAGATCTGAAGCGCTGCGTGTGTGTGTGTCAGCACTCCTGCTGAGGTGTGTCTGATGTCCAGTTGCTGTGTTTTTCTTCTGCCTCCTGGAGCTCAATCCTTACTGTCTGCATGTGTTTGTTTCTCTCTCAGCTTTGATCCGGACAGGAGATCTGATCTATGGAGAAAGCCAGCATTCTGAAGCAGCACAGATGTACAAGCGAGCGGCTCTCAGGAATGAACCACAGGTACGGCACACCTGTACACGCCATGCAAATCTGCTGACGCTCACCTGAAAAAATAAACTGCTTTATTGGCATTGATGATCGCATCAAAAACCTGTAACATCCATGCAGACGTTTCATCCACAAAAAGCCTCTTGCTCGTAATAAAAAGATCTTTAGAATGGATGGATAGATAGATAGATAGATAGATGATAGATACAGAAAATGTACTATATTTAGTAATTGAATAATCTCAAGTTGTTATTTGGAACAGCTCAGCTTGTTGTTTTCAATATAATATAATATAATATAATATAATATAATATAATATAATATAATATAATATAATTGCTAACAAGATTTTTAACTCTTTATCAAAGAGCTGCGCTAGATTATCCAGAAATACAACGTTTATTTCAGAAATTGATACATTGCTTGTGATACTTCACACATTTCCGTACGCCAACAAATACTGAGCAGATGCAGTACGTCTAAGCTATGGAGAGACACACACCAAACAGCAGCAGGGGAGAGGTTTGCCACTCACTGGGTTCTCAACTCTCCGCCACATTCTGTTTTTATATTCTGCACTTTGTTTGTCAAAGTCATCTGCGTTAAAGTGACTGCATTCTGTATTTTGCCTTTGCTTGTACGGTGGCTCTGAACTGTCAAAACATCTCTCAAATCGCTTTTCGGATGCGGAAAATCGAACCCGATTCGTTTTTTTTTATGACGGACGAAATACTGTGTTAATACGATTGACACAATGTGTGGTCAAATTAATTTTTTAACGTTACAGATGAAAATTTCGAATTCAGTGAGCAATAACCTTTAGTCTAACAGCAATATTTATTGTAGGCTGTACAGAATTTGCTTTGTTCTAACAGATGTTTTATTTATTTGTTCTAATTGGCAATATTTATTTATCCTAACAAGCTGCTATTTGCATTTTCAATATTTTTTAAACTAGCAATTTTTCTATCAAGTTATTAATTAATTATTGAAAAAAGTATTAATTATTATTGTTAGTTAATGTCCATTTTGTTGTTCTTTTTTTAGCATTAAATAAATAATTTATTTATTGATTTCTAGTTATTTGTTCTCCTTTATTTTCTTTTTAAGCAATTTTTCTATCAAGTCATTAAATAATTAAATTATTTATTTATCCTCCAGCTTTTCTTTTCATTTTTTTAGCAATTTTTCCTGTCAAGCAATTAATTCATTTATTTTTCTTTTCTTTATGCTATTCACTCATGTGATTTCTCTATCTCCTCAGGGCTGGTATAATCTGGGTCTGCTTGTCCAGAACGGAGCGTCTCTGCCCTTCAGTGTCCTTTCTGAGCTTCATTTAGTGCACCTTCACCTAACAGACAGACAAAAGCTTCTCTGCACCCTCTTCCAGAGGTAAAACAACACCATTCAGACATTATCAACTCCTTACAGCTCAACCATTCATCAATTATACTCTATATTATCTGTCTTGTCCCCAGATGTAGAGAAACCAACAGCACTGATGCATACTTGCCCTGTTCACTGGCTCTGTTCAGTGCACACCTACAGGCTTTACAACTACATCAGGACACTGCTATAAAGGTTTGCTATATACATTTTATTTAACTGTACTATTTATTTAGAATTTCATTTTTTATTTTATTTTATTTAATTTAATTATAAAAAAAATTATTTAAGTGTATTTTAGTTAAATAAAAATTTTATTTAAAATTTTATTGTATTTAATTTAGTTATTTTTTATTTTAATAATTAATTAAATTTATTTTACTCTAGTTTTTATTTATTATTTTTTAAAATATGGAAATGAGGAAAATAAATTAATAGATTTTTAATGTATTTAATAAAATTTGTATTTTAATTAACATTTTAAATTATTTATTTTATTAAAATATATTTATTTAACTTTTAAAATAATTTAAATTCAAATAAATAAGGAAAATAAATAATTTAATTTGTTAAACTAAGGAAATAAATATTTTAATATAAGTAAAAAAAAAAATTTTTTAATTTAATTTATTTTAATTAAATTGTATTTATTTATTAAATATTTTATTTTTATTTTTGTATTTATTTTAAAATAATTTCAATTAAAGTAAAAATGGGGAAAATCAATCTTTAATTTAATTTGTTTGCATTTTAAAGTGCATATGATTTGAAAGCATGGAGAATGTTTAGTCATTTAAAGCACATAAAAAAAAAAAGTCAACAACAACAAAATGCGAAACAAAAGAAACAGCCTGCTTGAACTTGTAATTGTTAACATTTATAATGATTTCTCTGACCAGAGAGTAAATATTTAGTGACTGTCTTCTCTGTTTTTGAAGCTCCTTGCCACAGTTTCAGCCGCCATCGGGACTTTATCTTTTCTATTCGGACTCTTTAAATGGAGGACGACAACTTTTCACCAAACATCAGCATCCGGACAGAACCAACAACAACAGGAGGAGGAATAATGAAGAAAACCACTAGTTAACTTATTTTTAATTATCACAATATTCTCTAAGATTTCCTCTATGGAAAGCACTTGTTTACAATACATTTTAAATAGGAAATCTTATTATTTTAATCCCTACTTTGTGCCTTTGAGGAACACAAAATGCAGTATATCTCAATGTATTTTTAAAGTAGCATCATTTTACATTAAAACTACGGTTATATTAAACAACATTGATTCACTTTTGACTCCTTTTAAAGAAACTTTTCTAAATTAATCCCATGCCCTCAATACAATACACTTGTTTGCTTTTTAATCCTCGTGTTTATACCATCAAGGAATACACAGTGAAATAACTTGAACTTGAAAGCAAAATCTTACATTCAAAACTGCAACACTGTTTATCACACATTATTTTTTTAGGCAAACTTTTATTTTTTTATTATTTTATTTTTATAGTCCCAATATTCTCTAAAGTAGGTGATTACTGTGAATGAGTCCAAAGAGCTGAATTATAAAAAAACAAAAAACACATCACTATAATAATCATTCATTCATTCATTTTCTTTTCGGCTTAGTCCCTTTATTAATCTGGGGTCGCCACAGCGGAATGAACCGCCAACTTATCCAGCACATGTTTTACACAGCGGATGCCCTTCCAGCTGCAACCCATCTCTGGGAAACATCCATACACACTCATTCACACACATACACTACGGACAATTTAGCCTACCCAATTCACCTATACCGCATGTCTTTGGACTTGTGGGGGAAACCGGAGCACCCGGAGGAAACCCACGCGAACACGGGGAGAACATGCAAACTCCACACAGAAACGCCAACTGACCCAGCTGAGCCTCGAACCAGCGACCTTCTTGCTGTGAGGCGAACGTGCTACCCACTGCGCCACCGCGTCGCCACTATAATAATCAGCAACCACAAATTTGCATATTTAAATTAAACCATCTATCATGCTCCAGATCTGCTCTAATGAAGAATTAAATAAACATTGGAACTAAAATTCTGACTCAATGACCTGAGAATGAGTAAAATGTTCAGCAGCAACATTATTAGAGTGAACTATTGCTTTAATAAGACCTTAAAGAGCAAAATTGGATCATTTCAATTGGATAATTGGATAAAAATATTTTAAAGTGATAGTTCTGTCATCATTTACTCACTCTTCACTTATTCCAAACCTGTTTGACTTTCTTTCTGCTGTTGAACACAAAAGAAGATATTTTGAAGAATGTTGTAACCGGTAACCATTGACTTTTGACCATTGACAAATACTATGGAAGTCAATGGTTACTGGTTTCCAACATTCTTCAAAATATCTTCTTAAAAATTTAAGGCAACCAGGATTTTTTTTTACAGTGTATTATTTAAAAATGTGTTGAAAAAATATTATCAGTCAGAATCAGAAAGAGCTTTATTACCAGGTATGTTCACACATACGAGGAATTTGTTTTGGTGACAGAGCTTCTACAGTGCAACAGAATTACAGAGACAGGACAAAAAACAGATAATAAATATATTTTAAAAATAAAAGTAATAGTGAATTCAAATATACAAATTGACAAGTGTATGTACAGGAATATTACTATATACAACGTTATATGGCAGCTGTTATGTGCAAATTAGCATGTAAAATATGTTGTTAAATAAGTGTTTATGTGTATAAAAAGTGTATAGCAAGTAGTGATGTTTGTTCCATAATTACTATCATTCAAGTGTTCATGAGATGGATTGCCTGAGGGAAGAAACTGTTTCTGTGTCGGGCTGTTCTGGTGCACAGTGCTCTGTAGCGTCGACCAGAAGGTAAAAGTTCAAAGAGGCAGTGTGCTGGGTCTGAGGGGTCCAGAGTGATTTTGGCAGCCCTTCTGCTTGCTCTGGATAAGTACAGTTCTTGGAGAGTAGGGAGGATTGTACCAGTGATTCGCTCAGCAGTCCGAACTATTCGACGTAGTCTTCGGAGGTCGGATTTCGTAGCTGAGCTAAACCAGACAGTTATTGAAGTGCAGAGGACTGATTCAATGATAGAAGTGTAGAACTGTTTCAGCAGCTCCTTTGGAAGGTTGAACTTCCTCAGCTGACGAAGGAAGTACAACCTCTGTTGAGCTTTTTTTGACAATGGAGTCAATGTGAGTGTCCCACTTCAGATCCTAAGAGATGGTGGTGCCCAGGAACCTGAATGACTCCACTGCTGCCACAATGCTGTCCATGATGCTCAGTGGGGGGAGAGCAGGGGGGTTTCTCCTGAAGTCCACTATCATCTCCACTGTTTTGAGCGTGTTCAGCTTCAGGTTGTTGTGACTGCACCAGACAGCTAGCTCCTTAACCTCCTGTCTGTAAGCAGACTCGTCACCGTCCTGAATGAGGCCGATAAGTGTGGTGTCGTCTGCGAACTTCAGGAGCTTGACAGAGGCGCAAGCGCAGGTTGCCAGATTGACCAACAGGAGCGAGTCTGACGGTAAAGGCTGATTTAAACCGTGTTCTAAATAAAAACAACAGCACACGATAGAAGGAATATTTTCCATATTAAAAGGAGTTTTTGTTCTAACCAACACCTCGAATTGATATATTAGAAACGGCTTCTATTTCTTGCAGCTAAACAACACGATAAACTGACAGTGCTGTTTACCTCAGGTACACCTCATGTGCTTTATTTAGTGTTAAATGCAAACAATGTGAGTTTAAATGCCATTTTACATTACATTTATTGTCATACTACTGAAAGCAGCAGCAGATAGTTCACCTCAGATCTTGACAATAAAATAAACTTTAGAACTCTGAAATAATTAAACCAACACATAGTGATTCAGCTTGTACATTTAATTATGTTAAAGAGGTTTAATATGTATTAATTAGATTATAAACCTTACCATTTCGGGAGTGAGTGCATATTCTGTGCTTCTGAATGGCTCTGTTTAAATTTCTGTCATGTTTTGTCTGGTGCAAACAGCCAAATTGCTTATCACTGCAAATCTCGTCACGTAGCATGTTGTTAGGACACGGGGTTACAATGTAACCTGCTCACCTAATGTTTACACTGGTAATATTTATATTATTTGCTAATTAATCTGTGTCTCATTTCGGAGTCTGCTACTGTCCACCGAAGGTCGCATTTCGGTCACGGGCGCATGCTTTGAGAGTCTTCCTGACTGAATGAATGAAATATGCGGTTTTCCACCAAGGCAACCCGGAGTGCTGAAATATAATTGACTAAACTGGCATTAAAGAATTAAAAGAACCAAAAGACAGAGTTCCTGTATGGAAAAGACATTTCCAAAGCAGAATATTTGACTTCAGCATTGTTTTTCAGATAAACAAGAATGTTCACTTGGCATGTTTCTTAAATATCTGCAAACATATTATGGTGTTTTTATGCTTTAGAAGAGTCAAAAACTTACATACAGCACCTTTGAACAGCACTAGAAATATTGGTCAAAAATAAAAATATCAAAGCTAATAAATTTCTCCAACTTATTTACTGTCATCATGGAAAATACAAAATAAATTAGTTATCAGAAAGTTAAAAATGTGTTGAAAAAAAATATATTCTGTGTTAATTAGCACTTCAGAAAAAATTTGTTAAAAAAATCTAAATCTAAAAAAAGATCTAAAAAAAATAAATAAATCGAATCTAATTTTGTCTTTAACTTTAAATTCTTCTTTAAGAGGCCTCCCCATCATTTAAATGACCAGCATTTACAAAAGAACTCCATATTAGCTAAGTTGAATTCCCATTGAACTTGTTGGCTTGTTTCTGACACCTGATTTCTTCAGAGAGTTGTGGATGTAGCACTTTGGTGTCTCAAGGCAAGCTCATTTTTCACTCTCCTGGAGGTTGGGGATCCCGCCGGGGCCCTCTCTCTGACTGATGCGAACAGCAGGTGTTCAGCAAGCTGTGATGCGCCACACACTGCAGCGCAACCTTAATTAAAACAACACCAAAAGCTGAATAATCCCCTGACGGAGCCACTGCAGCACAGCGGGTACGGTATGTTTACATGGACATCACTTATCCAAGTATTTACCTTTTCTGTATGTGTCATAAAATTAAGGGTAATCATGAGTAAGGTTGTGTTCATGTCTATACTGCACTTCGATGATGCAACTAAAATGTCTTAAAGGGATAGTTCACACAAACATGAAAATTGTCATTTATTCTCAATCCACTTTTTTTGTAAACCTTTTTTTCTTTTAACACAATGGAAGATATTTTGAAGAATGTTCATAATAATTTTGTTGCTACTTTATAGCTGTCAATGGCTGCTGAAGTCTTCAAAATATCTGCTTTTGTGTCCAACAGAAGAAAGAAAGTCATAAAAGTTTAGATCCACTTGATTGTAAGTACATGATGAGAAAATGGTGATTTTTTTGGGAGGGGTGCCTTCACTCTAAAAAAATGCCTTCACTCTAAAAAAACTCTAAAAAAAAATGTGGGGTTATTTTAACCCAATTCTGGGTGTAATATGGACATGTCCCAAATTTAAAGGGATAGAAAAGTCTGTCATCATTTGCTCACCGGTTACAAATATTTATCAGTTTCTTTTTACTGTTGAATACAAAAGAAGATATTTTGAAGAATACGAATCCCCACAGTGATCCTGAAGGCCAGCCTGACCTCCCGCCAGTGCCCTACTCACACCTGCAGCTTCTCCACGATGGACGTCCTTCTTCAGCCTCCGGTGCCTAGACTGCTGCTCCACATAGGAAGTTTGGCCAGAAGAATAATGGTCATGCCCAACAGAGCCTAGTTACTCTAGAGGTTTTTTTTTTACTTCACTTCGTCAATTGGTGGTGTTTTTTTTTTTCCTCGCCACTGGCTTGCTTGGATTAGGACTTGTGGAGCTGTGCTTCGGTGGATTTGCTCTACAGTGTTTGAACGTCCAACAGTGAAATTTAAACCACACTGAACTAAACTACACTGAACTTCAACTCTGTAATCTGGACTCCACTAGAACTATGTTAAGCTGCTTTGACACAATCTATATTGTGAAAAGTGCTATATAAATAAACTTGACTTGAATACTTGAAACTGGTAGCCTTTGACATCCATAGTAGAAAAATAGTCAATGTCTACTGGTTTCCAAGCACTTGAGAGTGAGTAAATGATGACAGGATATTCATTTTTGGGTGAACTATCCCTTTAATATCTGAATATTGTTGTCCAATGTAAGTTGTTGTCCATAATTTATGCATTGCATGTGTTTGCGTCGCGTGTGTTGTAATTTACTCCAGGCACAGATATTTGAACATATTAAAATAACAAGAAACATTTTATTACTGACACTTTATACAATGTTAATTTTAACATTAATAGCTAAAAATGAATAATAATCAAATTGTGTACAATGTGTTCAATGCAAAACGCTTGTTTTCACAAACACAAGCAAAACGCAATAGCTTCACAAAGAAATATTTTAGTTAATTGTAGAGTTTTATTACTCATTAAAATAATGTGATATACTTGGAACGTGTGGTTTTGTAACAAAAACGTTTTAAAACATGTTTCATATGCCCCTAAAACTTTAAATGTTAGTTCACAAGTAAATATATTAAAAAAGTCGAAGTAGCAGTACAAGTTATTTTACTTCAAATTCTCATGTTTAACCCTTGATAGGGCACTCATTGAAATGCACATTGGAAAAAAACCTGGAGTGTCTTATTACAAGACTTTTTAAAATATATTTTTTAATCATATATATATATATATATATATATATATATATATAAATAAATAAATAAACGTATAATTGTTATGATTACCATGTATGGTTCTTTGCACCATAAAAGTAGCCATTAGTAATTAGTCTTGAACTGTACAACCAACTTATGTGTGAAAATTATTTCTACACTTTAATTTTTCTTCCTAAATTGCATCCTGTTTCTAAATTGCATTTTCCTTTTTCTGCTTATTGATGATGGCAATAATAATAATAATAATAATAATAAATCAAGGTGAGCTCTGTCGAAATCAAAATAAAATTTTATTTTGGGATTTATTTTTTCTCTCCAGTCACTTTAAGGAAACAGTATGATGATTTTTCTCCATCAACATATTATTATACATTTATGTTGGTTATGATTTTTCACATTTTCAGTGCAAATAAGACTTTAATAAGAGTTTTTTATAAGTACAAAACAAAACAAAACAAAAAACATTTATACAATCTATAATACTTTTTACACAAATGATAAGGAAAAAATACTACTAATAATAATTAAAAAGACAAACAAAAAAACAAGCACCAGTCCATCCAAACATGCACAATATAGAGTAAATAATATACACCATTAAGTTTTACTTGATCAAACTCAAAACATTGAAAATGGAGTGGAAAAGTAAGAGTAAAATTGTCTATGAATCAATCATAAGTGCCCTACTTTCAACTCTTAAAAAGATACGCAAGGAAGAGGCCCCAGATTTTTTCAAACTTTTTAGGAGGATCTGCTCTAGCAAAACGAATTCTTTCAAGCTTAAGAGCAGCAACCATTTCAATCAGCCATTTATGAAAAGTAGGTGGTAAAGTGGACTTCCAATCCATCAAGATCACCCTTTTAGCCACCACCATACCAAACATAATAGACATATGCTGATTATGTGACCATGCTAACACAGGGTCAGAGCATCCAAACAGGGCTAATTCAATATCTGGACTAATGTTTTCTCCTAAAACATTTGAATAAAGCTGAAAAATATTCTTCCAAAACTCAGAGCATCTCAGGGCAAAACTGATCTCAGGGCAAAACCAAAAAGTATGAGCATACGTTCCTTCTGAACTCTTGCATGCAAATAAGACTCTTTTACCATCTGTCCTGGGACAATGGATGAAAAATAGCCTTTTGTCTAACTCTGGTGCATTTGCATCAATAATAATTAAAGTACACTGTCTCTGACAAATAAACCAATAAATAAATATGCAAAATGGAATGTCAGATTTGGTTGTCTGCGTTAAATTAAATTTACAAATGTGATATTATATACATTTAACAGGCATTAAATGTGTGTTCTAAGTCAAATAAAATGTTAAAATTGGATGAAATAATGTTCCTATAGTCATTCAGTGTAACAGACACAGACAAGTATATAAAGCAATATTTCAAATAATTTATGAGTACTTTGAGGCTGTGATCTTTAAATAGAGTCTTTTACCATGTCATAAAATGATTCTGCTCTAAATATGTTGCTCTCTAATATAAGTATTATTAAAATAAAGTAATTAAACATGGCACATTCTAAACCAGGGGTCACCAAGTTTTCACCAAAATAGTTTTTTTGTGTAAGCAAATATTTTCCAGTACTTTAAAAATACTCAAAAATGTATCTGTCAATGTGTAAATCAAATATAATTGTTTGAAAACAAAGTCACACAAGTGCCAATTTCACATCTGTCACATCCATAACAGAGAGATGTCACATCCAAGCTTTTCCCTCACATCCAAGCTTTTCCCTCAAAAATGTAAAATAAAATAACATTTTTGTTCTTTAGAGAGCCAACTCTTATCCTGTTGATAAGCATTATTTCTTTTGGGTTGTGCAGTTTAATTCACAGAATTTCTACAAAGTATGCTGTATACTGTAAACTCGCAGACCTTTTTAGGTCACATCCATAACGCATCTTTATTTTCCTCATTTAAAATATGTTTACAGATTAATTTTTTTGATTCCATAACTCTGTGGTTAGTTATTTTGGAAAATATAAACAGATGTATTCACATTCAATGTAATGTTAACATATACTTTCTCTGTCAAATGTAGTTTTGAGTTTTTACTGCAAATGTCACATCCATAACACTGGAATGGACCCTTTTCACATTTCCGGGTTTCTCAGTGGCAGAAGTCGTCATAATTGGGTAAACGTAGAGCGCAGTGAATGGGAGAGTTTTTTTATTATTATTCTTTTTTTTTTTTTACAATCCTATAGACCATTTTGAGGGATGTAAACAATAACAATGGTCCTAACGCGTTTCCTGTTTTACATTTTTAGTTTCCATAGCTTCAGAGAATCCAAAAAGCTCCACATATTGATAAATAATCCTATGGCAGGTGTTTTAATGTGAAGTTATCATTGAATTGCCTCTTGTTACAGTTATGAAATAGTTTGACAACAAGCAGGAAATGTTCATGGGCCAATGACATCACCTCATTGAAATGGTCTATTAGCTGAAATAATAAAAGAAAAAGTCCATTATGGTGTTAAGACTTTCATAAAAAGAAAATGTGTGAGACTGATAACAACAGCCAGAAGAGAGAACTAGGGGAGAGCAGGGCACACAAAAAAGTGCCAGGAGTAAAAATGTTACTATTTACCCCACCTGCGGGGAAAGTTGTAACAGACAAAGGGTTAGTTGTAACACGTGCTTATAAAGTCAGATTTCACACAATTAATTTAAATTCAGTTTACTTTAAATAGTGTATTTCCTCAGTACTTGAATCATTTTTTTTAATTCTACATAGCACAGCGTGTTTATTTATTTATCTATTGGATAAACACATTTGAATTTATTTGCATTATTATACATTATTATACAATTATTATTATACATTATTAGCAATAAAATTATTATTTCTTTATTAAAGTTTTTTTTTTTATTATATAAAAAGTTCCCAACATTACACTCAAAATTCAACAATTATTTTGTTAGTTTAATTGGTGTCCAACAGTGTGTGGCTTAATTGTAACACCCTGTTACAACTAACCCCGCTGTGTCGTGTTTTCCTCAAAACTGGGTAGCAGTCACAGTGTTTTTTACATCTTTCAAAATGGTTCCATCCTTTAGCCTAGAAGACGGTAATCACAACAATATAAGATTTTACGTACATACTTTCACAGATTTTTTTAAATAAAAAAATATCGAGTATAATAAAAAATATAATAAAAAAATGGTTTCTTCTGTGTTTCTCATCCAAATTTCGCCGTACTTTTTCAATAATTGGCTGGAGGACGTCTGCCGACACTGTGGTGAAAACCTCAGAAGCATGCCATGGTTAACCCTGAGTAAATACCTTAAAACTCTGTTACATTTTACCACTCGTTACTCTGTGCCCTGCGCTCCCCTGCGTCAAATCTACTGTCCATAGACGCTGTTACAAATGCCTCACACAAGCTGTAATTAGCTTTTTGTAATTTGATGCAAAGATTATACAATATATACATAAATACATATAAATGTACACACATTTAAAAACAAAATCTAAATATTAAAAACTTTAAATGATTTAAGGTTTTCATGACCGTTAAATGCTTCATAATAGTCTTGTGAAAAGGGTCCATTGCTCAGCTCCAACCATGATTAAACACACCTGAACCAATTAATTAGGACCTGAAGTGGCACTTGATAATTACAGACAGGTGTGTTTGGTCAGGGTTGCAACTGAAATCTGCAGGAAGGTAGATCTGGTTTAGTGACCCCTGTTCTAAAGCATGACGTTCTTAAAATTATACCTGGTTAAAAACCCGAATGTACTGTATTTAATGTATTGTGAATGGCTTGTTTTTCAGGAATGGCTGTGGAGTGTTTGTTCCTCACTCATCAGGAGTTTGAGCGGTCTCCAAAGTGCTCTGTTCTCCAGGGTGGATCTCCACAGGGCTCTCTGGCTCCTCCTCCTCTAGGACGTCCTCATCTGCTTTCCTCTTCTCATCCTCGAGGTGAGTGCTGAGGCGCAGACCAGTGTTTTCGCACCCCATCGCCTCATTCTTGTCAAAGTCCCGGAAATTGTTCTTGGCCCCCATGATGTATTTGCCCAGGATGTTGGCCTGGTCTGGTTCACCTTTCTTCTGCCACTTCAGCTTCTGCTGGAAGTCCTTCATCTCAGTGTGCAGTCGGCCCACAACTTTATTCAGCTCGGTAATTCTGTTTCCGACGTCTGAGCGGCACAACAGTTAATGCAGAGACAACAGAAGTGTTTAGAAGAGCTTATACTACAGTATTATAATAAATAATAATACGTTTTTATTTGTATAGCACTTTTCCTACATACATGCAACTCAAAGCGCTTCACAAACAAGCAAATACTAAGAAACAACATCAGTATCAGGTAAAATTAAAATAAAAAAACGGTTAAACAAATAGGCCTATAGACCATTTCAATGTGGTCATGTCATTGGCCCTTGAACATTTCCTGCTTGTTCTCATACTATATCATAACTGTGACAAGAGGCAATTCAATCATATTTTCACGTTAAAACAGCTATCATGACATTATTTATCAATATGTGGACCTTTTTGGATTCTCGGAAGCTATGGAAATTAAAAATGTTAAACAGGAAATACATTAGGACCATTGTTATTGTTTACATCCCTCAAAATGGTCTATAAAAAAACTAATGTATAAACACACACACGCGCACACACACACACATAATGGGCCGTAATGGCAGCTACACAGTCATTTTCACGGAAACGCAGCACAAACCGCTCATGTTTCCAATTGTTTCAAGCTACGAATATTTGGATCACATATCAAAGTATAAATTGTGGGCACTTGCAATCCATATTCTGCACCCGCAGCTATTTTACAGTCATTTAAAACCGTCATGTCCCTGTCAGAGCTTCAATTCTTACATCTAACATTATCTTTTGGATATTTCTCAGCGATTTAATCATTAGTGACGGCGTTATAGCACGTAGTGTCTGCTTTTATATTTGGTGTCGGTTTCTTTTACTGAGATTAATATTTGCTCATTCATTCACATCTGCTATGTTTACTTTTATTTTGCATTTTAACTTATACTTTAATTGCACATGACCTGCAAATTAGAATATAAACTATATAAAAAGCATACAAAGGCACTGACAGTTATAGGTACCATGGATTGGTATGGGTCTACCATTTGGCACAAATCCATAAGTTTCTCCTTTTCTGGCTGTTCTTTCTCTGAAGGAATTCTGCAGAAGCACAGCTCGGGTCTGTCCCCTCGTCGGTTAGTAATGTTAAGCCTTATTGCACAACTATTGTCCGGCTTTTTGGCTAAAAAAGAGAAATGAATGGTGTTCCCCTAATGGTGTGACGACATGTGAAAACTCAATCAATAATACTGCTAATACTTGATTCTGATTGGCTGATGAACATTCTAAGGTACACAGCAGGTCTTGACCAAGTTAAAGTTTCATAACATTCATCAGTACATGATTATTTTACGTTCATATCATATTATTTTACGTTCATATCATCATGCTGTATGATTTCAAGGTCAAGGTCAAAATTATTGTCTCTTTTAAAGGAGATTTGTTGTTAGAAAAAAGTTCTGCTGTACATAGACAGCCACAAGACGACATATAACATACACATTAAAAATCCTAATCCTAAAATACATCCTAATATAAATACAGTTCCATTCAAACAATCATTTAAAAATACAATGTGTACCCACCGCCCTCTGTCATGCCAACCGATGCAGTTATCTTATTCTTTTTACCATCCTACCGTAATTGCTAGTTAATCAATTTAATCGAAAATATTTGTTATATCTCAGCCTACTGCAGTCAAACATTCATTTTTGAGAACTGATGAAACATGTACCGATGACTATGTCTTTTTGCCGTTTTTATTTTCACATATCCACTAGAGGGGCATTGTGCACATTTTTGACAATCTCAAATACTTTACGTGGGCACGTTTTCTTATATGCCGCTGTGTATATTTCTGCATATCTCAACACATTAATATCTCTGCGTATCACAAGTTGTAATTTTTACTAAGTTATAATTTTGATTTTTATCTCATAATTTTGACTTTGGTAATTTAGGCATGATTTTTTTTCCGTACGTGGCAGAAACGGGCTTTCGTATAAACAGGCTTTTATATAATACAGTATTTGTCACACTTTATGGGATCAAATTTAACGTCAACTCCCCCTTCGATGATAATGCTGAAGCCAGCTGTGATTTAAATAAAACTTAAATAGCATCTTTTGAAAATGCAAGTGCAGAAAGTGGAAACGAGAGCGAAGTGAAAAAGACTGTAAACACACACACACACACACACACACACACACACACAAAATCAAATATGAGAGGAAAAACTGATTTTGTTTGCAATATGGAAAACGTTTAATTCAGGTTTCAGTTTTGTGCAATGTCCTTTCAAACTTAAATTTTTTTTTTTTTTTATTCATGCTCATTATCAATTCAATTCAACATATATTTATAAAGCACATTTAAAAACAACCGAAGTTGACCAAAGTGCTGTACATGGGAGTACTAAAGACAGCAAAGAAAATAAGAAAAGAAAATGTAAAAACACGTGAACTCGTTGTACCTTAATCTGCATTTATTTTTTTATTTTTGTGTGTTATAAAGTTTACACACGTTTTCAGAATTTAATTTACGCTTATTCTTTTTGGTCCCACTTAAGTGGCCTTAACTAATATGTACTTGCACTAAAATTAATCATTCGTAACAATGTACTTATTGTTTAAATGCATGTTTTTACATTGTACTTATGTTTGATTAAATGCATGCATGTAATTACATCTGTAGTTAATTTACGTAACTAGATTTGTAATTACACTGTTGACCATCCCTTTATCTGTTTTTAATCATATTTATTTTCGTGTTTCTTTTATTCTTGTTTATGTAAAGCACTTTGAATTACAACTGTGTATGAAATGTGCTATATAAATAAACTTGCCTTGCCTTGCCTTAAACCTCAACCCACTATTTAACCTATCCATACCAACAAACGTGTCCCTAACCCTACCTGTATCCCACCTCAAGAACACCAGAAGTGTTCTGCAATACATTATGAACACAGTAAGTACATTGTACTTACATCAAAATATAAATACATAGTAGTCAAGGACACTTAATATAAAGTGGGTCTTTACTTTTTGATTCAGGACTACAATACTTTTGCCATAAATTAGATTCCATCCACTCTGACAGTTTTTTGAAATACTGCATGTTTTTTTTTTTTTTTTTGGATCATTACCCAGAGAAGCAGAGAACATGACCTACCTTTCCGTGTGCTCTCCTCAAACTCTCTGCGTGCGGCTTCTATGTAGCGGTGCACTAGAGCTTTGGTGACCTGCAGGTGGTATGGCACTCTTCCCTCACCTTGACCTCCACCACTATTCAGGGCATTACTAGACTAAAAGAAAAAAAGAAAACGCCTCATCAGCTAAAATGAACCAAGAGTGATGGTGCATTTCGAGACAGAAGCAGATGCTCACCACTGATGTGATGGGAGGATATTCTGGAGCTTTCTTCTGGCAGCAGCAGCAGATCTTTTGGAAGATGCTTCTACACAAAAATGAGGATGAGACTGGATGAGAAGGTCATAAAAGTTCACTACAGGGTTTGATAGTTGTTGCTTATGAGGTTTTCTTACCGCAAGATGTAAAAGAAAGCCTTTGGAGAGGGGATGATATTGAAGGGAACTGGCATTGTGAGACCCTCTCTGAAGTAGCTGAGGTAGAGTTTAGATCGAGCAAACTTCCACTCAACATCTGCATCATCCTGCCAGAAACAGACATTATTTGACATACAGGACATATCTGATGTGTAGAAAGTTCAAACAAACTGTATTTATTTAGCTATTATGCAAAAATCACTTTTATAAGGGCTTTAAACACAGTTGTGTGGCAGCAGTGTGAATATAGCCAGCCTCTAATAGTAAAAGTAAATTAAGTCTGCAGAAACACTTTGATTGATATTCTCCTATTGTACATGTCATCAGAGGGGGAAAGCCCCGCCCATTAGTGACGATCTCTCTCTCATTAGCATAGACAGCCTTGAGTGAGAAGCAACCGTCTGCCATTAGTGTTTTGAATCTGCCGATATGCTGACACGTAAGCGTTTATAGCTCCAGCCTCTTTTGAAAAGAGGGCTGGGAGCACAATCTCATTTGAATTTAAAGCGACAGTCACCAAAACAGCAAAATTTGGATCAAAGCCTAAAAGAGACAGTTTCAAAGACTTATAAAACATTATTTGTGTGGTATTTTGAGCTGAAACATCACATACACACTTTATGGACATCAGAGACTTCATTCATTCATTTTCTTTTCGGCTTAGTCCCTTTATTAATCTGGGGTCGCCACAGCGGAATGAACCGCCAACTTATCCAGCATATGTTTTACGCAGCGGATGCCCTTCCAGCTGCAACCCATCACTGGGAAACATCAGAGACTTATTTTATATTTTATAAAAGGAGGCATAATAGGTTTCCTTTAAAATACATATTTGAAGAGTTTAGATGCAAAAACCTCTAAATGCCGCTTGATTTTTGATGTTTTTCTAAAATTAGCATTTTTCTCCGACTCTTGTGTGTAGGCTCAGAAATTTTACTTTTATAGGGACGAATAAGTTCTTTCCATTGCCTTTAAAGTGAAATAGCTGAACATAAACATAGGAGGCTGAGAAAAATGCTGAACTCTTCATTTGTAATACTATGAAACGGTTTTAAAAAATTCTTAGAAGCAAAAACTAAACAAAAAGACAGATCCCGAACTTTTGAATGGAAGTTTAAATTGTGGTTTTTAATCCACTGAAAGATCATTTTCAAAATAAATTCTTTATTGAAACAATTAAATATAAAAAATTGTAACTAACATTTTTAATTTAAATTAAAGACATGTTTTTATGTTAATAATAATAAAACTAATAACACTGTAATATAAATTCATAAACTGAATAAATCTGTTAAGACTTCACCCCTCCAAAAACAACAACAACAACAAAAAGAGACACAGCATAATGTTATGTCCAAAGCAGTGCAGAAACCAGTGCAATTCTGGTCGCAAAACAAGCAGAGCCAATGACAATATTGTGCATGTAATTTAAACAACATAGGAGCGAGATCGATTAAGAAACTTTTTTGGGACTTTTAATGAACCTACAAAGAACAATACACTGCATGGTTGCATGACTTATTTAAGCTCTCCTCCCATAAATTTAGCCTCTGAAAGAGAAATTCCTACTAATGCATATGCAATAACATCAACTGCAAAAATGACTATGTTCATGCCTTTTCATCAATACAGTTTCACAACATGGTAATCTTGGTGTAAACTGTTAGTACATAAACCTGACCCCCTGAATCTATTATAACCTATATTCTTATATATTATAGATGCTCACCTCGATCCGCTGAAATGAATTGGAGATCATGGCAATAAGCATGTTCAGCAGCACAATGACGATGAGCAGTGTGAAAATCCCATAGAAGATCCGTCCCACAAACTCAGCCAGAGCATAATCAGGCATGTCCACATATCCCTGGTTCGCCATCCCGAACATGGTCCAGAAGAGGAAGTTAAACGTGTCATTCAGTCTAAAATAAATACAAACGACATGTACATTTAAGATGAGAGACACTGTTTTTTTATACAACTGACAACTTTGAGATTAAAATAAGAAAACATCCAAAGTACATTTATTTTGCTGCACTTTATCAGTTTGCGTCTACATATAACCTAATTTTTAGGGCAATTTATTTTTTATCCTGCACTGAACCATACATTCCCATGTCACCGAACTTTAGTTTTACACAAATCTTTATTCTGAAGGTTTTTTCATACATAATATGCTATTTGTGATTCTGAACACCTTTTTTGTCTGGATGTAGTATTTTGTGAATTATGGGCTAATAAAGGAGGCACCCAAAATTCTTTCTGTTAAAACCATCGACTCTAATATGTCAAATAGTGAAACTAGAATTTAAAATCTGACTTCATCCAAGGTTCAGATTTGTTGTGCTAGAAACGTATGCAAACTAGCACATATTTAAATAAATAGTCCATGATTTCCATATTTAAAGAGAACTTTAAGACTTAAAGAAGACCTATTATGCTCCTTTTTACAAGATGTAAAACAAGTCTCTGATGTCCCTATAGTGTGTATGTGAAGTTTCAGCTCAAAATACCCCACAAATTATATTTTATAACTCTTTGAAACTGTCCTTTTTTGGTTTTGATCCAAACTGTGCTGTTTTGGTGACTGTCATTTTAAATTCAAATGAGATTGTGCTCTTTTCAAAGGAGAGCAGAGCTGCAAATGCCTATGTGTCAGCATAGTGGCAGATTTAAAACACGACTAACGTTATCTCAGTAAAAAAACTGAAAATGTCTAAAGCAACCCTTTCCCAACCCTGTTCCTGGAGGCACAGCAGTAACAGTACATATTTTGGATGTCTCCCTTATCTGACCTACTGTATTAACTTCAGGTTTTGGAGTCCTTTCTAATGTTCTGATGAGTTTATTCAGGTGTGTTTTGATTAGGAAGAGGTTGAAAATGTGTACTGTTGGTGTGCCTTCAGGAAGAGGGTTGGGAAACAGTGGTCTAAAGAAGTGTCTCAGAAGAAGGCACTCTATGGAGACTACGGTGTTCACTTGTGCATCCTAAAACTCCACATTTATAATCCTCTTAGTCGCTAACATTATCTTCAGCAGGTGAAAACTCTAATGGCAGACGGCTGCTTCTCACTCAAGGCTGTCTATGTTAATGAGTGAAAGATTGTCACTAATGGGTGGGGCTTTCCCTCTCTGATGACCTGTACAAAGAAAGAATGTCAAAGTGTTTCTGCAAACAGTTTTTATGAAGTGTGATTATAAACAATAGAATTAATCATTTTCTACAATTAGAGGCTGGCTTTATTCACACATTTTTGCATATTAGGTCCCATTTAAGATTTTAGAAAACATGTAATTGTTCCTCATTTGATTGATGACATAAAAAAAAAAATTATGTTGATAACTGTTAGTTAATTTGCAGTGTCTTGCCTAAAAGATGGATCTTCTGGGTGAATTTCTATGTAAACAAGTGATTAATAACCTGCCAAGATGTGGAGATGTAACATATGGGACGTATATGTTGTTTATTCCACACAGAAATGCTGTTCCAATAATCATGAGGATGAACATGAACCTGTGGAGCAAGAAAAACATCTGATGAGAGCCATTTTCCCCATTGTTCTGCTTGCATAGGCATATTGGACATGGAATCGTAAATATGAAACCCTGCGATCTTACCTCATCATGTCATCGATCATCCTGCCCATGGAGATCTGCAGGGTTCCCAGAGATTCGTGGGCCGGTAGAATGTAGGCGAGACGAGTGAAGCTCAACATGCTGGTCACGGCAAACAGAGTCTCTGCAATCAGCTGAGGATCCTCCTGCCTCCAGTCCTCTCGCACTGGGCAGAAACATATGGTCATAATTCTACCAGTATTATATTGCCATTTTCAATGTCGTTATTATTATTGTTAAATGAAAGTAATAATATTTAGATTATAATTATGGCAATAAAATGCATTGCTATTATTAATGATAGTATTTACTTAAAATAGAATAATAATATGAAGTATAATTTAATCTACTTATTATTATTATTATTATTATTATTATAAATGGAAAAAATTATAAAATATTGGCTATTTAAACTGCAACTTAAAATCTAAACATTATTATTATTATTATTATTATTATTATTATTATTATTATTATCATCAATATAATTATTAATTACCATACAATTTCATAATTGTCTTAAAGTACAAATGACAACATTATTATTGACAAAATAATAGTTTAATAATAATACTAATATGATAATAATAATAATAGGCGACATGGTGGCTCAGTGGTTAGCACTGTCACCTCAAAGCAAGAAGGTCGCTGGTTCGAGTCCCGGCTGGACCAGTTGGCATTTCTGTGTGGAGTTCTCCCCGTGTTTTCATGGGTTTCCTCCGGATGCTCCGGTTTCCCCCTCAGTCCAAAGACATGTGGTATAGGTAACTAAATATACTAAATTGGCCGTAGTGTATGTGTGCGAATGAGTGTGTATGGGTGTTTCCCAGTACTGGGTTGCAGCTGGAAGGGCATACGCTGTGTAAAACATATGCTGGATAAGTTGGCGGTTCATTCCGATGTGGCGACCCCTGATGAATAAAGGGACTAAGCTGAAGGAAAATGAATGAATGAATAATAATAATAATAAAGGGAATAATTATTGGCTATTTAGAGACCTTAAAATCTGAAAATTTTTATTATTATTATTATTATTATTAGTTACCATACAATTTCATATTTGTCTTTAAATGTACAATTGAAACATTATTATTGATTAAAATAATAGTTTAATAATAATACAAAAAATGGAAAATAAAAACATATTTAAACAACAACAAATAATTTAATAGTAACACTACTACTACTACTACTACTACTATTGCTACCAATAATAATAATAATAATAATAATCATTATTATTATTATTGTTATTATTTTAAACCTAATTATGTGAGAAGATAATAAATGTACAGGCTGTATGATTAATTAGGAGACATGATTGGTTGAATAAAGCCTGCATGTGAGACCTGTGTTAGTGAAGTAGTGACAGAGCTCTTGTGTGCTGAAGTCCTGACAGAGGAAATGTCCCTTCAGCATGATGAGGACGCGCAGTGTGAATGAGGCCAGATACATACTCAGCACCATCATATCCAGAATATTCCATAAATCCAGAAAATAACTCTTCAACCCCTCGATCCAGACTTCCTTACACTCAAACCAGAAGAAACCTACCAATGCGCAAAGAGAAAACAGATGTCTTACTCACTAATCATGTATTATTGGTTACAGATTTCAATGACATTGAAGGGATTTTTTATGTTTTTATTTGGTAGCACAACCTACCTGCGACCCAAACCATATGGAGAGAGTTATGAAGAATGTTCTGATTTCGGGAGGCAAAATCGCTTCGGTAGATCTCCATGAAGATGGACTCTGTCAAGAGCGCGATGAGGAACCACATGTATGATGCCGAGTGCAACAGGAACTTGATCACAGGAACCTTTAGCAGTTTACCCAGCTGCCAGAAAAAATAAGTAGGTTTTGTCCATAAAACTAAATATATACTATACATATTATGTTTATTTTTACACAATTAATGCGCTATATAAATGCACATAACATTTTACTTTAATTTGTTTTTATTACATTTGTATAATAAGTCTATTTACTTACATTAAAAAAGAAGGATCCCTGTTTGGCCAATATATTCATTCATTCATTTTCTTTTTTTCGGCTTAGTCCCTTTATTAATCAAGGGAATCACAGCGGAATGTACCGCCAACTTATCCAGCATATGTTTTACGCAGCGGATAACCTTCCAGCTGCAACCCAGTGCTGGGAAACACCCACACACTCATACATTACGGGCAAATTAGCTTATTCAATTCACCTATAGTGCATTTCTTTGGACTGTGGGGGAAACCGGAGCACCCGGAAGAAACCCACGCCAACATGGGGAGAACATGCAAACTCCACACAGAAATGCCAACTGACCCAGCCGGGGCTCAAACCAGCGACCTTCTTGCTGTGAGGTGATCATGCTACCCACTGCGCCACCGTGTCACCAGCCAATATATATATATATATATTCATTCATTCATTTTCTTTTCGGCTTAGTCCCTTTATTAATCTGGGGTCGCCACAGCGGGATGAACCGCCAACTTATCCAGCATATGTTTTATGCAGCGGATGCCCTTCCAGCTGCAACCCATCACTGGGAAACATTCATACACACTCATTCACACACATACACTACGGACAATTTTAGCTTACCCAATTAACCTATACCGCATGTCTTTGGACTGTGGGGGAAACCGGAGCACCCGGAGGAAACCCACGCGAACACGGGGAGAACATGCAAACTCCACACAGAAATGCCAACTGACCCAGCCGAGGCTCGAACCAGCGACCTTCTTGCTGTGAGGCGAACGTGCTACCCACTGCGCCACCGCGTCGCCATATATATATATATATATATATATATATATATATATATATATATATTTTTTTTTTTTTTTTTTTTACCAAAAAAATGGTTCTATTTAAAACCCTTGGAGAGCAAAGAATCTTTCTGATTAAAATGGTTCTATAATTTTGATTCATGACTTCAGTGTACAGATTGCACAATAATTATAAGCATACACAACACACAATGGGTGGCGTGGTGGCGCAGTGGGTAGCGCTGTCGCCTTACAGCAAGAAGGTCGCTGGTTCGAGTCTCGGCTAGGTCAGTTGGCATTTCTGTGTGGAGTTTGCACGTTCTCTCCGTGTTGGCGTGGGTTTGCTCCGGTTTCCCCCACAAGTCCAAAACATGTATAAAAAAACATAAAAATAAAACATGTGCTGAAGTTGGCTGTTCATTCTGCTGTGGAGACCCCAGATTAATAAAGGGACTAAGCCGAAAAGAAAATGAATGAACAACACAGTCACAAAGGTTTTTTAACCAAAACCTTTAGGAAAATAACTGCTGTGGTCAGTTTTCAGCAAGTTTGTACATTAGCAATGCGAAACTTACATTTCCTAACACATATTCTACTTTTATGACAAACCATTTTGTGAATTAAATCAACTAAATTTTCTTTAGACTGTTCAGTAACATGCAAGCTGAGACTGCATGCAATGCTTTTAATGGGTACGCCTAACCCCAAACCTAACCCTACCCCTCACAGGGAGTACATTAACATGGACACCAATAATGCGATTTTTAATACGATTAAGACAATACTCTGATTAAGAGTCTACCATGTAAACAGCGATTTTTGATAAATTTAATCCAATTAAGATCATAATCGAACTAAACAGAAATGGAATTAAGACGTGGAGTATGCCGGTTTTAGTCGCATTATTAAAGTGCAGTACAGACATGTAAACACCTTAATCAAACTATTACCGTCATTTGGGATTTTTGCCGCATTTGGTGACAGGATAGTCTATAAACACACGGCTGTTTGACACTATTCTCTGCGCCTACCGAGTCAGAGAAGGACCACAGACACCTCCATCACAAAATGCGGAGGTTTTTTTCCCCATACGGCGTGCGGTATCAAATTCCATTAAAACAACACTCTTCCAGTAGTTCATACTCACATCCAATACCTCGTTTGTCACGGGGGCATGCATGAAATGTTCCTGAATGAAAGTGAAACTGCCAAACTGCAGTTAAAGTCGACAAATGAAAAATGAAACACCCAAAATTACATGAAACTCCGAGGAAATGTGACGCAATGACATTAGTCGAATTATGTGCTATAACATGTAAAACGGGATCATGAAAGGAACATTCAAAAAGCAACTCATGTAAACACCTTAATCATATTATTGTCTTATTCAAATTAAGGCAAATAATTCGATTACTGATGTCCATGTAAACATAGTCAGTGATGTCACTAGCTCTACTGAGTGCATTGTGTCTGAGATTGCATGTGCAAGTATAGTACAAATATAGTAATAAATAGGGAACTCTAGCAACACTTGTAATAAAAGGAGACAATTTAATGAAATAAAATAAATGCCAATATGTTTTGGCTTAAGTCTTCCTCAGGGCACAAGAACACATCACACAAACATTTCCAAAGGCTTTTAAATATACCTCTCCATCTTAGAACATCTAATTACAGATTAAGAAATGTTTTTTTGTATTATTTTTTATTTGTATTGTTTGATTGTGTTGATTTGATGTGTTGATTTATGTCAATTGATTGATTACCACTTGTGTAGTTAGTTCCTGCTGATTGATTGGGGTGATGACTTGAGTCTGGTTCATCAGCTGTTTCTAATCTGTAATTAGAAGTTCTAAGATGGAGATATATATATTTAAAGCCTTTGGTAATGTTTGTAGGCCTAAGTGATGTGGTTTTGTGCCCTGAGGAAGGCTTTTAAGCCAAAACGTCTTGGTAGTTTTTTTTTTTTCCTCAATAATTTTTCTCCTTTTATTACAAGTGTTGCTGGAGTTCCCAAATGTTTTTATTTTTATTTTTACTATATTTGCATCTTGTATGGTGGTTGAGTGCTCCAGACCCATGTGCGAGTCTCCAGCCAGATACTATTGGATGTTTAATCCGGTTTAATCATTAAAAATCCCCTCTGGTGGCGTCAGGTAATGTTTCTATTTGTTAGAAAAGCTCTTGTGTTAAATAGTGATAAATACTGGATATATAGATGGGCTATACTGCTGGATAAAGTTAGTAGCTAGTAGTTCGTCAGCTGTCGGTTTAGAGTTCTCTGTTTTTGGTCGAGTTTTATATAGGAATTATGTTAATTTACAGTCTGCCTTTAGCCCATTGCATGTCGATTTTAATTAAATGGTCAATAACAAGACAGCTGTGTTATATGAAGACGAGCTTCGAAACTAGTGCCTGAATGAAACGCGTGCTCACTGTTTTAATGGTGAGTTCTTGATGGAGCGATTTTTGGCTTTTATCCAGTTTTTAGCTCCAATCCTGATCCTATCGGCCACATTTTGTCAATCCTGAAGATCTTGATCAGCTTGTGTGTGTGCGTGCGTGTGTGTTTTAGGCTTGGCAGTTATTTCTTGGTCATTAAGGCTCAAATAACCAAAATACCCTGATAACTAGTGGGCTAACCTACAGTACATCTATAATCACCACAATTAACCTGTTTTACTGATTACCTACATGCGCTGATAACTACCAAAAATCACCTTGACATAAAAGTTTACATGCAAACCTGATAAGATATTTACAATGATAATACAAAAAAACTTCTTGATTAAATGGCCAAATTTATCAACAGGCAAACAAACCTATAACCTAAAAAAGTTTTACAAGTTTTGACAAACCAATAACCTAATGACCCAAAAACATTACCTTTATACTCGGTACCAGCGGGAATTGGGGGTGGGGGGAGTGAATGACCCCCACCCTCAATACCACGACTGAGGTGAGTCCCTTGAGCAAGGCACCGTTCCCCCCAACTGCTCCCCGGGCGCCGCAGCATGGCTGCCCACTGCTCCGGGTGTGTGTTCACGGTATGTGTGTGTTCACTAACTGTGTGTGTGCACTTGGATGGGTTAAATGCAGAGCACAAATTCCAAGTATGGGACACCATACTTGGCCACACTACACTTCACTTCACTTCACTTCACTTCACTAAATTTGCTGATAAATTCCAGAAATCACCTTGAAAAAATGGCCAGTTTTACCAGTGTATGCATACCAATAACTTTAAAATATGAAGATAACCACCAAAAATTTGCTTGGTGAAATAAACTGCTGTACCAGTTTACTTGCAATCTGGTAACCTAAGTTGTTTGATAACCACCATAAATCAGCTAAATGAAATAGCCCATTTTACCAGTTTAGAGGCAAACTGATAAATTAAATAAGCTCATAGCCACTAAAATACACTTGATGAGATCACCTATTTTACCAGTTTGTTAAATAAAAAAATGCTGAAAACCATGCAGTCAGCTTAATGAGATGACCAGTTTTACCAGTGTAGATATATGCAAACTGAAAACTTAAATACAATTATAACTTCCAAATTTCATCTTGATTTGACTAATCCATTTTACTACTTTGTAAACAAAATGATAACCTAAATGAGCCGATAACTTCCTTAAATCACTTTTATGTTATATTTACACGATCTTAAGCCTGATAGCCACCAGTAATGTACCTTAGACTTTGGGGCAATCCAGTAAATGAGGCACAGGACTGGCATGGTCAGAAAAATCCCCAAAGACACCAGCAGTTTCCAAGTGGTTCGGCTCCCCCTCCAGCCGGACAGACTCCCGCACCAAATGGAGGAGAGCACTTGCTGGCAGATGGGATGTGTCACAAACTAGAAGACGAAAACAAACAGTCAGGCCTCCCAGCCAACTGTCAATCAATCAGGCTTCCCATACGGCACAACGCAGGGGTCAAACCACTGTGTTTTTGAAAGATGGTGCTCTCATGCCCTGCGTTTCTCCTCAAATCCATCAGTCTGCGTGGGCAGTGGAGGTCTGAATCTTGTTTATTATAGTTAAATAAAACTGCAGTTATGTTGTTACTTAGTAAATATTAAAAGAAAGGAAAATATCTATGTAATTATGATGCCTTGGCAGCCATCTGAAAATGATCAGTCATTTTTGTGCAGTTTTGAAAGACGTTTATATGAACCATGGTTATTGTAGTTAAATAAATCTAAACTATTTTTTTTTTTTACTGTTGCCACGGCAATATTACTCATTTTATTTCATTTAACCAACTAAACTAAATATATAATATGGTTTTTATTTCTAATATTTAACCATTACAACTCCATTTTACGTTAGTTTAATTTATTATAAAAAATTTAAACTGTAATTTAAAATGGAAGATTATTACAAATAATATAATAGAAAAGTTACTAATAATAATAATAATAATAATAATAATAATAATAATAATAATAATAATTATTGTATTAGTAGTAGTAGTAGTAGTAAAAAAAAAAAATTAAGCAAAAAATAACATAACACTAGCTAAAACTGATAAAAAAAACTTACAAAATTGATAATAATTTACCCAAATTGCCAAAAAACACAAAGTTAATAAAGCTAAATAATTTATATAGTGAATAATTAATAATTAGTGAACAATAATAGTGAAACCATACAATTAAAATACTAATTCAAATTTTAAAATAGCACCAACCTTAACTTCATTGACTTTATTTACATTTGTTTATTCAATTGAAACAAACTAAATTTGAAAAAAAGAACATGTAAATTCAATTGCCTTAATATGCTGTATGTTCACATTTATAAGTTGCTGCAAAATGTATCAAAAACTTTCTAAATTATACTAAAATAATACTGAGCTAGACTAGTTTCAGATTCAGCAATTTTCAGGAAAAGACTTGGTACAGATATACTGGTATGATCACATTGAGCTACTGAAGCTGAAACCAGTACCTGTTTCTGATTGTAATTGACGGCCAGACGCAGGCGAGCAAGGTTGGGAATGCCTTCCTCAAAGGTCTGTTCGTCCAGTTCCTCATCCTCACTGTCCCCTTCAGCACTGTTTAGGATGGTGGAAACTTCACTCTGATTCCTGCACATTCCCAGAAGCTCCACCGCAAACTCCTGACACAGCTCCTCCAGAGCCAGATACTGAGGCTGAACACCAGTGAACAAAGGTTAAAACTCAGTAAGTTAAGAGTTCAGATGCAAAAACCTCTTGTGCCATTTGAAATCTTCTCCTAAAATTATAATTTTTCTCAGGTTCCTATGTGTAGGTTCAGTGATTTTACTTTTATGACATAGAATAGGTTATATTTATTGCCTTTAATGTGAAATAACTGAACATAAACATAGGCGGCAGAGAAAAATACTCATTTTAGAAGAAAATTTCTGATGGTACTTAGGTATTTGCAACTGAATTCTTCAAATGTACATCGCTGCTGACAAAAAACAAACAAACAAAAAAATAATAGAAACCATCACAGAAATTCTAATAGTTTCCATTACAAATGCCATTAGAAACATTACAAATTCAACTATTAACCACCAAAACCGTACATAAAAGGCAAAAAATTACCAGTAGAGACCCATGTACAGGACCATCAACTTTGAAGTTTCATGAAAACCATTAAAAGCATTACAACATTTTTATTAATTAATTAATTGTGCTGTAAGCATTAATGTTCGCAAGTCTGTGTGTAAGCCAGCCATTTTCTGAATTGCAGAAGTACTATTATTTCAGAGTCTTATGTTTCAGGTATTGTACTTGTACCTCTTATTCATCTTTTTCCACGTACATTTACTGCGTTTTAAATTATGGGTTGCACTTCCGGTTAGGGGTACTTCAATTCGAAAACAACAAAAAAACAAAAAAAAACTTACAATTATAAGCTTGTACTACAAAAAAAAAAAATCCAATCAGTAGTGAAAATTGAGTGAGTATGTTTGTCTTTGTGCTTTATTTTTGTTTGTCATGATGAGAATAGAACATTTGGTATTTTAACATCACTAGCACACAGTAGCCTATCTGTGGCCAAAGCTTTGTTCACTGTTTTGTGCCTCCAGGTTAGCAGTACAGTAATATTCAATATATCCTTAATATAGCAGTGGGAAATTTGTAACAAGTTGCCTTACTTACAATATTTGATGTATGAACTGTGAGAATGACACCCCATTGTAATCACCCAGCTTTTTCAAAAAGGCTTGACTGATTGTTTGCTATTTTAACAGAATTACTCCCTTAATTCATGGAAAGTATCTATTAATAACTATTTAATTTTATGATTAATAAGTAGTATAATATATATTAATTGTTCTTTCAAATTAGCTAATTAATGCAAAAGTGTTATCTAGAATTCTGTAGATTTTTGACCATTTTCTGAAACAGTTTGTACTTGATAAAATAAGATGACTTTATAGGCTACTTTACAGTATGTTAAGACGCTAATCAAAGTACTCCGTTCCAAGGTTTTTATAGTTTTGCTTTTTTAAATTTGCTTTAATTTCGATACTATTTTTTAAAATTGCTGTAAATTTCAGTTTAGTTTGTTTCATTAATGGTTGTATTAGTTTAGTTACTTTATTTTTATTTTGAGAACACATTTCTATTTAGTTTTTATACATTTGGTCAGTGTTAGTAATTCTAGTTTAAAAGTGCTAACAGGACGTGTCCATTGCAGACCAAAACAAAGTCTAGTGTTTGCACAGCTTACATGAACTCTTGTTCAAACCTTTTAGTAATCAAAGTAATAGTTTGAACAGACATTGAGCTCAAAACCACACAAATCAGCTTATACGAATAAAAAGTAAAGCAAAAATAATGAAGAAAATTTTGGCACAAAGATTTTTTTTTTTTTTTTTTGCCAAATGAAGAAAACCTTTGTCTGTAAAAGTGCCATCTACAGGTACTTCTCTAAAGAACCAAATGAGAGCTTATTAATTCTGAAAATAATTATTTTTGCTAATTATTTTTTTATTTTAGTTTTTTTAAGTGACTTATGCCAATTTCAGTTAGTTTTAGCTTTTCATTTATTGTGAATTTTTTACTTTATATCATTCAATAATTTTCCTCCGACTTAATCCCTTATTTATCAGGGGTCGCCACAGCGGAATGAACTGCCAACTATTCCAGCATATGTTTTACGCAGCGGATGCCCTTCTAGCCGTAACCCAGTACTGGGAAACACCCATACACTCATTCTCACATACACACACACTCATACACTACAGCCAATTTAGTTTATTCAATTCACTTATACCGCATGTCTTTGGACACATAAACTCCACACAGAAATGTGAGCTGGCCCAGCCGGGACTCGAACCAGCAACCTTCTTGCTGTGAGGCGACAGTGCTAACCACTGAGCCATCGTGCTGCCCATTAATTTTAAGTTAATGAAAATGTTTTTTTGACTTTAGTTTTAGTATTTGTTTACTAAAATACCCAAGAAATAAAGCTATTCATTAACAAATAATATTTTTTTTCCCTCTAAGAATACGCCATTGTTTGTAAAGCTTTCAGTAATTGAATGCACATTTGTCTGAGCTCACCTTGAACTCTGGTTCTTTCTTTGACAGTTTTCGCAGCTCTTTGCTGAGGTGGAAAGCGCTGAGCATGGCATCTTCAGACGTGATCGACAAATACGCACGGCTGGCGATTCCTCTGTATGTATTTATACGGGACAGGGAGAACTTCAGCAAGTCGTATTGACGTCCATTATTGCACTCCAAGCATGTGCAAGAAATGGCATGAGGCAAAGGAATGTCATGGCCTCTCTGCGTCAACATCATCACAATCTCATACAAGTCCTTCTGGCTGGCCAATGTCAGTGGCGTCACTCCAGGAGCAAACTGGGAATCGTCAATGGAGTGGTCGAAGATTGCCATGCTGAAGGAGCGAACGTCCATCTTGTTGCCTTTCTCCAGATCCAGCCGGTCCAGGAGGTGTTTGACGAACCTTGGCTGGTTGGTGTCGACGGCCACTAATAGAGCTTCGTGAATCTGCCGGAAGTCAAACTTGACGCCCAGAAGGAGGGAGGTCATGATGTCTTCGCTGCCCAGGCGGATGGAGAGGTTCAAGGCTTCTCTCCAGAGCCGATCCTCAGACTCGTCCAGCTGACGGATGATCCCATCACCCAGGGAGAGCAGGCTGTCCACCCAGGCCATGTTGCCCTCTTGGATGGCGAGGATCAGCTCTGGTGGAAAGTGGAGCTTTTTGTTCACAATCTCCCGCCAGTTGTCTGACTGCTCATGGAGGTGAGGATACAGGAGATGGTAAAAACACACACCAAATTCTTCTTAGAGGGTTAAATGAGACCTTTTGGATTATTTATTCATTTAGCTTTAATACTTATACTTTACAAAAATGCATTAAATTGGTCAAAAGTGACAGTAAAGGCAAAAAAAAAAAAAAGTTATGCATTTATTTTAACTCTATTCATGAATGTGACTATTTACACATATACATGGCAAAATTATTCTTGAGCACCAATTTAGCATATTATTAGGATTTTATTTTTTTTTACTGAAATTTTGAAATGTATTACATTGGAAAACTTTTCTTCAGTAGTAGTAGTAGTAGTAGTAGTAGTGATATAATGCAAACATTGAAACCGAACATCTCATGTTTGACTCAGATGCATACAATTATGTTATTTATGAACTTTATTCCATAGTTGGACAATAAAGATGTTACAGCTTTTATAAAAAAAAATAACATTATGAATATTGATTTAAATGTCAAGTTGTGATGTTGCTTTGCAGTTGAAATAATACATTTCTACTTATAGTGTACTTGGCTAAAATGTTCATAAACTACTTTCCAAATCATTATTTCTAAATTTTACCCTATAAGCCCAGCAATAACCCACTCATTTCCATTGATTATGATTGTTTTACCACAGGTACAGGTCTTTTATGCTTTCTGATTTATGTTGTGTCTAAAAAAAACGGCCCTTTTCTTTACAACAAAACAAACAAAAAAAGTGGTCTCATTTAAAATCTAAAAATCTCAGACTCACCGTAAGGTTTTCCATATTCTTAGTGAAGCACCTCAGAACTTCACTTGATGAAGATCTCAGACTAAATCAGTGAGCAGCTCTCTCATATCAGCACGGGTGATGAATCCAGAAAGGCACAATGTGGTTGTCACCTCCTAGACCCATTTAGTGAATTTGTGCCTCTGCACCAGGCTTGTTTTTGCCTCCTGATGTATCATCTTGTTCTGGGAATTAGCCTGTACCACCCACTCAGCACCAATAACAGAGCTGCTCCCTGAGGATGGCACTCATTAGCAATCGGTACTGGTGCATTTCATTTGGATAATTACACTGTAAGTTTGGCTTCTGCAATACCACCTTTGTGGCTTGGTACACTGTTGAACTAGTGAATCTTGGCACGCTTAAAAAAAACTGTTCTGTTTAGTGTACACAGACATTTAAAATTCTGGAATAATTACTATAAGTGTGTTCTATGTTTTTGGAAGCACCTCTTTTGCTTACCAAGACTGCATTTATTTGATGGAAAAAATTATGCAGTAAAAGCAATAAAAAATGTTGCAAATAAATATTAAAAAAGATTTTAATATTTTAAATGTAATTTATGCTTGTATGTCAAATTAGAAATTTCTTCTTCATTAATCCAGTTTTTAGTGACATTTGCCCTATAAATATTTAGAAATTTGAAACCATTCAATAATGTAAGATAAAGTATTTATTTAAAATGAGAAATTATTACTTTTATTCCACAAAATTACATTAAAGACATTAAAAATGCTACAAAAGATTAATATGTTTAAAAAAATGTCATTGCAAAAAAAGAAACAAAAACCAATATTAAAGGTTGCACACTAAGTGAGCATATAAAAATTTCTGAAGGACCATGTGACACGGAAGACTGGTTAAATGATGATAGTAATTCAGCGTTGCCATTATTAGATCAGATTATATTTGAATATATGTATTAAAATAGAAAAGCTTAAAAAGCTTTTTTTTATTGTAATAATGTAGCACAGTGTTATGTTATGGTTGTTTTGTTATAAACCTATTTTGATCAATGAAATGTAGTCTTGGTAATCATTAGACCTTACAAAAAAAAAAAAGAAAGTATTTTTATATATTATACATAAAATAATATTCAGGCTTAGACCCTTATTTATCAGGGGTTGCCACAGCGGAATGAACCGCCAACTATTCCAGCATATGTTTTACAGAGTGGATGCCCTTCCAGTTGCAACCCAGTACACCCATACACTCTCACATTCACACACACTCATACACTACGGCCAATTTAGTTCATCCAATTCACCTATATGTCTTTGGACTGTGGTGGAAACCAGAGCACCTGGAGGAAGCCCTTCTAATCGGCTGAGCGTCACAGAATCCCACAAAAAACCGACAATTTATCACGTTCCCTCAAAATTATTATACATTTTAAACCATTTAAGTGAGCACCAGCAATAATGGAGAAGTTAATCAGCATTTTATGACTTTAAGAATTATGTGACAAAGCAGAATGTTCAGCATTATTGCTTGCTTATTGTCATCACGGGAATAAATTATAATTTGAAATATTTTACTTACTATTTTACTATAATATATCTCAAAATTGGGCGTCACGGTGGCGCAGTGGGTAGGACATTCGCCTCACAGCAAGAAGGTCGCTGGTTCGAGCCTCGGCTGGGTCAGTTGGCGTTTCTGTGTGGAGTTTGCATGTTCTCCCCGTGTTCGCGTGGGTTTCCTCCGGGTGCTCCGGTTTCCCCCACAAGTCCAAAGACATTGTCCGTAGCTAAATTGGCTAAATTGTCCGTAGTGAATGAGTGTGTATGGATGTTTCCCAGTGATGGGTTGCAGCTGGAAGGGCATCCGCTGCGTAAAACATATGCTGGATAAGTTGGCGGTTCATTCCGCTGTGGCGACCCCAGATTAATAAAGGGATTAAGCCGAAAAGAAAATGAATGAATGAATGAATATCTCAAAATTACTGTTTGCACCACATTTTATCAAACAAGTTCAGCAGAGAGACATTTCACCGCCAGTGTATATAATACAAGACCACAAATTAGAGTCTCTCCTACCACAATACATGAGTCGTTGTTGCTTTCCTTGTCAAACTCTGTTAAAGCTGAAACTTATCTGAACTTGATTAGCATGGGAAAGGTTTCTCTGAACGCACGCAAACAAAAGCATTAATCATTAAACAGCCGTGTCGCCTCCATCTCAGTCGTCATGATAATCAATTGATCATGACCCTTTGCCACTTCTTTTACCGGCCTAATTTCGAGAAGTACACCCTCCGTCCTTTTGAATGTGGCAAATTAATTACCTCGATGGAGTCTGGTGGCCCTGTCAAAGCCCGTCTGGAATCACGCTCCGCTCCGCCTTTGCAATTCTAATGAGTGCTCATTCATCAGCCTCTGACGGCTGGACAATCCACTTGATGTTTAAATCTGCTGATAATATCAAAAACATGCACTTGCCGTAATTCGCAAATTATTACTTAACTGTCGATCATATTAGCTTGAGAGTTAGGAGTAAACAAGATTTATAGGACAGTTTTATGCATTTATATGTAAATATTCTGCAGGGAATCGAGTTATGTTAGGATCGTTCACACGAAATGTACATTTGCTGTTGTTTTACTCCATGATGTAGGTGACTTTTATTCTTCAACAGAACATTAAATGTGATTATTAGTTAGAACTATACCTATGGCGATATATTCTGTAATGCTAATTATTGTGAAATTAAACATGCACAATTATGATATTGTAGGTACTTCAAAATACATGGAATAATTATATATTTTGCAGATTTTTGTGCTTGCATTATCTCATTGTTTTTCAAAGTATGTTTAAATACAGATAAATAAATAAAAAAATAACTAGTGACACCCTGTGTTGCCATGCTAATGAGGTCACAAACCCTCTTTTTATAGAAAACACAAAAAACACTTGAATATATTGTGTCTTTTGTTAGACTGCACAGACCAGCATCAAAACATTACAATTTATTTTTATGATAAAACAGCACTGCTTCTTCATGTGATAATGAGCAGAAGAACCCAAAGCGGTCGACTGTGGCATAGTAAAAGCTCTGCTTCATTCATGTTGCGTTTCTCTCTTCTCTCATCAGCTTAATATGATTTATATTACCATGATAATAAGTTTTGAATGCTGAAGCTCGGAGATGCCTAAACTAGACAAAGTTGGCCCATGATAACCTTTGATTTGACCCACCATCCCATTTGAGAACTGAGGGAGAATGATGGGGAGGTGGTTGGTGTGAATGCCTTTGACAGAGATCATTTCAAATTTAACACAACCTTTTGTTTATTTTTTTTTATTGCTGGGCAACAAATAAAGCAGACTGAGATTAAATATTTCAATTAAATTTTGTAAATGAATCAGATTTTTAAAAATGCAAATACTGTCACTCGACGCATAGAGGGCAATACACAAGACAATGATGAGCAAATCAAGGGAAAGGCAGGTGCAGCTTGACTCGTGTATTTGACATTCTGTTATAAATAGGGTTCATTTTTTACTGTAATAAGTTCATTATAAAATTTTAATAAATATATACTGCATTAGTTAATATGATTTAAAGCAATGTTTTCTAATTTTAAATATTAGGAAATAAATTAGGAAATTAGGGAAACTTTGATGTAATATAGTTTGGTATATGTACCTTTGGCCCACAGCCCTCAATCAAGTTTGGCTTCCATCAACATCTCATCCATCAACATTTTTGGCCCTTCATAAGAAAAAGTTTGGGCACCCCTGCTTTAGCTCATCCATCAACATGATTGCTGCAGGAGTGCCTTAGGATGTGATGAAGATGACAACTCCCATGATTCCACATTCAGTCACAGCGTCATCAAAATACGCCTTTGTTAATTGTGAATAGTGCCATAAATTACATACTGTGTCTTTAATATTCTCACATTTTAAACCATGTGTATTCCTTAAGTTACCTTAGAATACCAATTGAAGGTTTAGGGTCAGTAAGATATATTTATTAGGAAAAAAGGTTGAATACTCGATACTTGAATACATGATTACATTTATTCCACAAAAAAATACTTAAAATGATTTAAAATGACATTAAAGACATTAAAAACACTACAAAAGATTCATATTTTAATAAAATGCTGTTGCAAAAAATAGCCAAAAGCCATTATTTATAGTTTAATAGTATTTAACAGTAATTGAACACTAAATCAGCATAATAAAATGTACAAATTTTAAAGGACCATGTGATACTGAAGACCGGAGAAATTAGTGAAGTGAAGTGTAGTGTGGCCAAGTATGGTGTCCCATACTTGGAATTTGTGCTCTGCATTTAACCCATCCAAGTGCACACACAGTTAGTGAACACACACATACCGTGAACACACACCCGGAGCAGTGGGCAGCCATGCTGCGGCGCCCGGGGAGCAGTTGGGGGGAACGGTGCCTTGCTCAAGGGACTGACCTCAGTCGTGGTATTGAGGGTGGTGGAGAGTGCTGGTCATTCACTCCCCCCACCCCCAATTCCCGCTGGTACCGAGTATCGAACCAGCAACCTTCGGATCACGAGTCCAACACTCTAACCACCAGGCCACGACTGCCCCAAATTATGATATCAAATTATGATAGTAATTCAGCGTTGCCATTATTGGAATAGATTATATTTTAATATATATAGTAAAATAATTATTGTAATAGCTTAATATTGTTAATTGTGAATAGTGCCATACATTACATATTGTGCCTTTAATATTCTCACATTTTAAACGTGTATTCCTTGAGGTACCTTAGAGAACCAATTGAATGTTTAGGGTCGGCGATATATATTTTTTTAAGAAAAAAGGTTGAATACTCCTGTTATAAAATGTTACAAGATTACTTGTGTCGACATGAGGCTGAAGCTTTTATCCATAGCCAGCTCTCAGCTAACTATTTTATCATTTTTGGATTGCCAGGGAATCAAACCCATGACCTTGAAGTTGCCATTGCTGTGTTGTACCAGTTGAGCTTCACTTCACCCAGAGAATAGGCATTTCGATTGGACGCCTCCCCATCCACCGAGCTGTTCAAAGCTGAAATCACGTAAGTATTCAAGTCCAACATTAAATACGTTTAAAGGCAAGTTAATTTGAGAGTGAGACAGGCCGGCACAAATCCGAAACAATGAGTCTGAAGGAAGCTGTGCAGATGCAGGGCCACCTAATCAAATTGCTTTCATTAAGTCTGTTGAAATGACAGAAGCTTTTACTTCACTTCTATTGGATTACCAGGAATGCAGCTCTCTTATGACAATCTGCATTATCGAAACAATCTTTCTCCCCCTCTTTTACTTTCTTTTGCCTCATCTTTTCTCCCTCTCTCTCTCTCTCTCTCTCTCTCTCTAAAAAAGTAAGATAAATAATTCACATGGTCAAGATGTAATATTGTCTTTTAAAACTTCTGGTTGAATTTAAATATTATAAGGATATGAATGATTTGAATGTTTATATTGCAGTGGTGTGTTAATAATGTGCTGTGTACTGTTGTGGAGGACAATTTAATTTTCTTTTTTTGTTATTATACTTTTTTCCCTTCTTATTTGGATTTTGTGTCTTGTAAGTTGATTTAATGACGTATGGTGAAAAATCAAATCTTTTTCTTTCCCTCCCTTTATTGTTCTGAATTGTTCTTATATAATATAATGTTTTATTGAGTGCTTTTTTTTTTTACTGTAAACACTTCTGGGTTCCACACAATCAATTTGTGTTGGGACAACATGAAGGACTTATTCGTTTTTACAAATTTAAGTGGATTGAACATAAAACAATTAAGTTGTCCCCCAATAAAACTGGGGATGGCCGACGTGAAACTGACATTTCGACACAGTATCGAGATCCCGAAGCGCAAGTGTTTCGAAACACTGCACCGAAGCATGATCCATGTGACTAAAGTGTTTCGAAACACCAGGTCCTGTGACTAAAGCAATTCAAAGCATCGGTCATTTCAGAAGCGTTTCGAGACCTGGTCTGAAAAAAACCCCTCAATCTCATGGAGCCTAGTGGACCGTGCGCGTGCACGGAGTAACTGGGCTGCAAATGGCCCGAGTTCGAATCCCGACTTGTACAAATACTGTGAAATTATGACTTGATGTATTTTAATAATGTTACTTTTTTATGACCAAAACAAGACTATATTTATTCACAAAGTGTTCATTCAGATTTCAGACCAATGTTAAAACAAAAACACGTTACAAGAACAGAGCATTCAAAAACTAATGTCTACAACTGCATCACCCTGGATTCGAACCCATTATCTTGCCATGCTAGTCTGGTACTCTAACCGCTCTACTAAATTACTTGAAGCCTCAACTCTACAACCTGGGGTAATAACCTTAATTTGCGTTACTGTTTCTTTGTTGAAGCTGTTCCGGAGCAATTCATTAAAAATGACCACTAGGTGCCACTGTAGAGACGGGTTTTGAAACGTTTCGAAGCTTTGACACATTTGCTTCAACTGTTTCAGTGTTTCATGAAGCCTCGCTTTGCCCACCACTAAATAAAACTCAAGAATTGTGTAATTTATGCATACATAACTCAAAATACAACACAACAAACAACCAATATGAATATAGACAACAGAACAATGGGTTTTATCACCGGCCATGAGGTCGTGACCCTGATGATGTCACCCCAAAATGGCTGCCCTGAATGGATGGTGGGAAAATATTGTATAAATGTCCTAGGTTGCAATCTGAACAGGTTTGCCTACTGAGGACTGGATACCGGTGAGTGTATGTAATCTTTCTATGCTTTTTTTTTTTTTTAATCAACAGTGTTAAAAGTAGCATGTATATGTGGTTATTTCAGTGTTATATGGAAAGATGATATGTTGCTTGAATTGGATTAGTATTGAAATGGTACATAAACACAGTGATAACATTAGAGAGTAGACGAAAAAAAAACTTATTCACATTAAACAGACACACATGCACAATACACTGGCAGCACTTCACAGATTCGTGTATACATATTTGTTTGCCAGCAATCATGTTTGAATGTGTATGCATATTAATGTATGGGTGCAATATGTGTATGTAACAGTCGCAGTTTATTTCTCAGTCCTACACTGTGACAGTCATTGTTTCGTAGTTTTATTAAATCTAGAATTTTAATAGATTTGAACTATTATGAAACAATGAATGGCTTCATGCATTTTGATAAAAAAAAAATTCTGTTCATGTAAAATTGTGGGTGATTTATTATTGTTTATTTTCTTATTAATATGAGTTGTGTTGATTGGGTTTTACTTATATGAATCATTTATTGTTATAAAGAAATCTCTCTTCTTTCTCTCTCCCTCTCTTTTATTGGTCTGACTTTTTTTTCTGTTTACGAAGAGTAACATTTTTTGATGTACAGTATTCATTTTAGGGTTGAAGCCTTTGTTTACAGAGTTAAGACATACACTCAAAATGTTTTTACTGCTTGTTCAAACTGCTTATTTAAAATGAGCTGAATCAACAATTCTTGAGGGTTTTTTTTGGGACAACTTAATAGTTTTATGTTCAATCTAATTAAATTTGTAAAAGCAATTAAGTTAACTTGATTCCTTCATGTTGTCCCAACTCAAATCGATTATGTGGAACCCAGCATTTTTTTATAGTGTATATGTTAATGTTTTTACTAGAGTTTTCTCTAAAGATTTTCGTTTGTGGTTTTAAGCGTTCACAGAGCCGAAAGTGTCAGTGTCGATTGTTTAAATTAATTTAGACAACAAAGAAAGAAACAAAATGGATCATTGTGTATGAAATAACTCAGCTTTCTTATTCTTTGAAAAAAAAATCTATAAAATATGGAATTTTTATGTATTTTAATTGTTACAAAAGCAATTAATGATCTCATAGTTTGAATTAATTTACTGGTTTGTGTACAATAGTCATCATATTTTTATTTTATTTAAGATTAAGATCTCTCTCTCTCTCTCTCTCTCTCTCTCTCTCTCTCTCTCTCTCTCTCTCTCTCTCTCTCCCTCCCCCTCTCCCTGGCTCTCTTTCTTCTTTTTTGCTCTCTCTGTTTCTCTCTCTCTCTCTCTCTCTCTCTCTCTCTCTTTGCAGGCGGGATGAGCTCGGGAGGAAGGCTGAGTGCTTTGCCAGTTGTATGTTCGAGAGGGCAGGAATCCCAACCGTGCGCAGACTATTCGGAGATCAGCTTCCCCTCGTGCGCTGGAAATACATTGCAAATGCGTTTTCAAGCTTCGCTGCGAAGATACCTGCTGTTAGAGGTAGGACAGGTGAGATGGAGTTCATCTGTGCGTGTGCATGTGCTTTAATGCAGTCGTCACATGGTGCGTTGTTGGAAGTCAGTCACAGTTCTCTCACATTAGTCTTACATTACCGTTGAGTGCACTTTTGAGTGGATACAATGTGCTATTCGATATCATTCATGTTGTACATGATCTGTCAGCTTTCCATCAGATCGTTTGGTTTCGAATGATTAGGTTTAGTTGCATGTCAACTTCCATTGGTGCACTTTATGTCAGTGTAAGTGCATGTAAACTGACTTTAAAGGAGCATCTTGATGGATTTGGTGTGTTAAAGGACTACGTTCTGGAGTCTTGGCAAGATTCTTCCCACTAATAGTTGTGCTGAAACACTTGCTTGTTTAAAAATGTTTCTGAAACTCTTACTTGGAGCCAAGTTTTGCAAAAGTTCCTGAATTATGAGTGTGATTATACAAGAGTTAGTTGCTTGGAGACACGCAGGCCTTGATGCTTTGGCTTATCTTGGAACTTGCTTCATTGGTGTAAGTAAACAAAAAGTAACATGCTGAAACATGAGTTAGTTGATATAGATTTTTTAAAAATTATTATTTTTGTTTTTTTGTGTGGCAGAGTCATGATAATTTTATGGCTTCTGATTGGTCAATGAAACCATGATACAAAACATGTTCATTATATTCAGTGAGTAGTTATTTTGACATGATGATTTTTCCTTCATTTATATGGTATTAGCCATTTTGTAATATATCTATTTTTAAATGTGGGCTTATGCAGCATCATAAAATATATGTGTAGATTTATTTATATAATAAAAGCCTATTTTTAATGAACATTGTAAATACAGGCTTATTCAAAAACCAAGACGATAAATGCATTTTATTTTTGTTTTTTGTTTTGTTTATATAGGTTTGTTTGTAAAAAAAAAAAAAAAAAAAATTAATTCATGTTATTTTATTTTACGCAGCATCATAATATATTAGTGACAATGACTTTTCAAATGGTCTTAGTATAGGTGTACTTGTATAGTAAAAGCTCATTTTGTTCAACAACCAAAACAACAAATGCATTTACTTTAATAATTTTTAATTTAACTTTGTTCATAAAAATTTTATTTTATTTTACTTTATTTTATATATATATATAATGTGTTTTTTTTTTTTTTTTACTTTATTTTATTTTACTTTATTTTATTTTACTTTATTTTATTTTTAATTTAATTTTTAAATTTAATTTAATTTAATTTATTTTTCTTTTATTTTTCTTTTCTTTTATTTTATTTTATTTTACAATTTTTGAAGTTTACAAAGATGAACTTTGCCATACTCACCAAGACACATTTTTTATTCTCTCACCCCAGTTTAAGCTAAAATATACGTCTAAAAACCTTAGAAATGATCACAGCATGTCATTCTTGCAGCAATGGAGAATGTAATTGCCTTGTGTCTGCAACACAGTAAAAATCCCCCCTCTTTCGAGTGTGGCGTCTAAGCGTTCTGTAATTTGGAGAGTTTTATGAAATGTTTGCCGAAATCCACGGTGGCACACTTGCCCTCCAAGACCTCAACTGTGTTATTTTTCCCCCCTGTTTTTTTTCCTGGCTCTCTCCAAGACTCCCATATAATTACATTCTGACAGCCGGATGGACAGCACGTCTGCGGCGTCCACACCTCCACAGCGACGGCATTCAGAACCACGGACAGCTCCTTACAGACACCTACTTAAACAGATCCTGACGTGACAAGATAAAAGCAATGTAATTGTGAACGCCTGTGTGGCTGTCGTTATGCAGAGCAGACCGTTCAATGGCTAATCTCAAACAGGTTGTTGTGTTCGAGAGCCGCGCCGCATGTTGATCTAGCAGACAGAAGGAGGAGGGGGGAGAGAGGATGATAGGAATCCAGGCGCCTGCCGCTAGTCGTCCCACTCTTTACCAATCTGTCTGTCCTGGGCCGGTGTCCAGAACGAGAGCCATTGACCACTGCCATCCACGCTGAACTCCAGCCCAACGTGGAAGCGGGTATTGATCAGGGGAATTAGTTTTCTTCGTGGCGCCTGCTTTAGTCAATGAAGAAGCAGGTTCTTGGGATATTGACTGTTTGAGTTTAAGTTTTAAAGAGGCCTTGTTTTTTCCTTGTAATGTTTTACTTTTCTTTTAGTGTGTTAATGTACTGTTGAAGTCAGAATTATTCACCCTCCTGTGTCTTTTTCAAAAAATTCCCAAATGATATTTAACAGAGCAAAGAATTTTTCCACATTATTTCTTATAATATTTTTTCTTCTGGAGAAAGTCTCATTTGTTTTATTTCAGCTAGAATAAAAACTGTTTTTATTTTTTTTAAACCATTTAAGGTCAATGTTATTAGCCCCTTTAAGCAACATTTTTTTTTGATTGTCTACAAAACAAACCACTGTTATTCAATGGTTTGCCTAATTACCCCAACTTGCCTAATTAACCCAGTTAAGCCTTTAAATGTCACTTTAAGCTGAATACTAGTATCTTGAAAAAACATCTAGTAAAATATTATGTACTGTCATCATGGCAAAGATAAAAGAAATCAGTTATTAAAACTATTATGTTTAGAAATGTGTTGAAAAAAATCATCTTTCCGTTAAACAGAAATTGGGAAAAAATATACAAGGCGGCTAATAATTCTGTGTAATTGTGTGTGTGGGGTCTGGAAAGTTGCGTAGTTTATCACAGAAGGGATTTGTTATATCTAAGAGAGAGCACAGCTTCAGATCTGCCTGAAATGTGTTGTTTATGCAAACATACACAGTTTGAAATATTATAATTTTGAAATATAATGTTTAAGGTGAAAAGGAAGGGAGAATCTCATTTGAGAGAATTAAATCGATTGCAATGTTGTGAATGACTGTTTCAATTCGCATGAGAATGGTGGAGGAATGGAAACAGCAAATTTTGAAATAAAATCCCTTAATTTGCAAAAAGAAAAAAATAATGTAAAGAAGTAATTACGCTTGCTCAAGGTATTTTTGGATTTTTGGCAAATTGATTAATTAGTATAATTGGAGATGAACAAACTCTGATGTAACAAATGTTAAACCCATGTGACTAATTAATAACTCTTTCCAGTATGTGCTTGCCTTGTTAACTGTTGTTACTAGGTTACCAATACTGCAATTAGCCGCTCTAATAATTTGCTGGAAACGCACCTAATTCACGTTTGGAAATTTTTCATTTGCTGCAAACTTTAAAGAGATTTGCTTCACATTAGGATGGAAACCCGCCTAATGCAATCCCTAAAAAACATATGCTCAAGTAGTCTTCGCAAAGTTGGCTTCGGGCCTATTAAACATCCCAGATTTTGCTCATTTATACTGTTGCACTTTTTCAAGTTTACTTTTTTCAAGATGACCTAGATGTTTTACACTAACCATGAGACAACCATTAGACAAAGCTTGATATTTTCCACCCAATTAGTGCCTGATGCAATTACAACCTAATTAAAAGATGAAAAAAAACTAAAAATTGTCACATCATGTCAATTTTTCTGCAGTCGTGAATGTAATTGGCTTGGCCTGTTTTTATGTAAACACAAACTGATTCTCAAGTAGTTGGTTTTAATCCACCTGCTTGATCATGTGGATTTGTCTGAAGCTCAAACTGATTCAGTTAGATTGACTCAGTTTATGTAAATTGCTTTAGAAGAGTTTGAAACTGAAACTCATGATAATGCTATGAATATGGCAGGCTGGCAGGACCAAAAGTCTTCACAAGAAATGTATGCTTTTTTTAAAAAATGCAGTAACTTTTATTAGGCTACTTATAGTATGTAACTTTTTAGACATTTGTCTTAAGAGTTATTTGAATTAAAAATAAATATGTTTGACTTTTCCTAACAAAAATATTTGTATTCATAATTATAAGAAATGATGGTGATATGTTTGAATGTGTAGCATGTCAATTGACAGCTTCTTTCTAACCATGAAACGTTCAGTCTGGGGGTGATGAAATTGTGTATATGCAAATGCCCATGCTTTTAATTCTAGCAAAGGAGCTATTGATGGAGAAATAAATGGAGGCTTATTGATTTTATTTACCCCTTTGCAACAAGACAGGCATGTAGAGAAGTGTAAGTGTGAGTGATGGTAAAGTGAACTAAGACAGGCATTATACATCACTGACCACTGTTCTGACTGACTCTGGCTGTGTGTGTGTGCGTGTGTGTGAAAGAGAGAATATCTGATCACTGCACACACTGACAGACAGCTGGAGGAGAGCAGTCAATAAAGGAAGAATTGCTTTAAAAAAACCCCCCCAAAAAACCAATGCAAGACACTGCAGGTGGATAGGGTAAAATGTCCACACTTTCAAAAGATTTGTGAAAGTTTTCTAAAATTTAATGTTTGAATCTGCATTATTTCATTAAATATGTGCTAATATTTATAGTGCAAAAATTAAAACACTGAATAAAGTCAGGTTAAATTTCTTTCAAAATCATCCAAATTATGTATGAACATATTTCTCTGAATAAACATTCAGAATACAACAGTTAGGGCCATGTCCACATGTACACAGAAATTTTTATAAGCATAGTTTTCCCCACTTTTTTCCCCCACTCATTTTTATTTTTTTATTTCCGTCCACGTAAAAATGCCAAAATGCACTGTTATGCATGTTAAGGGCACGTCAAATCAAGAGGCAGAGATAATGACACTTTTATGCAGGGTTCACACCAAACTGGGAATTTAAATATATTTTGTTAAGGCAAACGTGAGACCAAAGGCAGATAACCATGATGCGAATGCATCTATGCGATGCATTTGCTGCGAACATGCGTAATTTGCCTCATTTGTGTTTGTTGTGAACCCAGCCATGTTTGCCAATCAGAAAGGAGAAAACAGCACGCACGCTGATGTCATGAGGTGAAAACACTGGTCATAGTATCCACACAAATACACTGTACCCAGAGTTTTATTAAATCTTCACCCTGGTCGGAGTTTTCAGAAAATTTCGTTTTCAGTCACCCAATACTCAGTTTTCATGTGGACAAACAGTGAATCTGCGTAGAAAAAAGTGCGGTTTTGAAAATACTCATGTTGGTGTGGACGGGGCCTAAGGCCAGGGAGTTTTCCCAGAGTTTTTTCCAGAGAGAGATTTTTTTAAAAGTCTGTCCACATGAAAATCTCAAAACACACTGTGATGCATGTTTAGGGTACACCAAACCAACAGGCAGAGATAATGACATTTTATGCTGATTTCACACCAACCGTGGAATTAAGTATTTTCACAATTGAATTGCATATACAAGTCAATGTAATTGTGAGAAGAGAGGCGGATTACTGTCCTGCGGTGCGTTTGCCGTGAACGCACAGAATTGGCCTCATTCGTGTGTTTGGTGTGAACCAGCTGGGTTGGCCAATCAGAAAGGAGAAGACAACACGCACAGTGACATAATGAGGTGAAAATTTCAGAAAATCTTCACCCTGGCCAGAGTTTTCAGAAAGTTTCGGTTTCAGTCACACGATACTCCGTTTTAACGTGGACAAACAGCGAAACCGCATAGAAAAAAGTGCGTTTTTGAAAAAAACTGTGTTCGTGTGGACAGGGGCTAAATTTGGTATATGCAAGTCCTGCAGGGGAAAAAATAAAACATTTTGACTACATGGCCTTTATCAGTTCGTCTCTTTTTTTGTCTTTTTTTAAAGTGCTATAAAAGGAACACCTAGAAGTATTTTGCTTTTTTTTTTTTTTTTTTAAATGCTGAAAACCCCCCAGTGTTTTTGCCTTTTGTCTTTGGAACATAATCAAATCCATGCTCTCATTTGCATTGCATCAACTGCATTCGCCTTACAATGCTACAGTAGGATCTTTAGTGCGTGTATAGCAACTTTCACATCTGAAAATGAGCAATGCCTCATACAGTACATTATGTAAAGTAAGCCTTATTTCATATTGTACCGAGTTATAATTGTGAGCTGCAGCTTCTGCCAGTTTTTCACTTAAACCACACTCTATGTCAGCTGGCCATGTTTTAGTCACTGGTATCATAAAGACATAATACTTCATTAAGTGTAATGGTAACTCCATAAATTTTAGGCCTGCGTGCGCCTCTACAAACATATCGTTAATATTTGATGAATTGTTGGTTCATAAAAGCTTTGTGTTTAATGAGTGGGACATTCCAGACCATGAGTTATATTTCCTAGCGGTCGTCTTACTCTCAGTGAATTAAAAAAAGAGCTTGGCTACGTCTTGCATAGCAGGGAACATGGCCTCTGATAAATTGTGTGCAGCTTTCGGAATTAGTCTTTGGATATTGAGGAAATCACATATTGGTTGTGTCTTGCTAAATAAAAAATGTTTTGCTGTACCAGACCATGTCTTGACTTTCAGATTTGCTTTGAGATATTAAGAAAAATTGGTATTCATTTCGTAATGAGTCTCGGGTAGATTCATAAACTTGTGGTTTTTACATTTTGAACTACTGACACAATGTTCCTACAACTAAAAAAGGATTGACTGACCTTGTATTGACTGTAGAGCTTGAAATATGAAAATTAGTAAAGTCATGGTTGTACTGCTTCTAAATATTACTTATGTGTGCTTTAATTTGATCAATTCAATAAGTAAATAAATAAATTAATAAGAGTACACTTGAATTGTGAGGCACTGTCATCTCACAGCAATAAGGTCACTGGTTCGAGTCCCGGCTGGGCCAGTTGACATTTCTGTGTGGAGTTTGCATGTTCTCCCCGTGTTGGTGTGGGTTTCCTCCGGGTGCTCTGGTTTCCCCCTCAGTCCAAAGACATGCGCTGTAGGTGAATTGGGTAAGCTAAATTGTCTGTAGTGAATGTGTGTATGTCCTGGTCCTCCAGATTGGGGGTTGAGCGTTGGGCTAACAACTCCCCTCACAAAAAAACTAGATGTTATGAAACACCAATATGATGTGGCTAAATATCAACTTCGATGGCCCTGGGAGTAAGTAAGTAATATGTTACAGTGTACTTCTCAATCCTACACTATAACAATAATAATTATTTATTTATTCAATACAAGACTGTGTTAATGATATTTTAATTAGTTATGTATTTAAAATAGATATGTATACTGTATATGCTTACTGTACAATTCTGTACTTCACAAATGTACAGTTTTGTACTTGACAAAAATCGTTCATTTTCTCTTGTGTGACAGTAACCAATGGTGTCATGGCTGTCACCCCTGAGCGAGCGAGGTGTGCTATGGTCCTGGCTGGACCTCCTCTCCTCCTCATTATCTGTGTCCTGTGGATCCTGTGCTCAGACTCAGTGGATGCTCAAGGGCAAGGTAACAATGAGTATTTCCTTATCGTTCACAGGCGCTTGTTTTTCAACTGTTATAGGCAGTGATATAAACGTGAATGGCGCTGTAGTGCTGCTTTTGTCAACATTAGGCCTGACAGACAGATGCTTGACGGGTGCTTTGGTGTTGTGGAGTGATGATGCTTGAGTCTATACGAATGATTTTGCAGTGATTTTTCATAAGATGAAGGTTGAAGTCCATGTAAAGGGTTTCAGTTGTGTTTGCTCATCAGGCACTGCTACTTTATTTTAAAAATATGTTATGAAAAGATAAATTAGGCATTCACAAGACATCAGTTTATGTTTTTACAGCTGGTTTTCTTGGATGTCATATTGTTTTATGTCTTATGTCAATTTGTTTCTTGTAATACAGTTGCGGGAAAAGTATACGTTTAATTACAAAAAAGCTTTTATGCTCGCTTGAGGTTGTTTTGGACTTGTGCAAAAAAGGGTTAATGTGAATAATGGGAGATGGAAACACAACACACACTGATGTAGCAAACATTAAACCTGCATGACTAATCAGCTGTCTTCATTATGCTTGCCTTGTTTACTGTTGGTTGCTAGGTTACCAATACTACAGTGAGCCGCTCTAACAACTTGATGAAAATGCACTGAATTTGCATTTGGAATGGAAACGCAGCTATAGTAATCACTGCAGTTACATACGCCCTCATAAAACAATTATAATGGCACTTTAGCAATATTCAAATTCAAACTTTTTCAAAAGCTAACCTGAAGTGTAATCAATCCAGCTAAACTCAGATTCAATTGCTTGAACCATTTATGTGGAAATTCAATCATCGCTGTGTGACTTAATGCCAGTATTTTGACAAAGTTTTTCTTTGTCACCATGTCACTTTTCCTTCTGAATAACTTTATTAAAGGTCCCATGAAATTAAAATAAAGTTTTTTAGATGTTAGTATCAGTATTGTTAGTTTTTCGGATATCTATAATCTAGTGCGCACCAAAACAGTGACAAAAGGGTTTTATTCACGTCACCTCATACTTCAGGTTCATACTTCATATTTATTGTTTGTAGCTGATCATCAGCAATGTGATTTCTGCTCTCCCTGAAAACTGTTTCACAGCACAAGAGCTCTCTCTATATGTGAGCGATTCTTCAAAGCGAAACTCGAACGAGCACCTGACATTTTACAGCACTGTTACTTCGAACCCGCCTCGTGCCAAACCTCATTTCTCATTCTCTCAAGTAGATGCGGTGCAGTTGCACACTTTGGGTTCGGGTCCAGTTTTAATTGGAGTCTCCCAGCGAGACAAGGCCGCGTTGCCCTCTACTGTCAGTGCCTCCGCAGACTAGCACCTCTCCAGCCGCCAGGCTTATTTATAGTGGAGCCACACATACACACACAAACCCGTTCACTCATGCAGCTCTGGCTGGAAACAATCTGAGAACTTCTCCTTTTGCCTTCACTGCCAAGTGGCGACGATGTGCGAACCGCCTCCGTCTTACAAGGTTAATGTCGGGCTGTTTTTTTTGTGTGGCTGGGCGGAGAGTTGGAACGGCATGAGGGTTTAACATTCAGCCCTCTTACGAGCTCGGACTGATTAATGGAACTCAACTGTGGCATATGCCAAAGTAAAATATGCAGGAGGGCGATGGAGACAGGCTCAAACGAATGAACGAGTCAAACACAACGCATAACAAATCCCTTGGGATGTAGTGAAGCTTCACTGGGCAGAATTATTTGACAAAGCTGACATCAGGTTGTGCTGGTAGTTTTGCCATGCGTGGCTGAGGGTTTATTTTTAGTGTGAGGCGACTCGTAAAAGAACTCGTCTGCCGTGTAATAATTTTTCTTTTCTCCTTCTCCTGTGAGCTCCAATATCTTGCCTCTGTAACTGTGATGTTAGTGAATGGAGGTTTTCAGTTCAGTGGTTTGGAAAGCCGTAATTATTTAGAAGCAAATATTTTCCTAGAAATGCTTTTCATGCTGGGCGTTTCACCTCATGTCTCAGGTAGATTTCTTTTTTTTTTTTTTTACCTATTTTACATTTTGACTTTATCATTTGAATTATAATTCTATTTTACATTGATATAGTGTAGTAATCTATAAGATAGTTACTGATTATGTAAAGTTGCTTTCAAAGGATTTTGGATTTAGAAAAATGCTGGCTTTTTCAAATGAATCTTATGTTAAGAGTGTCAGACAAAAATAACAATTTCATTTTTAAACAAATAAAAATATCAATAAAAAAATAGAAGTTTTAAAAAATATATATCAATAAATAAACACATGAATAAATGCAGCGTGGGTATGAATAAAATAAAACATAAAAAAAAAACTAAAACATTTTAAATATTTTTTTTCTCTAAAAAAACAAAACAATCGTTGTCCACATGAAAACCGTAAAAACACACTATGATGTACTGTCAAGAGCATTCCAAACCAATGTAGCCCTAAACATAAAGCCATGTTCAATCAGAATCCTGCAAAAGCAGATCGCGGCACACAATCTGATGCCAAACAAAGTAGAAAACACCCAAGTTCATGTGGACAGAGCTTACAAAATAAGATACTTACAAAATTAAAAAAAATCAATCGGGTGACCAACCATGTGCTCAGCAATGACTGCATACACTTAAAGACAATTTGGGAAAAGGATATCCAGAATGCAATAGGGGATGAGGAATGGAAAAGTATTTTGTCAAATACTGGTAAATACGTAAGAGAAGCTAGAGGACAATTTACTCAGTATAAAATTATACACAGGTTTTAATTCACACCTGTTCGACTCAATAGAATGGGCTCGACAAATAATAATGTTTGTTGGAAATGTCAAAAAGAAAGAGGCACATTTATTCATTGTGTTTGGGACTGTTCACTAGTTCAACCTTTTTGGCACCAAACCCTAAATATTCTGAGTAAATGGCTTGGAACATTAATACCACTGTCACCAAGGTTATGCTTACTGGGAGATAGGGAACAGAAGCCAAATATTACAAAAGGAGAGTTCACAGTGATCATGGTGGGGATTTCAGTGACGGCTAGAGACATCTTAAAACTCCCAAAATTCCAGAGTTAAAAGAATGGGTCAATATAATGACTAAAACAACTTCGTATGAACGTTTACTTTACAAATTACATAATAAGGACAAAGCATGTATGTATCCCAGTGTGGGAAGACTTTTGGTCTTATGTGACGATGTCTTGTAACACAATTTAAAATTACTCACCAGGTTCTTTTTATAATATTGTACTTTTGTCCATAGTAACCACCTGGCTTTACGTTTAGTAGGCCTACCAGTGATCATTTGTAATATGTGTTTGTATTACTTTGTCATGAACCAGAAGAAAACAACAAAAAAACTTGAATTATATATATATAAAAATCAATAAATCAACCAATCTATCGGTTTGTACCAAACTTATAAATTCTATATAAAAACATTTTAGATAAAAAAATGCTAAATATAAATAATAGTGATAGAGGGAGATATTTTACAATTCTGCTTTATTTGGTACCATTTTAAATAAGACAATTAACAAATGTACATTTTACTCAAGACATTTTGCAATAAATCAGTAAATCATAGCATTTCTTTATAATTCCATACATTTTCAACAATTTTCAATGTTCCTCACATTTTTGTAAAATAAGAAATCTAAATAAATTCTCACTTTAATGAGAGAAAGAGACTTACTCCAAACATGTATTAATACATCTAGAGTATTAGTAGCTGGAAAACAAAAACAAAAAAACAAAACAAAAAAAAACAAATATATATAGACTTTTAGAAATTAAAATCTCTGAATATATATATATATATATATAAATATATATATATAGATTTAAGATGTCTCTAGCCCTCACTGAAATCCCCACCATGATCACTGTGAAATCTCCT
>CAIGQV010019070.1:7143064-7153234 GCA_903798115.1 Danio jaintianensis | reverse complement strand
AGGATTTATTTATTTATTTATTTATTTATTTATTTATTTATTTATTTATTTATTTATTTATTTATTTATTTATTTATTTATTTTCTAAAAGTCTGAGTCAAACACACAGACTGAAGACTGTCAATAGCCGTTCAGGGTTACAAGGGTCAAATGTGGAGTCTGTGCTTTGCAGAATTTACCTTTTCCACAGAAACTCAATTACAGGTGAAGGGGAGCGCAAATCCCATTTTTGGCTTTTTGGAAATGACTTCCTAAACCTAATTATTGCTCCATTATTCCAGAAAACCATGTTTCCCCTTTTGTTTATAACTTCTGAGGACATGAGCAATCAGTTTGAGGCGACTCTCCTGTTGGTGTGTTTGTTATGTTGGGATGCTGGGCTATGAGCGGATTCCTCTAAGCGCAGCAGCCGCAGGATAACCGCATTATAGGACATCCATCTTCGTTACCTGGACTCTCTGGCTCCACTGTGGCTCTGTGTCAGGTTGCAGCTTTTTTACTGGAGGAGCGAATGTTACGCCCCTTGTGTTTGATCTCGGCTCGGTGGAGATGTTTTCTGCATGTGGATGACGTGCCGGGGGTTTTGATTCTTGATCCGCTGTCTGGAGGCACGGGAGGATGAACTGTACTTTGATGTAAAGCAGAGCATTGTGTTTCCAAATTATAGAAGATGGTTGGGTTTGCTGCAATAGTTTTTTTTTTTAAGTACAGTTAAAAAGAGCAGCTGAGCTATTTACAATAGTGATGGGAAGTTCAGATCATTTTATGATGAATCACTTTGAGTCTTGTTCATCGAGATGAACAATTTTTTTTTCTTAGTCATTTCGTTCAATTTGCCAAAATAACATTAAAATGTTACAATATGCTTCCAAACACATCTACAACTACTCCAAATGTTGATCACACTACAAACAAGTCATAACTAGAATGCTATAAGAAAATGCTATGTCAGCTCACCTCTTCTGACAGGTCTTCAAATTTGAGTCGTTCGTTCATGTCATACAGTCCCATATAAGCCTAACCAATACACTCAGTCTGGGCCGAAAGGACCCATGATTAGTTCACCTTTTGAGTCTTCAAGTTTTTGAGTCGTTTGTTGATGAAGTGACAGGATGTAAAGAGAGATGACTCAAAATCGAGGACTCAAGAAATGAAAGGGATCAAATCTTTTTCGGCTCTAAATGCATATGATCGGCTTCTGTCTTTCACTTGATAAACAAATGACTCAAACCCGATAGAGGACTTGAAAAGCAAACTAATCTTCACCTGCACAAATTTGCGCATGCGTGAATGAACGAATCACTCCCTGAGAGAACTCATCGTTCTCGAGTCACATAAAAGATTTGTTCAAAATAAACGAATTGTTCAATCACTAATTGACAAGGTTTCCACGCTTCTTGAAAGTACTTGAATTTCAGACATGAATTCAAGACCTGGAAAGCACTTAAAAACAAACATATAGGTCATTGAAAGTACTTGAATTTAAAGTTGATTCTGTAATTTCAACAATTGTACTGTGCTGCTTTCAAAAACCGAACAAAAAAGTGAAGAAATTCTTAATTTAAAAATCGTAACTTTAAATCTTCTTCATGAACTATGACAAGTAAAGTGTTTTATAAATACTTCAGAAACCGCATTTGAATATTACCAGTATTGAATGCAACTAATTGTATAAAAGTTCTTTGAACATGACTTTAAAACTGTCAACATTTTTGAAAATGACATTCAAAACATCATCATTATGACATTTTTATGTAATTAAGTGTGAAATGTGAAATGTTAGGTACAGGAAGGATATAGTCTCTTATGGTCTCAAAAGCTGCATGTATTTGATGTAAAATAGAGTAAAAACAGTAATACTACTTTGAAAAATTATTGCAGTTTGTCTTTGAGTATATTTTTAAATGAAATTTATTCCTGTGATGTGAAAGCTGAATTTTCAGCATGATCCTCGTTGCTCCCATCTTCGGTGTCACATGATGCTTAAGAACTTATTTTTATTGGCAGGTATAGTGCTCATTTATCATCCATTAATATTAATTATTAATGCTTCTTTTTGTTATCAATGCTGAAATTCTGCTTTTCTGCTTCATGTATTTGTGGAAACCATTCACATTTTATGTTTCAGGATTCTTTGATGAGCGTAAAGTTAAAAATAAGAGCTTTTATTTGAAATGATATCTTTTGTATTGTATAAATGAATTTTCCATCACTTTTGATCAATTTAATGTGTCACCGGTGAAGTATTTTTAAAAAAACAACAACATATATGGTTCTTTTGAATGTTAACGTTAAAATATGAAATTAAAAGTCAATTATTGAATAAACCGTTTTCATCATTTATAATAATCAGAAATGCAAATCATCAAACAGCAAATCAGCATATTAGAATGATGTTGCATTGAAGACTGGATTAAAACAATGGAGTTAAAAAATCAACACGGCTAACACAGGAATAAATTACATAAAATACATAAAAATAGAAAACACGATGAAAAATTAAACATAAGAAACCTCTTTTGTTGAATCTTACTCTCCAAAACTATAGTCTTCTATTTTATAGAAATGCAAATATGCTTTCCATTGAACTCAATGACTTTTTGTTTGGATTTTTTTTTAGCAAATTAATAATTGAACACAATAAGTAAGCACAACTAAAGTTTGCATGCTTTTGTGTCTTATATTCAAAGTTTTGTAAAGCGTTTTGCAAACATGTTAATTTACCAATTCTCTCCACTGATTAAGCTGTCTTTGATGTTTAAATTGGACTGAGACCATTAAAACTCATGCTAATACTCATAGCTAATCATACGCTTAGTTTTTAATCCTTAAAAGCAGTCTCTCGGCTCAGGCAATGTTTTTGAGACACTTAGCACAATAATAACTACATTTGCATTGGGTTTTTCCTTTTTTGGAGTGCCAGTGCAAAGTTTGCCAGTGCTAAATTGTTGTGGATGATTGACAGGTTGTTGCTGTGAGATCTTTCAAGGATTTGAGTGGGTTCAAATGTTATTTGAGAGGTTGGATGGGGGAATATCAAATGTAATGACCTCAGTGAGCTCTAGTCAATAATCACACATCACCATCACATATATTGGCCACATGATGTAGACATGCTAAAGCTTTAAATAAAAGTGAAATCATCAAGAAAAGCCTGACCTCTTCTATGTGTACAAATACAAGCGCAGCCATTTAGAGGTCATTTCTGGTTAATGATGTCAGAATTAACGGTATTTTGGAATGGATGTGTGAGTGGTCTTTTCTGGAACAATTCCGGAACGTCCTTGCCTGTGTGAACAGCGCTTTTTTGAATTTACCGGTAAAGTCGTTCCAGTAATTTTCCGGATATTTACCCGTATCACTGTGTGAAAGGGGTTAATAGCTGATATTATATATATATATATATATATATAATTTTTTATATGATTATAATGAGAGCTGATGAAATACAGCGGCTGACAAGTAGATCTACACTATGATCACTGGAATTCAGAAAGTTCGCAGATTAAATTACGGCTGGCATTCTGGACATTATTTACAAAATAAATGAAAATAAATTCTGAGCTGTCTGGAATGCAGCATAGTGTGTTTCTTTAATGTTTAGGTGGTTGCAAGTTTTTATTCCTCATGTTTCAGTATATTATATATATATATATGGTTATTTTTGTTTTTTAAAAAAAAATTTATTGAGATGTAACAAATGTGACAATATAATACATCACAATCATATTCACATCTTCAATGTTTTCAATTTAAAAGAAAAAGAGCAGAGAAAAAAATAAATGAAATGGTTTATATGGTTATTGTTTATTTATTGTTTAGTGTTATTTTTTGAAACTGCAGAGCCAATGCAGCGAAATATTGTTCGTGTACACCAATACATTTTGAATGTCAATTTTGGTCCCATTGGGTGTGTCTCAATCAGCACACTGATCAGGGCATCAGCCATTTTAAGTGCTGTCTCAATTGAAAATTCTTCCAGTGCAATGAAACCTTGGAATAGATTTTTTTAATCCCTGAAAAGTGCCACAATGCACCCTGAAAATCTGGTTGCATCGATTCACACTATATGTGCCCTTAACGGAAGTTCCGAAGAGGGAAATATAAATCATTCATTCATTTATTCATTCATTCATTTTCCTTCGGCTGAGTCCCTTATTTATCAGGGGTCGTCACAGTGGAATGAACCGCCAACTATGCCGGCTTATGTTTTACGCAGCTGATGCCCTCAGCTGCAACCCAGTACTGGGAAACACTCATACACACTCACATTCACACACATACTCATACACTACGGCCAATTTAGTTTATCCAATTCAATTATAGCACATGTCTTTGGACTGTGGGGGAAACCCACGCCAACACGGGGAGAACATGCACACTCCACACAGAAACAGCCTAGACTCGAACCAGCTACCTTCTTGCTGTGAGGTGACAGTGCTAACCACTGAGCCACTGTGCCGCCAAATATAAATCACATGACCCAAATCATCAAACGTAATGACAAACGATATATATTTTTCTAAAAATAATCAATTATTTATTTAATTTGAACGAAGATAGCTAGATATTTTAAGAGCAATCTAACAAACAGTTATGATTGTTTAATGGTTGAAATGTTGCTGGTAAATTAAACAATCAAATTATTTATTGGCGTCATTGATTATTTAGCATTTCCACACATCTCACTAGTCTAGTACCTGCACTTATAGCTATGTTGGTGTGCATCTGCAGTGCTGCAAAGTCAGTGATTTATCATTCCAGCATCTCCAGCATCAGTATACTCTTGTACAGCGCTAACAGCTGTCCTGCCAGATGTATTCTCTCCCCGAGTCCCTGGGTGTATCTTACATACACCAATATATATATACCCACATCCAAACACCAGCACACAGTATCCCTCACTCGTTCTCTCAGTCTTCCTCCATCTCTTTTTCTTTTCGTTCCACCTTGTGCTCAGGTATACGGTAGCCAGCTGCTTCTGGCATTTACGACACCTTCATAAAGCAGTTGTTGTTTATATATGTATACAAGACCATCTGTATCCCTGTCAGCCTTCTTTTACTGCCTGCATGAGCTAGTGGTCCGGAGAGAGGGACCTCCAGCAGAATCAGGCCACTGCCGTCTGTCAGCTTTGTTAACAGTAGTTTCTTAGGGGAGAGACACCTTGGTAAGGAAGCAGATTTACCGTACTTTAATATATACTTCAGTATTGTTTGTATTAGAGATCAAGATCATTAGTTCAGATCAAATGTTGTGTCTGATCTGATCCAAGTCATTTATTATTGAGTATGTGCCGATCCTGAGTCTAATCCACTACTTGTATATTGCTAGTGCTTGGGGCATTTTTACATAAAGAAAGGTTGTTGAGATGAATCCAGTGTATATGCTGATAACTCAGTAGCTGTTTAACTGCTTTTCTTTGCTGTTTCATTGCATATTTACTGAATGACCAAACAAAAATGTATTTTCTCTTATGATACGATCTGTTCAGCTTAGTGGAGGATTATAGTTAAACTATAGTGTACTAAACATGAACATCAACATCTCTGCTGTGTTTACATTTTTGACAACTAAGAATTTAATTTCTTCATGTCATCATTATCGTAATTGTTGTGGTTTGGACTGATGTGGTTCTGTTCTCACAGAACTAGAACAATTATTGCATCTTTATAGTTTTCATTATTGTTGTAGTCATTGCACTTAGTGTTAACCCCCTTTTTGTTAGTAGTTTAAAATTGTTATATAGTTTTGTCACCGTTTTTGCATTTTTATTTAGTTTCATTGTATTTTTTACATTATTTTTTCTTATAGTTAATTATAGTTATAGTTAATCTTATTGTTAATTATAGTTAATAGTAATAAACCAGTGTATTTTTGGGAACTTCCAAAAATTGGTGGTCTTGGTGAAGTTGAAAGTAAAGTCTGATCATTTTTGTCCTAGAAAAGACAAACAGTTTAACTTTTTGGGGACAAAGGAGGAGTAATTTAGCAGCAGTTCTAAAGATTTAAGGGAGTATTAAAATAAAATATTATGTGTTTATCACAAAATGCTATCAAATGGCTTCAGAAGACTTGGTATATATTGTAGAAGTTGTTCAAAATCCTTTTATGATAATTTTATGATGCCTCTCAGCCCTTGAGGTTAACAGCTTATGGTCTCTGTTCCTTTCATTGTATTGAAATTCTTCAAAAATCTTGGGAATTTGGCAAAGTGCAAGACTTAATAAGAAACAATAATTTACATTCTCTTTTGTGCATTATCATATGTGCTTTTCATGTAGTGTGCGTGTGCATTAAATAAAACCTTAAAACTGTACTTTATTTTACTCATTTGAAACATTACATCAGGGTTTTATTGATGCTACATTTGCTAAGTGCTGTTTTGTAGCTCTCCATGAGGAATATATTGTCTTTTTCTTCAGTGAGCAGACGTGTAAAGCGAGTTAGTGAACTGTAATACGGCTGAATGTGGAGAAACGGTGGAGGTGACAGCACCTCTGTGCACATGACGCAGCTCCATCTGTTTATCAGCCCCTGTGGTTTTCCTCCAGACCCTCACGTCTGCCGTACAACTGCCCGTCAAGGTGAGCCGTCTGACAATTTGAGCCTGACACAACAACCTTTAGCACAAGACAAGTCATTTAAAGCGCTCTCATAATCACCAGTTCAGAACTATAGCATAACATTTGACTTTTAAAATGACAAAATGCCTATCAATTTGGAAAACAGTATGATCAACAGTATTGATCATAACTTGTAGGTCTGGATGATAGAGTGAAATAATATCTATATTACAATAAGGGGTTGACACAACTGTCACATTGAACATGACGGGTTTTATTTAAATAAATGGATGTGCTGGTTTCAGAGTAAAGCACGACATTTATACACCTTACGAGCTGCACACATGTAAATGAAAACAGTCTTCACTATAGAACTGGAAGCATATATTTTTATTAACTGGCAACCTGTTATAAAAGCTTGATGGGTTACTGTTTGAAAATTCAACTAATTAGGATGTAAATATTAGTACTGTAATATTTAGTAAGTGATATGGTAATTAAATAATACTGTAATACTTTATATGGTATATTTACTGTATATGGTATTTTTGTCAATATTTCATTTTTAAGTAAATAAAATATTAAATAGGCGTCACGGTGGCGCAGTGGGTAGCACAATCGCCTCAGAGCAAGAAGGTTGCTGGTTCGAGCCTCGGCTGGCTCAGTGGCATTTCTGTGTGGAGTTTGCATGTTCTCCCTGTGTTCGCGTGGGTTTCCTCCGGGTGCTCTGGTTTCCCCCACAGTCCAAAGACATGCGGTAAGCTAAATTGACCGTAGTGTATGTGTGTGAATGAGAGTGTATGGGTGTTTCCCAGTGATGGGTTGCAACTGGAAGGGCATCTGCTGCGTAAAACATATGCTGGAAAAGTTGGCGGTTCATTCTGCTGTGGCGACCCCAGATTAATTAAGGGAGTAAGCCGAAAAGAAAATGAATGAATGAATGAATGAATGAATGAAAATAATAAATAAATAATAAATAATAAAATAATAAAATACGTTTATAGTCATATTAAATGGTTTTTAATACAACACATTTTTGATTCTTTAAAAAATATTTACATTTCTTTTTCTTTAAAAAAATACGATCACACACTCATGCATGCATGCGAGTGCACACCCACACACGCACACACAATTTACAATTAATTACTTTTTTATTTATTTCCTTCGGCTTAGTCCCATATTTGTCAGGGGTAGCCACAGCGGAATGAACCGCCAACTATTACAGCATATGTTTTATGCAGCGGATGCCCTTCCACCCGCAACCCAATACTGGCAATTTAGTTTATTCAATTCACCTATAGCATGTGTCTGGACTGTGGGGGAAACCGGAGCACCCGGAGAAAACACACGCAAAAATGTGGAGAACAATCAAACTCCACACAGAAATGCCAACTGGTCCAGCCGGGACTCGAACCAGAGACCTTCTTGCTGTGAGGCGACAGTGCTAACTTTTTTTTTTTACTTTTAAAATTGAGGCTGAAGCTCATTTTTAAACAAATTTTGTCCCCATATAGACTTCAGTGGGACATCAAAGGAGACATTTGTCATAATTTAGCTGTTAAAGTCATCCGGTAAAAATAATTTTTAAGTATATATTTTTTATTATTTTTAAATATCTCAATATCTGATCTCGTAAATATTGTGCTGTCCTCCAAACTTGTAGTTTTGAATGCTACAGGGTTTAAAAATAGTTAAGAATCGACACACTGCTTTTAGTTGCAACAAAAAATGAGTTGCATGAGAAGTGCTGAAGCAGATGCTTTTTTTGTGGTGTGTGGATGTCCTAATTTTCAGCACTTTTTGACAGATCTGGGATCAGCCTGACATAAAGTGTTGCTCCTCGAAGCAATGGAAGGTGGAATAAGGATGTGTATGAAACTACCTCTCAGAATGACTGATTCAAGACTGCATTGATGTTTTCTAGCCATACTCACAAAATAGCAGTATGGTTTGAAAGCCTTGCATAGTGGTTGCTTCATAAGATAATAAAAAGATTATTAGCGACTTCATAATATTGAAGTGTCCCTTACATTGGAAGTCAACGGGTTCCAACAAAACGTGGCTGGATCAAGTAATCTATTTTAAAATGGTGCTTTAGAATGAGTAACCATATAAAACAGGGTTTTCATTGCATTTGTGGGCAGTTATAACAATAAGTGCCTTCCTTAAACTGCACTTGGCTGCATTTAAAAAACAAACCATTGCATATTCTCCACAAGAGCAGTAATTGGAGCACTTCGTATTCATTACGTTTCTCCACCATACAGCGTATTGTTCTGGCATGAGCTATGTGTCAAAAATTGCTGTTGCCGCCACAAAGCAAAACCTCTAAGCAGACTTTTACTCATCTTTGGATGATTTTGAGAATTCATCACTGAAATGGCTTACAGTCAGCCATTAGACGGTGGCCTGTGCCATCTTTTCCGAGATAAATGGATGGCTGATGGATTTCCGAGCGAGGAATCGCTGAGCAATAGCAATTCAAAACAATCCAGAGTGAAAAACTCCGGACCCGCGTTTGTCGTTCTGCACAGGTCAATTTGTAAAGTGTAGTGCTCTAGAGATATGAATGCCAGACTGAGACGTTCCTCCATGTGTCTGCTATACTGATGGCTTTGCAATGTCAATACGTCTCCGCTTAAAAATCTTTCTCTCACAATGGAAGGATAGAGGCTGGAAGAATGTCTGTTTATCATCACAAATGGCTATTTGTTTTACTCTGAGCTTAGATCCCTTTCGTTCCCCATGGACCGTGACTCATATTAACTCAACGCATGAGAGATCTCTTGGAGATTTTCAGAATGCTGGCCATCTGTAGTGGGAATGTGAGCCATTGAATTGAGCTCAATCCCACACAGAACCCAACAATACACAAACAGGCAGACACTGATGCTCAATGAAGCAACACACAACTTCAGAAGTCCAAGGTCAAAGGATACTGTCGAGTTTAGTGTATTAATATGCAGTATGAAATAATCAATTTAATTTCATTCTATAGTTCTTTCTAGTGTTCTGTCATTCTTTCTGTCTCTCTACAGTACATTTTTCAGGTGTTTTAACTATCTATCTATCTATCTAAACTGTAAAAAATGTCATAATTAACAGTTTAAATTTTTTGTTATTCACGTTTTCCATTTATTTACGGTTATAAATTGCATTATGGGACCTGTATCTCTGCTCTGTCATCTTTTGATGTTAGCAATTCAACTTTACAGTTAACCATATCATCCATCCATCCGTCCGTCCGTCAGTCAGTCCATCCATCAGTCCATCCATTTATCCAATCCATCCATCTGTCCATCCATCCCTTCATCCTTCAGTCCATCCATCATCCATTCGTCTGTTCATCCATCTGTCTATTCGTCTGTTCGTCCATCCATTCATCCATCCATTCATCTGTCAATCCGTCCATCAATCGGTCCACCAATCCATCCATCCGTCAGTCCATCCATCCATCCGTCCATCCAACCATCCATCTGTCCATCCATCCGGCTGTCAATCCATCAGTCCATCCATCTGACCGTCCATCAGTCTGTTCGTCCGTCCATTGGTCCATCTGTCTGTCAGTCCGTACATCCATCCATCAGTCCATCTATCCATC
>CAIGQV010019070.1:7131779-7143054 GCA_903798115.1 Danio jaintianensis | reverse complement strand
ATCTGTCTGTCAGTCCGTACATCCATCCATCAGTCCATCTATCCATCCGTTTGTTCATCTATCCATCCATCCATCTGTCCATCCGTCCGTCCATCCGTCCGTCCATCCATCCGTCCATCCATCAGTACATCCATCAGTACATCCATCAGTCAATGAGCATAGTCAATGAGTTTAACTCAAAAGTGTGAAAGGATTATGGGATAATGAATATTAATTACTCATAGAAATGGTAAATGAGGAATACTAATTGTCCAGAGTGGAGAGGGTTGTGGGCTACAGTACTTTTTCCCCTCTGTAATGTTCTGTCACTTACCTGACAGTGTAATTGACTACTTATAAGTAATCTACTTATCTAATATTCCTATAACTCACCCTCTCAGTTCTATCAAAAGTGGCAATCATTTCTACTTTCAGACTGTTTATAGACCATTTTCCTCAAGAACGCAGCTCTCCATAGCAGCTCTCTTTGCCCAGCTGTGACGAGCCGCTGCCTGCTACCGCACTAATAGTGTTTGTGTTTTGGTAATTACTGAGAATAAATGGATGGAAAGGCCTGGAGAAACAAGTACGTCTTGGCAAAGGGCAGGCGATGTTTTTAAGCTCCTGCGTCAGAGAGTGTGGGTCGTCTTCCAGATTGATTCTATTAGCCGCTGTGTTTTTCATACTCTCGGTGGGCAGGTGTCAAGACACGACTGGATCAGACAATGAAGAGGAATCGTTCCTCTGGCATTGGAGTGTCATTCGGTATTCACCTCATGCTGTTTTTGCCTCCCAGCCAGATCCATTCTCTTGTACCTATATTATATGAATCAATTAAATGGATAGTTCACTCAAACATTTTAATTCTGCCATCATGTGAGCAATTACAGCGTTATGGATGTGACATTTGCCGTAAAACCTAAAACATAAATTCACAGAGAAAGTATATGTTAATATTATATTGAAACATCTGTTTATATTTTCCAAAACTACGAACCACAGAGTTAAAGGTGCAGTATGTAAGGTGCAACCACCCAGTGGTTGAACTAGATATTAGTTTGTTTTGATCCAGGAATGCAAGCGCAGGTTGCCAGATTGAGGACAGGAGCGAGTGATTTAAACCATGTTCTAAATAAAAGCAACGTCACACGATAGAAGGAATACTTTCCATATTAAAAGGAGTTTATGTCCTAACCAACACCTCAAATTGATATATTAGAAACGGCTTCTATTTCTTGCAGCTGAACAACAGAAAACTGACAATGATCACCTCAGGTAAACCTCATGTGCTTTATTCAGTGTTAAATGCTAACAATGTGAGTTTGAATGCCATTCTACATGATATTTATTGCCATATACTGAAAGCAGCAGCAGATAGTTCTCCTCAGATCTTGAAAATAAAATAAACCGTTTGAAATTTAATTTTATAACTAAACACATATCAGTGATTCAACATGTACATTTAATAATGTTAAAGAGGGTTAATATCTATTAAATAGATTACAAACCTGAGTGAGTAAGTGCATATTCTGTGCTTCTGAATGGCTGTATTTAAATTTCTGTCGTGTTTTGTCTGGTGCAAACAGCCAAATTGCTTATCACTGCGTATCTTGTCACGAAGCGTGTTGTTAGGACCAGTGGTTACAACGTAAACTGCTCACCTAATGTTTACGTTTGTAATATTTATATTATTTGCTAATTAACAAACTCATGTGGAAATTTGCGTATCATTTCGGAGTCTGCTACTGTCCCTCGGAGGTCGCATTTTGGTCACGAGAGCATGCTTTCAGAGCCTTTCTGAATGAATGAATGAAATACACTGTTTTCCACCAAGGCAACCCGGAGTGCTGAAATATAATTGGCTAAACTGGCATTGGGCAGGTTCAAATTACCAAAACATAGACAGCGTTCCGGCACGGAAAACACATTTTCAAAGCAGAATATCTGACTTTAGCTTTGTTTTTCAGATAAACAAGTATGTTCACCTGGCATGTTTCTTAAATATCTGCAAACATATTATGGTATTTTTATGCTATAGAGAAGTCAAAAACTTACATACAGCACCTTTAAGGAATTAGAAAAATATCAACCTGTAAACATATTTTATGTTTTAAATGAGGAAAATAAACATGCAGACTTTTTTGGTCACATCCATAATGCAAGTTTACAGTATAAAACATACTTTGTAGAAATTCTGTGAATTAAACTGCACAACCTAAAATAAACAATGCTAATCAAAAGGATAAGAGTTGGCTCACTAAAGAACAAAAATGATTGATTTTATTTAACTTTTTTTTTTTTTTGCATTTATGAGGGTAAAGCTTCATTATAGATGACATCTCTCTGTTATAGATGTGACAGATGTGAAATTGCCACTTGTGTGACATTAGTAAATCAAATATAATTGTTTGAAAACATTATCAGATACATTTTTGAGTATTTTTGCAGTTCTGTAAAATACAAGCATATACAAAAAAATTTGCAAGGGTTTCGCTGTTTTGGTAAAAACTTTTTTTTATGGCAAGGTTGACATTTGCATGGGATTGCTCACTTGACTTTCTTTCTTCTGTTGCGCACACACACACACACACACACACACACACACACACACACACACACACACACACACACACACACACACACACACACACACACACACACACACACACACACACACACACACACACACACACACAAAAAAAGATATTTTGAAAAATGCTGGTTTCTGGCAATTTTTTTCCCCTACTATCGAAGTCGATGTGAGGCAACCAGCACTCTTTAAAATATCTTCTTTTGAGTTCAAAAGAAGAAAGAAACTCCTAAACCACACGAGGAAGAGTAAATGATTTTTCATTTTTTGGGTGAACTAACCCTTTTAAAGCATGTGTTAAGATAAAAATGTCAAGAATCAAGAAATCTCTAATGCATAGTTGTATATAAATGATTATGTTGTGCTAGTGTTTGTGTATAAGGTGGAGAAAATTGGATTCATGTTTGACGTTTAAGGTAGGTAGGTAGATTTATTTATCCCCTTAGGGAAATTGATTTGCGGCATTATCAGAAGACATCACACCGAACAACAGGACAAAGACAACATTTTCACATTCAACAATATATAAAAATAAAAATAAATAAGAATAAATAGGATAAAACACAATAAACAGCCCAACTTACTTAAAACTTCTTCTTAAGATTATTTATCAATCTTAATACATGTGGGACATAGGAAAACTTGTTTTTTGATACTGCAGGAAGGCAGTATCTCCACCCAGATGGTAGTAAGTCAAATGAAAAACAAGTGGGTGCATTGTGTCAGCCATAATATTTTTTTTGTCCTTGGAGAGAAAGTGCCCCCTCAAAATTAAAGTGCCCGCCAAAGATTAGAGTTCAAAACCATGTCAAGGTACTTATAGGTTTAAAGATATTAATATATTTATTTAAAGATAAATATGTCCTTATAGATAAACCATTTATCTCAGATATGAAGCATTTAGGAAGTGAAGGAAGTCTAAGTAACTGAGGCCCTCTTGTGGCTGCCCTTATTAATGAATAGGCTTACATTTAGTGAATAGGATAGTAGTTTAGTGACAATTATTCATGCTAACAGTCTAATCTCTGGTGATTTATTGAGCCTCAGTGCAGCCTCATTAATGATCAGATTTACTCATTTCTGTGGCATTGTTGCGTAACAAACTGTACATCGGATGCAATAAAACATGGACTGTAATCCAGATGTTATTTTCCCCCTGCAAATTCTACAATAAGTGGACCATATATAGAGTAAAGGATGTTTACTATTACTGTATGTCTAAATTGTACAGTCATAATAAATTAACAGTGTCATTTATTTTAAATGTTCTGTTTATTGTAAAGTAGGCATAATACATTTATGTAGGAATATTTCATTTATGATAACCTTAGGAGCTTTTTTTTGGCAGAGAGAAAAAAAAATCTTTATTAAAGTTTTGTAAAGATTTGCCATTGATTCAGATTATAATGATCTGGTAAGAATGGTGAGATGAAAATATCACTGTTCAAAATATTGTTAAAGGGATGTTTCACCTAAAACTTAAAAATTCTTCTGTTAAACACAAAAGAAGAAACATGTTTTTCCTACTATGGATGTCAAGTGTTCAACCTCAGATAGAATCATATTTCATCAGGTAATTTTCAGTTCAAAGCTGTACGTGTGTGGTATTACTAGCATAGTATTTTAGACGTCGGTATGCCGGCTCTTACAAACGTGGGTACAGTCTTAAAGATGGAAAATAATTATGTCAAATGAGTTTTAATAAAGTAGCAGCGGAACCACACTGATCACTAAGCAGTGCGTTTCTGCTCTCTAACACTAAGTGGCGCTATTACCCTTTTTTATTCTAGAAACAAACTAAAACAAAGCACTGTGACAGAAATGCCACCATCAAACTATATTACTGCTACAAAAACATTTTATTTTTCACACTTCATGATGAATGCTTACAAAACATTGAATGATCTAGTCTAGTGTTCCATTTTGTTTCTGTAATGGGTGATCATATGTCTGTTTTCTCGGTTCCTATTTCACATTTTGCACTGATATTTCTGAAACTGCCTGTATGATATATGATTCAGAGTGTAACGGGTCTTGTCTGTCATCGGCAGACTTCATAAAGCAGACATACGGCGAGAACCATAACCCAGTGCAGCCACAAATGACTTTACGGCCCCGTTTATGAGCTGCTGTTTGGCCAGTCGTTGAAGATGTCCGCTCATTTCACCATAGGGATGACCTTGTTGTCATTGAACCGAAGAGGTGGCACACGATACTGACAGCAAATCTTGTATGGTGTCGGGCTTGTCACTTCCTAGGCTCGTGAAACATTATTAAAGCTTGCGGTGGTGCTTTTCATAGGCCTTTCTAGAGCAACCAAGCAGAGTTTTGCATCACGCTGCAAGGCCCATTGACTCCTGTCGTGTCTCACACATTGGCTCTTCTGGCTTGTCTTTAATAGGAATGCTGATGATCTCCATTTCCATATAAATGAAGAGATCGGAGTGTATGCTCACTTAAAGGAAATATCTGTTGGTTGGAAAATACTTCTTTCTGATGACCTTGGAAATACAAGATGGCTGATACTTAATGTGCACCTTTCACTTCGGCGTTCGCATTTGAAGGGGAGTATTATTTTTGTAATTGCGCTCTTGAGGATCATGCGTCGCACCCCTGTGGCCATGCAATTTTCTCACTTACTTGTAATTTGATGGCTCATTCGTTGAAGATGCAATTGCTTTTTGAAACCAAAATGGGGCGAGTTTCAAATGGAATTTTACTTCTGATGAAAAAGTGGCTTCCCTCTTGACCCAAAACGTGCTGGTTAAATCTAATAGGGAAGCTTCGATTGGAGCTCACGTCCTCTCCTGAAAATAAACACACAAAAGTATGATGGAGCAGGCCGTTGTTGATGTGACATCGCCCTCCGGGAGATGTTACAATTACACAAGAAAAGCACCCGTATGACCTCTGGCCTTTGGAGTGTGCTTCTGAATGCTGCCCTGGAGATGCCTGAACTCCATAGGGGACGCACTACGAAACGTATCCCGCTCCCCGGAGCACCCTACAGACTAATGACTCTCTTCCTCAAGATTAGAGGCGATGTAGCTGTTATTATGGTGAAATATCTGACCTTTCACTTTGATTCATGATCACAAATGAGCTTTTTGTCAGGTCAGGCGGCAAGACGGATGAAAGCGGTGACAATCAAGCAAACTGAATTTGTTTCGCACTGTAATGTGCCGTAAAAGATTGCATGGATCAACTCGGCGCACACAAGTAAGAAAGTCCATTTTATTGCAAATACATTTCTTTTTATGATGTACCTGTATTGTGCCTTTCTCTTTCACAAAGCCTAAATAAACTATCACACCTTGAAAGGATAATTTACCACTGAACTAACTTAAAGGGGTAGTTCACCAGAAATGAAAATGTATTATCACCCTTTGGATGATAATTGAACACAAAAGAAGATATTTTGAAGAATGTTGGAAACCTGTAACCATTGACTTCCATTGTATTTTTTTTCCTACTATGGGAGTCAATGGTTACAGGTTTTCAGCTTTTTAAAAAAAGTATCATCTTTTGTGTTCAACAGAAGGTAGAAACTCCTGAAACCACTTGAGGGTGAGTAAATGAGTAAATAATTTTCATTTTTGGGTGAACTATCCCTTTAATCCATGTAAACAGCACAGATCTAGGATCCTGCTCTATCCTTCCTCTCAGGAAGCCGTACCTTGTTCAGGGTGACATTGGAGAGGAACTGTTTTCCCCATGCATCACTCTCTCATCAAGAGAAGCGGTAGCTGTAGATTAATGAGCCTGGGAACTGATTATGCCGGGCTGTACATCATGTCTGTCTGCCTGCTGCTCGGCCTGTCAATACCCCACCCTCCCGTGTCTGCCTTTAGCCTTGTGCTAGACCAAAACCACTGGACCTCAACCTCTGGTGTGCCTCACGCACCGAGGTTTGAGCTTCAGGACTGTTGTAGATGCAGCTCAACATGACTAACACGCAAAGGTATTTTTTAAACAAACTTTTATCATGGCATTATGCACTGTAAAATGGCCCTCAAATTCAGTCTGAATAGTAATCAGATGGTTTGATGTTTAATAGTGTCTTCCTAACTTTTAGAACATCATTTAATTCTGTGGATCATTTAATCTTTAAGGGTTAGTTCACCCCAAAATGAAAATTGTTATTAATTACTAACCTAGGCACCAAAAAACATTCTCAAAACATAGTAAATGCCTTGAGTGGTTCAATTGGAACATTATCAAGCTACGAGAATACTTGTGTGTGTACAAAGTGCATCCGGAAAGTATTCATAGTGATTGACTTTTTCCACATTTTTTTAAGTTACAGCCTTATTCCAAAATGGATTAAATTCATTTATTTCCTCAAAAATTTACACACAATACCCCATAATGTCAATGTAAAAAAAAAATCTTTGAAATTGTTGCAAATTTATTAAAAATAAAAAACCTGAAAAATCACATGTACATAAGTATTCACAGCTTTTGCCGTGAAACTCTAAATTGAGCTCAGGTACATTCTGTTTCCACTGATCATTCTTGAGATGTTTCAGCAGCTTAATTGGAGTTCACCTGTGGTAAATTCAGTTGATTGGACATGATTTGAAAAGGCATACACCTGTCTATATAAGGTCTGATGAGACTAAAATTGAACTCTTTGGAGTGAATGCCAGGCGTTACGTTAGGAGAAAACCAGGCACCACTCATCACCAGGCTAATACCATCCCTACAGTGAAGCATGGTGGTTGCAGCATCATGCTGTGGAGATGTTTTTCAGCAGCAGGAACTTGAAGACTAGTCAGGATAGAGGGAAAGATGAATGCAGCAATGTACAGAGACATCCTGAATGAAAACCTGCTTCAGAGTGCTCTTGACCTCAGACTGGGGTGACGGTTCATCTTCCAGCTGGACAATGACCCAAAGCACAGCGCCAAAATAGCAATGGAGTGGCTTCACAACAACTCGGTGAATGTCCTTGAGTGGCCCAGCCAGAGCCCAGACCTAAATCCTATTGAACATCTCTGGAGAGATCTGAAAATGGCTGTACATTGTCGCTTCCCATCCAACCTGATAGAGCTTGAGAGGTACTGCAAAGAGGAATGGGCAAAAATTCCCAAACACAGGTGTGCCAAGCTTGTGGCATCATATTCAAAAAGACTTGAGGCTGTAATTGCTGCCAAAGGTGCATCAACAAAGTATTGAGCAAAGGCTGTGAATACTTATGTACATGTGATTTTTCTGTTTTTTTATTGTTAATAAATTTGCAACAATTTCAAATAATCTTTTTTCACATTGTCATTATGGGGTATTGTGTGTAGAATGTTGAGGAAATAAATGAATTTAATCCATTTTGGAATAAGGCTGTAACTTAAAAAAATGTGGAAACCGTGAAGCACTATGAATACTTTCCAGATGCATTGTAAAACAAACTTTATTCAAAAGTTGTTTTGTTTTTTTTCCCCTCAGTGTCAGTATATTGTGCATGTTCACAATGCAACTGTGCATTGACTTACTGTTTTGAAGACTTATTTTGCTATCTTTCTGGACTTTGAGTCAGGATTTCACGAAAAATGTGTTAATTTGTGTTCCGAAGATGAACGAAGGTGTCAGTGGTCTGGAACGACATGGGGTGAGTAATTTTCATTTTTGTGTGAACTAACACTGTAAAATGTACTCATCCTCAAGTGGTTCCAAACCTTTGAGTTTCTTTTTTATGTTGAACACAAAATAAGATATTTTGAAGAATGTTGGAAACCGTTATAAGTCAACATATTTACTTTTGTGTGTACATAAAACAAAAATATAACAACTTTGTTCAACAGTTTTGTTACTCAGTGTCAGTATATTGTGCATGTTGACAAGCAACTGTGTTCTGTTGAACACAAAAGAATGTTGGAAACCGGTAACCATTGACATGCAGAGTAGGAAAAACAAATGCTATTGAAATCAATGGTTACTGGTTTCCAACATTTAAAAAAAATATTTTCTTTAGTGTTCAACAGAAGAAAGAAAATCAAAATGTAGTAAGCGATGACACAATTAAAATTTTTGGGTGAACTATCCTCACTTTCCTTTGACTTAGTCCCTGATTTATCAGGGGTCGTCACAGCGGAATGAATCGCCCATTACACTAGCACATGTTTTATGCAGCGGATGCCCTTCCAGCCACAACCCAACACTGAGAGTACACTAATTCATAAACAGGTGAATTATCCCTTTAATCTTTTGCCATTATTGTGGGAAGATAAATGTACATTTAAGTTAACAGCTCACAGTTAAGTCTAGCTAAAAGGATATTTTTTTGTGCATAGTTCAATGGCCATATTTCCACCTCATGTTCACGCTTCTCTGTTGTGTTGCAGAAAAGACTCTCTGCATGTCTCACAGCCAGCCAATTATACACAAAATGAGAACCAGGTGAAAAATGAAGAGAGGCATAGAGACATGAGTCACTTCATGCTGAGCTTCAACACACCTGGGCTTTTGCCTCATAAAGACCCAAGGAAAAAGAGACTGTTTTTTTTTTTTTTTTTTTTCACAATGCTTGTGTCTGTTGTTGTCACACTTTGGTGTTTTGCTACGGTGCTGCCCTGAAGCTTGCATTTTTATCTCATCTATCAGTACATACACAGGTCTCATAAATCTACCAGCTTGTTTGCCATTCTGCCCAGCCGTAAGCCCCAGGGTGATCTGAGCCTCTCGTAGGCGTCAGTGAGAACAACCGATCAGTGTCTGACGGTAGCTTTAGGAAGCCCAGGGAATGCACAGCAAAATTTATGACATGTTATTAATGCGCTCTGTTTAGTACGGACTCTGGGTTGTTCTGCTTGAAAAGGCTGAACACATCACCGGTCACTTTTTTTTTTTTTTATCCGATTTTGGAAAATGTGATACTCATACACCGTTTATACCTACAGTTGAAGTCTAAATTATTAGCCCTCCTGTGTGTTTGGAATGCACAATATATTGTTTCAGCATCGATGTCGCAATCTGCACAATATATCGTTTCAGCATCGATATCGCAGCGTACAAATCTGCAATAGTCACATCGCAGGATCTGCAATGTCAAGTTGGGATTATGATTATGAAAACACAGTTCAAAACAAAGTTTAACCTTAAAAGAGTGAAAGATTTTTTTAAATGTGATCGTTTGGTTATTTTAAATGGAATCGTTTGGTTACTAGAAATTAGAAAATTTTGTTAACAAACTATTAACAAAGATTAATTGTATTTAATTATTTCTATAATGAAGGCTATAGTAGTCAAAATTTGAAGCGAATCAAAAAATTTTAGACAACAGAAACTTTAGACAAGAATGGTTGTTGTCGAAAAATGTTATACACTTCAAACGTTGACTACTGTGTATACAGTGTTATTTTACATTTGATTATTTAATTTTTGTTCATCAATACTGTTAAGCTCTCCAGAAATTGTTTATTTTATTTGTATATTTGTTATATTGTATTAATTTGTGCTTGTAATGTTTATTATATTTTATGCAGCTTCACTCCCCTATAAAATAATCACAATCAACGTAAAATTATAATTCTTTCCAAATAGAGTTATAAGTCATCTTGATAAAAATATATTCATATCGCAATATTTATTGCAGAATAACAAAATATTGCAATGTCAGTTGTTTCCAATATCGTGCAGCCACTATTATTAAATTTATTTTATTTATTTTTTTCTAAATATTTCCCAAATGATGTTTAAGAGAGCAAGGAATTTTTTCACAGTATTTCTGATAATATTTTTTCTTCTGGAGAAAGTCTTATTTCTTTTATTTCGACTAGAATAAAAGCAGTCTTTAATTTTTTAAAAACCATTTAAGGTCAATATTATTAGCCCTCTTAAGCAATATTTTTTTTCAATATCTACAGAACAAACCATCATTATACAATGACTTGCCCAATTACCCTAACTTGCCTGATTAACCTAATTAACCAAGTTAAGTCTTTAAATGTCACTTTAAGCTGAATACTAGTGTCTTGAAAAATATCTAGTAAAATATTATGTACTGTCATCATGGCAAAGATAAAAGCAGTCAGTTATTAGAAATGAGTATTATGTTTAGAAATGTGTTGAAAAAGATCTTCTTTCCCATTAAACAGAAATTGGGTAAATATATTCAGGAGACCTAATAATTCTGACTTCAACCCTACATATAGCCATTCATTCATTCATTCATTTATTTTCTTTTCGGCTTAGTCCCTTTATTAATCCGGGGTCGCCACAGCGGAATGAACCGCCAACTTATCCAGCATATGTTTTACACAGCGGATGCCCTTCCAGCTGCAACCCATCACTGGGAAACATCCATATGCACTCATTCATACACAAACACTATGGACAATTTAGCCTACCCAATTCACCTATACCACATGTTTTTGGACTTGTGGGGGAAACCGGAGCACCCGGAGGAAACCCACGCCAACACAGGGAGAACATGCAAACTCCACACAGAAACGCCAACTGACCCAGCCGAGGCTCGAACCAGCAACCTTCTTGCTGTGAGGCGAACGTGCTATCCACTGCGCCACCGTGCAGCCCCACATATAGCCATATGTATATATGTATATATATATATATATGTATATGTATATATGTATATATATATATGTATATGTATATATGTATATATGTATATATATGTATATGTATATATGTATATATGTATATGTGTATATATATATATGTAAATATATATATATGTATATATGTATATAT
>CAIGQV010019070.1:7112028-7131379 GCA_903798115.1 Danio jaintianensis | reverse complement strand
ATGTATATATATATGTATATGTATATATATATATGTATATGTATATATATATATGTATATATATATATATATATGTATATATATATATATATATATATGTATATATATATATGTATATATATATATATATATGTATATGTAAATATATTGCTTATTACTCAGCAACCCAATTATAGTGCACAGTGCACTGTTTAGCAGTGCAGTCCTTCTAAATAACCTGAGCAAATAAAAACTAATAGCCTCGGACTGATGCATTCTATTGGCTAGTTTGTAATGGGGGCAGTTGTATCGTGCGCTTGATCAGATTAAAATGCAATGGTATTGGGTGCATCTGCTCCAGCGCTCAGTCCAGCTAGGCTCATGGGAGCAATGTGTCTCGAAAGTTAGAGATTAAGTTAAGTTTAATTTACCGCTCTCCTAGTTCAGTGGCCAGCTGTGTCCCCCTGAACAGAAAACTGGCTGATTTTTACACAGACCTTGAGCAGAGCTGCAATGCATCAGCATCGGCCATTGATGTACAATGGTGAGCTTTCATTTCAAAAAAGCTTAAGCACTAATTAAATGAATTGAAAACAACTAAAATGGGTCTTTTTACAGCCGGAACTGCTGTGCTGTGCTTTAGCTGAGTGCATAAATTGCCTCGCTATTGTATAGAGTGTGCGTGCTTGTTACATTCCCGAGTTTGTGTGTATATGTTTTGATGGATTAATCTTTCTGCCACATTATTGAATGTGTTCTCTGGGCGCAGAAGCGATAAATTGTGAGTGTCACAATGGCCCTGCACCTGCTTGCTGCGGCCTTGGAAATATCCAACAAAGTTTCATGTTTATGCTGAAAGTGCCCAGGAGTCGTAAAAATATAGATGTGTGCAATGTGAAGGCAAAGCGGAGTCAGAGAGGTGAAGGAAAGGACAGACATGAGGGAAACTGAGAGATGTGAAGGTGCATAAAATTTTGCTCTGTCTGTCAATCAGTCTGACCGTCTGTCTGTGTCTGTCCATACTGTACATAAGTTAAAGACTAGGGGTTTTCAATAATCAAAACAATATAAGTGTAATATGTTTAACATTGACCTATTGTTCCTTCTATTGTTCTATCTATCAATAGTTTGATCATTCTATCTATCTATCTGTCTGTCTGTCTGTCTGTCTGTCTGTCTGCGTAAAAAATACACTTTAAAGAAACAATAAATAATAATAATATATTTACAAAATCAACATTGTATGATTCAATAATAAAACAACAACAATAATAATAAAAAATATAAATATATTTCGAATCGTAAATCAACCACGTTTAATATTGTGAAGGGTTAACATATTTAGCAGCTATTGCAGTTGTGCTTTCATTTTCATCAAATTCATCAAGTATAAAAGGCATCTCTCTTTCTCTGCCAAATGCATAGTCACTTCCAGACACATTTGGGAAAAATGCACATTTGTATGGCTGAATGCAGTTTTCTATGCAGGTCATGCTCTGGTCCTTCTTGAGTGCTGCAGTGTAGGAAAAAACGGCCCTGCTGACCTTTTGTTGTACAGTGGCTGGTAAATCTAATACAAATGGAGCCTCTGGATTGTGAAGCAACGGTGCTGTCCGTAGGGCCAGTGAATGGGGCGTCTCTGTCTTAATAGCTTTCTTGTTTTCTCCGTGGCAGTACAATCAATGACTAAACAGTCCACTGAACTGAATTAGTCGGCTGCCTCTATCTGATGCGTTTTAACAAGCCTCCTACACCACCCGCAACATGAATATTTTGCCTGTTTGACCGCGAAACAGCAGCAAAATCGATGTCCGCTTTTTTACGCCTCACCCGCGTGTGCGCATAAAGCTTACACCGAGCCTGCGGCACGGTTTAAAAAAACATAGTAATTATTCTCCGTGCCGTAGTCGATAGGGAACTCGCTCCTCTGCTCATATCGGTAAACATCATGAGATAATTGCAGGGTTTGTGAGAACGGTGAAACCTTTTTCTAACTTGTACTTACATTCACTCTCTCTGTGCTCATAATTGTATGTTGAAACTATGTAACTATTGTAACCAGTAACTATTGTTAATGCGTTAAGTAACAGTTCACATCACAAAACAGGTTTTATATCAATGCAGCCCATTTGATAGCAAGAAATAAGTCCATAAATTGACAACAGTGTAGCTGTCTGTTAGTACTGTAGTGTTGTGAAATACAGTTATATGTCTGACCAGCAGGGGGAGCTTTTACACTTGAAATGGCCTCAGTTGCCGCCCCACCATCATACCACTCTGGCCGTCTATCACACACACTCCTTGCCCCCATCTTTCGTTTCATTCCCCCTCTGCTTTTCTTTTGTCTCTTGTTTTCTCGTCTGTCCTTCGTAATCTGTCAATTTTCTACACAATTATTTTGATGTGGATTTAACATTCACTCTCACAGCATGCTGATGTGAATGAGATTGGAAAATGGCTTTGTATCATCCTAATGACCACAACAAGGTAATCCGGAAGTGTTATTAAAAAAAAATAAAAATCCCTAATTATTGTTTGTCCCAATTGGTCAAGCACGTCGTTCAACATGCTATCATCGTCATCTGAACATCTGTGCCGCTCTGCGTCCTTTCATCCTCTCCTTCATACTCTTCCATCTCTCCTTCAGTTAGTCACTTGGTATCCCGCTATCATTCATCCAGGCCGCTTGCCTTTCTCTCGTTCCTCCAGTTTCTTCCACTTCCTCTGTACTCTGTCAGTCTCTCTCTCCTTCTCTCTCTCCCGGGGGTGAGGAGCTGACTCCTATAATTACCCAAGTGTCTGTGAAATGAATCATTGGGTGGGTGATTGAGCTGCATGATGGGAAACATCCATCCTGAGCCGAGCGAACGAGTGAGCTGTTCCTTCACCACACCTCTCCCACTGCCTCTCTTTTTCTCTTCTCCCTCTTTTTCCTCATTTCTCCTTCCATCTCTTTTTTCCAATAGCGCAATATATCGTTTGAGCATCGTCATCGCAATGTGATCATTTGGAGTAAGCACATCGCAAGATATGCAATGTTGAGTCTGGATTATAATTTATCGTTTGCATATATTTTTGAAACCCATGACTGTATGAGGATTTTTAAAAGCATTTGTCACTTTAATAATGATCAGTTTTATTACATTATTTATAATAATTCAGTACTATTTTACATTTGATTATTCAATTACTGTAACTCATTCATTCATTTTCCTTCGGCTTAGTCCCTTTATTCATCAGGGGTTGCCAGAGCGGAATGAACCGCCAACTTATCCAGCATATGTTTTACACAGCGGATGCCCTTCCAGGTGCAACCCAGTACTGGGAAACATCCATACACACTCATTCACACACATACACTAGGGCCAATTTAGTTTATTCAATTCACTTATAGCTCATGTCTTTGGACTGTTGGGGAAACCGGAGCACCCGGAGAAACCCACGCCAACACGCGGAGAACATGCAGACTCCACACAGACATGCCAACTGACCCAGCCGAGGCTTGAACCAGCGACTTTCTTGCTGTGAGGCGACAGTACTAACCACTGAGCCACCGTGTTGCCCATTACTGTAACTGAATACTGTAAAATTCTCAAAAATCATAAACCACAGTTTATTTCACTTGTATCTTTTTCTTTATTGCTTTTATCTATGATTGTAGATTGTTTATTATATTTTATGCAGATGAAATGCCCTACAAAATCATCCCAATCGGTCTGAAATTCTAATTTCTTTCCAAATGCAGATATTCAAGTCATCAGGTGTAATAGTATTCATATCGCAATAAATATTGCAGAATAGCAAAATATCCCAATGTTACAACCCCAAATCAGAAAAAGTTGGAACAGTATGTAAAATGCTAATAATAAAAGAAAGTAGTTATTTCTAAATTTATTTTGACTTGTATTTCACTGCAGCTTTAGGATGCTGGATGCTGCTTTTGTACCAAATCATAATTACAATCACCTGTTGACATCACCTGTTTTAAATTACATCATTATTTAACCAATTTACCTGATTACTAACCCTAAATTGCTCCTGTCCCAACTTTTTTGGGAATGTGTTGCAGGTCTGAATGACAGGAAAGCATGTACTCTACCTGACAAAAGTCTTGTCGTCGATCCCAGTTGTAAGAGTTCTAGTTCATCATTTGGAAAAGTGGCAGAAGGTAGATTTTTCAGATGAATCATCTGTTGAAATGCATCCCAATCATCACAAATACTGCAAAAGACCTAATGGAACCCGCATGGATCCAAGATTCTCACAGAAATCAGTCAAGTTTGGTGAATTAAAAATCATGGTTTGGGGTTATATTTAGTATGGGGGCATGCGAGAGATCTGCAGAATGGATGGCAACATCAACAGCCTGAGGTATCAAGACATTTGTGCTGCCCATTACATTACAAACCACAGGAGAGGGCAAATTCTTCAGCAGGATAGCGCTCCTTCTACTTCAACCTTCACATCAAAGTTCCTGAAAGTAAAGAAGGTCAAGGTGCTCCAGGTTTGGCCAGACCAGTCACCAGATATGAACATTATTGAGTATGTCTGGGGTAAGATGGAGGAGTCATTGAAGATTATCCAAAGAATCTTGATGAACTCTGGGAGTCCTGCAAGAACACTTTCTTTGCCATTACAGATGACTTTATTAATAAGTTATTGGAGTCATTGCAGAGATGCATGGATGCCGTCTTCCAAGCTCATGGGAGTCATATGCAAAGTTAATTATTTTTCCACTGCACCATGACTTTATATTCTATACTGTACATTATTTCTCTTAAGTGACAAGACTTTTGTCTAAGCAAAGTCAGACCTTACTGTCCTAATTAAATAATTAAATGTCAAGGCATGATCATATTTTATTTTGGTAAAATAAGCATAATCTAGAGGCCTTTGCCTTTTATATAAGCCACTTCTGATACCAAATGATCAACCTGAAGTCAAGTTACTATTTGTTGTTCCTAAAACTTGGATAGGCTTTTGTCAGGTAGTGTATATTTACAAATGAAATGAAGTTGACCAGACAAAACATTAAATATTTTGTGTTCATATTGTCTGCAATGAAATACAAGTCAAAGTAAATTTGGAAATCACTACTTTTTTTTTTTTTTTGCATTTTCCATACTGTCCCAACTTTTTTTTTTCTGATTTGGGGTTGTAGATTTTTGCAATATCGTGCAGCCCTACTTCCCAGCATAGCCGCCGTTGACATATATAACAGGGTGTGGCAAAGCACAGGCCCATTTACTCCAGAACTTCCATTAAATTTCACTCCTGCATGCCTAGAGTGGACCTTCCGCTGGGGCTGGGCTTATTTTTCCATCGGACTGGCCATCCAAATTTGTTGCTGGATGCTCGGCGAGATGGCATGTAAAACATACATCTGTCACGGGGTGCTGGTTGACAAATGTTTCTGGATGTTGTCCGCTCAGCTAAGCATGTGAGCTAAGCATTTCCTGCTAAGGGGCAGGAAAGCCTCGCTGACAATGACTGATTCTCGCTCCTCTGGTCCTCCAGGATGGTGTTTTCATCCATAACACGATTTTTTGGGTGTATTCAAGACTAACAGATCAATTGACACAAATGCCAATTCTTTGTCAGACCCTAAGCATTGGTCATGTTCACATGCTGTTAGATTATAACCCGGGACATTCCCGCTTGCTCTGAACAATGGAAAAATAGTCTTGTGTTTTATTTGTTTGAAATTTCGATTTGTCTGTTAGGTTTCAGATGTCACTGAATTTAAGTTCTGCTACTGTGTACTGTAGTTTGCATTTGAAGTGGATCAAAAAAAAAAGTTTTTCCAAGTTAAAGACAAGAATGGGTATTGTTTAATAGTTTTAGGACTATTTTTATGTTTAAAAGGTCGACTACCATAGAACTGAAATGACAACAAACCTTCTGTTATTTCAGTGTTGAGTTAAGATGCAGATCAACAGCATCTGAGGTAATCTGGTTGATATGGATTGGCCTTTAAGATGTATGATATCTCATTTTCTGTTCCATAAAATGAAGCAGATTTTCTGGGTAACTGTTTTATATGCATTTTAATTAGGGCTGCATGAATTTGGACAAAATTTACATTGCCATATTTTTTTTCTCTACGATATAAAATGCAATATACAGTAAATACAATTTCACCACGACTTAAATAGCTCTGTTTACAAAGTCATTAGTTTAGATTGAGTAGGATGATTTTTTTAGGCAAGTGAAATATAAATATATTTTTAAGTAATTTATTATATACATATAATAAACAAACTACAGTCATAAATAAACACAATGGAGCAAATATTAAAATTAAATAAACCGTTAAAGCATTATGGTTTTCAGGAGAGAGTAACTGTATTTAGGTACATAAACCGAATAATCAAATGTAAAATAACACTGCATAGTCTTCATCATATAAATTATTCAATAAAATTAATCTTTATTAAACTTCTTTATGTGCTACTAAAATGCTTTAAACTCTCTTAAAAATGCTCACATAGTCACAAGCCTTAAAAACACATTCAGATGATAAACTTTTACTCTATTATGGTTGCATTCTTCAGTGTCTCCACAAATCTAGAATCCCAACTCATCATTGCATATCTTGCGCTGTGACTATTGCGAATGCACACATTGCGATGTTGATGCTCAAACGATATATTGTGCAGCCCTAATTTTAATGCATGTTTTTATGAAGAAGTACTCAAAACATTAATAAAAGCATAGCTGTGCAGCGGCATAGTTTCTGGACCAACACAATCCCACGGCAATTCGTAACTTTTTGATTTAGTGGCTAATTCCTATGAATTCGTATGATCTCATTCGTACAATTTAGTACGATTTGCTCATCCCACATGACAGTTGGGTTTAGAGGCAAGGTTGGGTGCCACGCCTCCTTTTTAAAATTGTACATTTTCGTTTGACTGAACTCGAATTAGCCACTAAACTGGCAAAATGTAAAATACTTACCTTTTCCTCGTGGGATCAGGCTGGTCTGGACATGCAGAGTATGCACCTGCACATGGGTCCGGGCCGTCTGTGGAAATAGTATTTTAATTAATTTAATTCATATAAAAATATTTTTTGTATGCATGTCAAGAGCAGTACTTTGTTGTTTGTCCATAATTTTAAATTTCTCTATACTTTTTTGTCCAATTGTTATTTTTTGCACTGTGTGGCTGTCGTAGACCTGCTGTATGTGCCATATTTTTTATGATGTGGCACTACATGCAAACGCTGCTTCGATGCACCAAATTAAGGCACTGTATGATGAGAGATTAGAGGCTAGCTAAAAGCATTAAATTATGGACAAATTTAAGCATAAATCAGGGCCTTCAGATCAGAGAATTATAGTATGGAAAAGTTAGTCGTAACACAAAAACAGTTTTTTTTGTGCTAACCTAGTGGGAATCACACTGATGTCGAAGGTGTCAGGACTGGCTATTATTTTTCTTTGAGAAGGCATGAAATCGTGAATTTAAGGCCAGGAACAACGTGAATGAATTAGCTGAAAGGAAGGCTTGGAAACTGCGACTAAAATGAGTAGTTTTGTGTTTTTATATTGTGTTAATACATTGTTCCAAATTCAACGGAAGGCAGGGTTAAGGAAGTTTGTACATTTTATTATTGTTTTATTTTTTCCCAAAATATAATTATTGAGTTTTGTTTGAACTTTAGAAAATACATAAAAAACTTGGAATATTGAAACATCAGGGATCAAACAAATGGTTAAAAAGGTGAAAATAAATACATAAATTACATAAAATTCAAATAATAACAATACATAATTAAAACTAAATAAATAATAAGAACGTTCAATACACATTTTTATACATTGCATTTCACAACTTCCAGTGTGCTGTTTTGTCTTTTGCTGGTTAAAGTTTGTTAATTGTTGCTAAAATATAAGACAGCTGAACAATACAATAAGACACCAACAAAGGTTTGAAAGCTCAAAAAATGTTGCATGGTCCACCTGGGTGGCTGGGTGGGTAAGTAAGTAAGAAAATAAAGAAAGTCAGCAGCCACAGGACAAAGGCGCCAGTGCGCTCACCACCAGCTATTGGTGGAGTGGAGAGACAGTGATAGTGCCAATTCGATGGATGGGGATGATTGGGAGGCCATGATGGGTAAGGGCTGATGGCGGGAATTTGGCCAGGACACCGGGGTTACACACCCTACTCTTTACAAGAAGTGCCATGGGATTTTTAATGACCACAGAGAGTCAGGACCTCGGTTTAACGTCTCATCTGAAAGACGGCACTCACTGATAGTAATGTGTCCCCATCACTATACTGGGGCATTAGTACTCACACAGACCACAGGTTGAACGCCCCCTGCTGGCCTCTCTAACACCATCTCCAACAGCAACCTGGTTTTCCCTGGTCTCCCATCCAGGTACTGATCAGGCTCAACACAAAGTGTTGAAAGGAGGTCCATATGTTATTAAAATCTTGTAATTTTACTTTAACAGTACATGTTTTATTATTTTATTTTTTTTTGCATATAGGCCTGGGACTGACTTGCTATGCCACTGTTGCTGTGTTAGTTGAGAGTTTTTAAATTTCATAAGCAATTGTGGGAAACAGTCACAGTAAACTTTTTATTATCTTTCTACTCTGATGTGAAATTAGCCTTTCCAACAAACCCATACAAAGGCACTTTTTAGTTGTGTCAGTAGGATACATGAAGTGTAAGTGCTATTGTGGGTTGCCATTCAATTAAACAAAACAAACAAAAAAAAAACAATAAGTAGTCGGTCCTTTTCATTTCCTTTTCTGCACCTTTGTAATGAATATCCAGAGATGTGCTCAATGTTAAACCTGGGACAACCTCAAATCATGAAAAAAAAAAAGGCATTCAATGTTGTGCCCTAGTAACTGCCTACACAGCATCCATTTCAAGTTTACGGTCGACACATTTTTTTTCATCTACTTTTAACACGTCTTTGTCTTTGAGGCTGCATTTCACAATCCACGGCCCCCCATCAGAGCTGATAGCGCACTGTGTCTGTGAAGCCAAACGGTAAATTACTGTGAAGCTGGCTCTCTTAGTCGAACACTCTCAAGGCTTCCTGCTTTGATGTCTGCTGCTTTTTCTCCTTTTGTGGCGATGGGCAGAGGGAAGGAGCAGGGTTTTACGGGTAAAGCCTCTCTCTGAATCTGGAGCCTGGAGAGTTGCTTTGTGGCAGAGACCAAGATGACTGGCGTGACAAAGTCAGTGGGACAGCAGTCGCAGGGCTCTAAGGCACTATCGTACAATGATTGTTTAATTAGCCTTTCTTTAATGCTGGACCAAAACACTGCCTGGCACACTCTGTTATGATGGAACATTCATGCAGACACACACGCGTGCAGTCTTGCTGGCTGTGTTCAGAAGACAACACCAGCCTATTCTTTACTGAATATTATGCAGTGTAAATCGTATATTGTGTATTATTAAAAACAGTGAAATGCAATAAAAAAGAGCAGTACGCTAGCAAAATTAAAATCAGGCAATGTTAGAACAGATAAAACATACAGCTCTACGTTAAATGCCGTGTAAGCCAATTTGGATTAAAGCCAAATTAATAATTGCAATAAATATTATCCACATTTATACAGACAATTATAATGTGCATGATTTTATTTCCCAAGCTTCAAATCAGTTAATCTTTTGATTTCTCACACTGCATGATTATACTTTAGTTTTATTTGTTTATTTGTTTGTTTTGCATGCTGGCCAACCTACTTTTCTTTCTTTTAAATGGCAAACAACATTCATTCATTCATTCATTTTCCTTTGCCTTAGTCTCTTTCAGAGGTCACCACAGCGGAATGAACTGCCAACTATTCCGGCATATGTTTTATGCAGTGGATGCCCTTCCAGCTGCAACCCAGCACTGGGAAACACACATTTACACTCACATATATACTATGGCCAATTTAGTTTATTCAATTCACTTACACCGCATGTCTTTGGACTGTGAGGGGAAACCGGAGAGGCAAACATAATATTAATCTATTTTGTTTCGTAATTAGGAGACAGCAGTCATGTGAATCTTTTATACAACAATGTTCATATTAAAAAGACAGTTCACCCAAAAAGGAAAATTCTGTTATGAACTGTTCATCCTAGTGTCGTTCCAATCCCCTGAGACCTTTGTTCACCTTTAGAACACAAATGAAGATATTTTAGATGAAATCGTAGAGCTCTCTCTCATACTTAATAAACAGCAACACCTCTCAAGATGTTCAAAGTTCAGAAAAGGAACCAAAACATGTCCAAAACATTCCATCTGTCAGTGGTTCAACCATAATCATACCAAGCTCCAAGGACACTTAAAATGGACAAAAAAAAAGTTAAATCTTTGTTCACCAATGTCTCTTTTTCTTGTCAGCTTTTAAATCTCATGAACTCACTTTTTTTTTTTAATATGAAGATTTTTTTCTTCATATCTTGTAGCTCTTTATATAAAAGGTTCTTAATGGACCATATGGCAAAAAAAAAGACTTATGAGACTTTAGTTATTCCATGAATACAGAAACATTTGTCCCATTTACTGTATCATTCATTCATTCATCAGGGGTCGCCACAGTGGAATGAACCGCCAACTTATCCAGCATATGTTTTACACAGCGGATACCCTTCCAGCTGCAACCCAGTACTGGGAAACATCCATACACACTCATTCACACACATACACTATGGCCAATTTAGTTTATTCAATTCACCTATGGCGCATGTCTTTGGACTGTGGGGGAAACTGGAGCGTTTTACTGTATTAATAGTATGTTATTATTATAGTCCTATTTCATGAGGTATTATGCTAATTTGAATTGAAATAATGTAATATATAATCTGTAATAAAAAAAAAAAAAGATTTTTAAAACTACTAATTAAGTTGATTCTATACATTTTTGGTCACACTTTACAATAAGGTTTTATTAGGTAATGCTAGTTGATGTATTTACTAACCTGAACTAATAATGAAAAATAATTTTAAAGCAGTTTAACATTTATTAATGCAATATTAAAATACAAATGCATGCTTGTTAACCTTAGTTAATGCACTGTGAGTTAATATGAACTAGCAATTAACAACTTATAATTAATACTGTAATAAATGTATTGTTCATTGTCTGTTTATGTTAGTAAATACATTACCCAATTTGCACAAGTCCACATAAACTGGAACTGAAACGTTTTTTTTTTTTTTTTTTCATATTGTGACGCAGTTCCTTGAGAAACGGAAAATTAAATGAGAAAACAGTGGGCATGGCTTGTTTTTTTCTACTGCAAGCTGACTGGATGTAGTAAAGTTGGCATTTCATTCAGAAAGATTGGAAAAATGGGTTTCAGGAGAGTTATGACAACCTAACAGACACCTCCTCCTCACCATTTTGTTATCATAGCGCTGTCAAAACTGACAGTTTGAGGGGCATGGTTAAGTATGTTAGCCACGGCCAATACCTCAGACAGACGTAATCTGAAAATTTAACTGAAGTGCATTTTAAGATTTTAATAAAAAATTACTAGGACAAACAATATTTTTTTTCTTAATGACATGCCAAGATGAATTGTTCACCACAAAACTAGCAATGTGAGCTAACAAAATCAATATGGTTAGTTTTGATTTCATGTGTACTTTTACTAACATTAACTAATACAGCTTCATTGTAAAGTGTTACCCATTTTTTTTTTTTAAACATCGACTGAAGAGAGTACATTACAAAGCTAGTCACTCCTGGAAACACTATCGTGGGATTTCACTTTTGATTACCAGACACCTCACCTGCTTGACATCTGAAAGGCACTGGACTTTTTTCCTACCGACTCTGCTGAGTTTAATTCACCTCCAGCGGCTGATTTATAGCAGATTGGAGAGCCGTTCTCACCTGTCGACTGTGTGGAGAAAATTGAGAATGGAGGTGCACTGTGACATCTGTGTTGCTGAGTGGAGCCTTGATGGCTGTGTTGCCTTCATGACCCTTTGAAAAGGTCTGGGTGAAATAGCCTTTAGCTTGATTTACTCTGTTGCTCTCTGGGCTTCGCAAATAAACTCCCCTTCGCATGCTTGCTCGCTCGCACACAAGCATACTGAAACGTTCATGCCAGAAGAGCATGTTTTGTGATGCTTTCTAAGAAGAATCACTTTTGCCTTTACTCATGCTTGGGATACTTTTCTCACACAGTAATAACAGGATACCAACCCTTCCCCCATAAACGAAATGTAATTACAATTACACAAATTCTAAATATAAAAGAAAATTGGAAAATACATAAAGCATAGTTAGTGTCAATTATGTATAAAGTATATATTGCATTGTTTATATTTAGGAATATCCCATGTACAAAGTACACGTGTACATCAGCAAACTAAAATGAATCCATGTTTTTTTTTTATCTGCTTTTTTTTTATTTATTTTTTTACTTTTACAGAAATAACAGGATAGTTTTACAGAAAAAATGAAAAATATTATTCACAACACTTCCCGCATAAACAAAATGTTCTTACATTCATATATTCATTTTCCTTCGGCTAAGTCCCTTTATTCATCAGGGGTCACCACAGCGGAATGAACCGCCAACTTATCCAGCATATGTTTTACACAGTGGATGCAGCTGCAACCCAGTACTGGGAAACATCCATACACACTCATTCACACACATACACTACGGCCAGTTTAGTTCATTCAATTCACCTATAGCGCATGTCTTCGGACTGTGGGGGAAAACGGAGCACCCGGAGGAAATCCACGCCAACACGGGAAGGACATTCAAGCTCCACACAGAAATGCCAACTGACCCAGCCGAGACTCGAACCAGCGACCTTCTTGCTGTGAGGTGACAGTGCTAACCACTGAGCCATCGTGTTGCCTATGTTATTACAATTACATAAAAAATAAAAAATATATTGGAAAATACATAAAAAAATAAAAAATAAAGCATAGTGTCAGTTATGTATAAAATATATATTGGATCTGTTTATTAAACTTGTACAGAAATAACAGGATAGTTTGACCGAAAAAATATTATTCTTAACTCTTCTCCCATAAACAAAATGTAATTAAATTGCACAAAAAATGGAAAAAAACATAAAAATAAATTAAAAAAGCATAGTGTCAATTATGTATAAAATATATATTGGATCGTTTACATTTATAAATAACCCATGTACAAAGTACACATATACATCAACAAACTAAAATTAATCCAGCAGTTTTTTTATCTGTTTATTAAACTTTTACAGAAATAACAGGATAGTTTGACAGAAAAAATTAAAACACATATTATTCCCAGTCCTTCTCCTATAAACAAAATGTAATTACAATTACACAGAAACAGCAACAACAACAACAACAACAACATAGTATTGGAAAATACCTAAAAAAAATAAATAAATAAAAAGCATAGTGTTAATTTTTTATAAAATATATATTGAATTGTTTACATTAAGAAATGAGCCATGTACAAAGAACACATGTACATACATCATAAAAACAAAAATTAATCCAGCAATTTTTGTAAATACTCCTTAATCTTTCATTGAAAGAAGGGACTAATAATAAGCTATATAAGCTAACTGCATAGTCACTTTTTGTTATTCCACCCCTTCCACCTGCACTTTTCACCAGTCATTATTTTTGTTTTTCAGAACAGACGCCTTTAAACATTGCAGATATTATGAAACAGCATAAACATTGGCTTTTTTTGTTCCAGATAATTCAGAAAACCTTCAAAACACGAAAAGCAATGACAGCAGGAAATGAACCGGGCCATTTATTTTTCATAAGTGCATCATTTATGGAAACCATTATTGCAGATATTGTCAGCTGTCCATTTATTATTCATTCCAGCTGTATATTAAGCCAACTGTTTTATGAGTTTTATGCGGGCCAAACCCAGAGGAAAACAAACACTGTGTCCAGACCATGGTTTGCGCGTCACCTGTTTTTGCGGTCCCTCCTCGCAGGGTTGTTTTTTTTTATTTATTATTATTGCTGAAGAGTGGACTTTAGCCGTGGGCAAGCTGAGAGAGTGTGCATGGAGGTATTGTGGAAAGCTTGTTGAGGATTTATTAAATTTGGAACAGGAAGTGAAAATTCCCACCTCATAACTGAGCACCACAGGTTATTTTTTTGAAGGGGCAGCGTTCAATCATGCCAAGATTGGGGTTGTGGACTGGGGGATGCGTTGGTTTGCTCTGTGACTCTGACTGCGGGCGGTAATTATGGGATGTGCCACATGCTGTCACTGTGGGCAAGTGATGGTGGTCAGGATCGGTCAGCAGCTCTGTGTGGTCAGGATCGGTCAGCAGCTCTGTGTGTAAATCTGTGTGGCGGTGTCAAGTGAGCTGTGCTAGTTTCTCTAGTTGCACTTTTACTGTTTCAGCAGCATTTATGAGGATTTGAGTAGAAGGAGGGAATGGGGTTGTGTAAATCTTTCACATTCATAATAGCAAACATACAATTTGTTTACTTTGGGTGCATTTACACAATACCAATGTACTGAAAAAGGATGCCTGTGACAATCCCAAGTCTCCAGACCTCATTGGGGGAGAATGTGGCAGATCCTGATTGGATGACTTCATTCCTAATCATTAATTGGTTGTGTAAATGTGTATATAAGAGTTTTTGTGCTAGTTGGGAGAGGACTGTGTGGTTACTCTCATTGACTCTTTAAAGGTGCTGTATGTTTTTGCTGTCAAGTTTTTGACTCTTCTAAAGCATAAAAATACCATAATATGTTTGCAGATATTTAAGAAACATGCCAAGTGAACATTCTTGTTTATCTGAAAAACAATGCTGAAGTCAAATATTCTGCTTTGAAAATATGTTTTCCATGCCGGAACACTGTGTTTTGGTTCTTTTAACCCGCCCAATGCCAGTTTAGCCAATTATATTTCAGCACCCCGGGTTGCCTTGGTGGAAAAATGCGTATTTGATTAATTCAGTCAAGAAGACTCTCAAAGCATGTGTCCGTGACCGAAATGCAACTTCCACTGGACATTAGCAGACTAAGCCGCGTGTCCTAACAACATGCTGCGTGACGAGATTTGCAGTGATAAGCCATTTGGCTGTTTGCACCAGACGAAACACGACAGAAATTTAAACAGAGCCATTCAGAAGCACAGAATATGCACTCACTCACGAAATGGTAAGGTTTATAATCAAATTAATACATATTAAACCTCTTTAACATTATTAAATGTACAAGCTGAATCACTGATACAGTATGTGTTGGTTTGCATTATTTCAGAGTTCTAAAGTTCAATTTCAAATGGTTTATTTTATTGTCAAGATCTGAGGTGAACTATCTGCTGCTGCTTTCAGTAGTATGGCAATAAATGTCATGTAAAATGGCATTCAAACTCACATTATTAGCATTTAACACTGAATAAAGCACATGAGGTGTACCTGAGGTGATTACAGTTTATCCTGTTGTTCAGCTACAAGAAATAGAAGCCGTTTCTAATATATCAATTCGAGGTGTTGGTTAGAACAAAAACTTCTTTTAATATGGAGAATATTCCTTCTATCACATGCTGTTGCTGTTATTTACAACACGACTTAAATCAGCCTTTAGGCTCGATCGTCAGACTCACTCCTCAATCTGGCAACCTGCGCTTGCGTTTGTTTTGATCCAGGAATGTAATACCTAGTTCAACCACTGGGTGTCAAACTTACATAACAAACTTACGAACTTACACTGCACCTTTAACCTTTTGGTTTTTGTTTTGCATTATTTATATCATGTAGTTCAAGTTTTGTTTAAAGTTCTATATTTTCTTTATTATCCCTAGACATTTGTTTGTTGCTTTGACTATTTGTTGTTCTATTAGTTTCATTTATAATAAATAATTTGCATTAATATTATTTTGTTGGTTGATCTATCTTTTATGTTGCGGCTCAAATGAGCGAGTTGCAAGACAGCCGATATAAGGCGGCCTTAAAGCAGGTCTGTGTCTGCTCGGAATGCTGTGTAAAGAGGCTATGCTGCATTAAACAGTTTGTGTACAAATGTTAAAACGTGTATGTCATTTCAGGTTTGGTTTCTGTGGTTGGTTTCTAAAATTGACTAGAACAGGTGTATTATGCATGCCAGCCCAGTAGTTTGTGATGTCACTATACGGTTGATCACATGCAGTCCTGTAGACAGCCATTGTTACCACTATACTTAACCAAATTCATAACATGCATGCATATGACATAATGTTTTTACAAAGTCATGTTTTTACAGTTTACACTAAGATGGTAAGGATGTGCACCTTGAAACCTGTAATTAAAGTCAGCATTGTCAAGCCCAATGGCCAATGCACGTAAATAAAAGTTGAAAAGGTGTCATGTAAATCAATATCTTGAACATGTGTTTTTAAAAACAAGACAAACTTAAAAAATGTAGCATGTTATCCCAAAACTATGACTATTACTTTAACTACACTTTCCTTTGCGGTCATTGATATTTCTGGAAATGTACAGCCTAGATCCTTACACTTGTTTTCTTGATCAAGCCTCATGGTAGTCACACGCTGGCCAAGAAGCACAGTGCTTTGTTGTGCCATTAGGACACTTCACATTTAGTTGAAAACCGTAATCCAGAACAGACAGTGAGTGACATAAGTTTGTTCATAGAAAAAAATGTGTTTTAATTTTTAAAGACAATGTGTGACGCAAAGCAATGTGTCACTGCACTCCTCATCCAGTGTGAATGTTTATAGTTTGCCAGACCTGGGTAGTGTGTATCATTGATGTTGCCCCAAGGAGAATCTTGAAGGCAGCGAGTATTAAAAATGTCTTTATGACTATAAATGTCTATGATGGCTTATCAAAAAAATGAGTCCATTTATCTTCTATGTTAAGCCAACAGCTTTTGAGAATGTTGTGAATTTAACTAGAAAATGACAACACAGGCTCATCGGAAATATGTGCTTCAGACTACATTATTGTGAAACCGCAAAAACATACTTCGATATACATTTGAATGCAGTTTCTTGGAAAAATTAACCCTAGGGGGCAGTATGATGGCAACAACTTTTGCTTCTTTTCACACTAATAATATTTACAGGGACATATTATCGACAAATGATTATTTTTGTGCAGTTTTTTTTTTCCACAACTCCAAATAAATACCACTAAACAACAATGTCTATGATTTGTAATCAAAATCTGTTTGCCTCAGTTGTCCATTTCCATATGGTCACCTTTTCTGGCGTTGTCAGTTTGCTCGGTAGCTCACTTTTTACTGTGTTATATTTGTGATGCAGAGCCCTCGAATTCGAGTCTGGTGAGGCATGGTTCCATAAAAGAGATAAAAAGGAACCTAAAATCAAGGTAAAACTATGTGGTCTAGGGATGCAATGATTAACTGATTTCACTATTAACCGCGATTTAATTCGTCACGGTTAATTAATCGTAAAGGCTTCGCGGTACGGAACAAAACTGCTGCAACTAAGCAAAGTTATGCAAACTGTTCTAAAGAGTTCTAACACACAAACAAAAGTTCTAAAGAGGCTAACACACACGCACACTGGATTAACTATGGCTGAGGCTATTAACTAAGGGCCGTTCACATATTGCATCTTTTGCATGTGTAAGTTCGTTATTTCCAATGGAGGCATATGGCTTGCACACGCATATTGGGAGCGACGTGTGCGCGCCGCAACACTCTTGTGCTTTCCAGGCGGACCTAGTTAAAATCATCTAAACTTTTCAGAATCCCGTGAACTCACCGTGAGTCACGTGACTAGAACTGACCAATCAGCTTCATACTTTGTATGGAATATACACATTTCTTCTCTGGTCCAAAAAGGAAAAAAAAATATTAAATGAAAATACCAAACATTTGTAATATAGTTGATCAAAAGTGCTTTACAGACAGAGGTTCAGCAGCCTTTGACTACATTTGTTCTCTTTAAAAGGGAAATACTTACATTTACATGATTAAATACTTATAATAGATTTACATTAGACAAATACTAATTTATTTATTTATTCATTCATTGTTCTGTCATTTATTTTTAGTGTAAAATTATTACTTATGTTTAAATGTCAAAAACCTTTTTTCACTTATTTTTAAATACAAAGAGAAATGGACTACTGTTTGTTTTTTATTATTATTTTGTGCTGTATTATTTGGTTACTGAGCAGCAATAAATAACACTTTAAATATAAGGAGTTTTCATGAGATTTTCTAAACTAGTAGTGTTTTGAAATCAATGAATGCATGAAACCGTGCTTATTCCTCAGATGATAATTGTACAACCAAAATCTATAATCGTTGCATCCCTAGGTCTAAGTGCACTTTTCTCCTACATTTGCACTATTGGATTTAGGGTCAATGGTTCGCTAAATGATCTGTACAACAAGCCGCACTTTCTTGTGGACATGAATCTGAAACATACACCATAACTTACCCTAAGTAACTTATTTCTGATTTGCGAAAAAGTAGACAGCGCCCTCTAGTGTATTTGTCATCTGAAGTGTGCCATGAAACGTACCTAGAGAAATGTATATTAAATTTTGCAAAAATGTAGGCTGAGGCACTTATTTCCAGTGAGCCTGGGTTGAAAATGAGACATTACTGATAAAGTACATCAATTTGCAGTAGATCTTTGTCAAAAATGATCACCCAAAACTGAACATTCTGTCATCGTTCACCCACCTTCTGTTCAAAACGTGTTCTTCTGCCAAATGCAAAGGATTATATTTTGAAGCATTTTGCTGAACTCCATGGACTTCCACTGCACAAGAAAGACAGCTCTGGAACAACATGATGATAGTAAATGAGCATTAACCAACCATTGCCATTGTGTTGATAAATATTTGATGGTGTTTTGGCAGAATATCTGAACTTCTTCTTTTTTTCCGTCTTTTGTGAAGTTAAATACATTCCTTCCCTACTCGTGTCTCTTATATACTCTACGACAACAGTCAGATCTTTTCTAAAGTCCTCCCTGTCTCCGCTTCTGTCTGTTCCCATTCAACACCGCACGTATAATTGGCAGAAATTGATATTTGAAATGCCATACCCTGCGCTTCATTACAACAGCGTCTCCACTAATAATAAATAGGTTAAAAAGGGCGGGGAGCGAGATCCGAGCTCACAGAAAAAAGGCCTTCTTGTTAAATAATGACTTTAATCTAATTCCAGGGATCATGTGCCCCCGTTGAAAGTCATTACTGGGCCGTGAGTGGCATGCACCTCTTTGTCGGGAGGTGGCAAATGAGCAGCGGCTCCATATTTTTCTTAAGTGCAATATGAAGGCATTAATTTCCCAGAGTCAGGCTGACAGAACAGGGTGCTGGGGGAGCGCGTTAATACAAAATGATCACATTTTCACTCCTAGTCAATATCGCCAACTGACAGTCGCCTCTGATTTTTCATCTGTTGCTGTACAAGA
>CAIGQV010019070.1:7101150-7112018 GCA_903798115.1 Danio jaintianensis | reverse complement strand
ATCCATCCATCCATCCATCCATCCATCCATCCATCCATCCATCCATCCATCCATCCAATCTAACAAGACATCCATCCATCCATCCAGAAATATTAGACACTTTGCTTGCATTTAATATGCTTTCTGTGTTTGGGAAATGTCCAGGTTTTGTTCATAATGCTTTGATTAATACATGCTAATCCATACAACTTATGTTAAAAATGTTACAATAAATGTAAATGCTAATCTGATTCTGAAGACATTGAGAGCATTGCTTACTGTGTTTATTACATGCAAATTAATTATGCTAATTTGGTACATGTTAAGGAGCTGAAAAAATTTGGCCTAAAATTTAAAAAGATCATCTGAATGACATTTTTTTATACTTAAAATTAGCTTCATTTTTTGTCAGTTCAGTAATTGGCACTTAATAGAAATTCATATGGAAAAGGGCAACTTGCATTTTTTATTAAGAGAATGAAAGTTGATGGTTTTTGGTGTGATGTAAGATCCAGTAACTCATGACCAAAAGTCATGTTTTTTAGGAATATTCTCTCTTATGATTGATATGAAGGTGGAAAAGCTTTGGATATTTACGGATCCATTTATATGCATGCAGATGGTGCACCCATCACAAATGTATACCTCACTGACAGGAGTTGGTGGCAACATCAAACAACACACACAAACGTACATGGAAGTCAGTTTGAAGCGTGTCAGAAATGACATGGATCGTACACATGCTCACAGACACCCTCAGCTGTCTTTTTGAACTCCGAGCTTGGGGAACAAGAGGTTAAACAATACAGGTCATGTGGAGGCGAGGGTGTGAACGTCACACCACCGTCTCTGCTAACTGTTTGACATGGATTGATCCTCACTGTTGTTACACACCAGAGACATGAGGGCTGTACGGGAGGGATCTTTTCTGTCTTCTAAAGATGAGAGGAGGACGAGATTGGTGAATAAAGAGCGGCAGAGGGCAAAAGAAAAGGAAAGAAGAGGGAAAACAACATCCAGAATTACAGAGCTGTCTAGTTGGGGGCAGTAGGCCACAAAGAGAGAGACAAAAAGTAGCTGGAGAAAATGAAAAGCTTAAAAAAAAAAAAAAATCCCTCCCCCTATTTGCAAACTGTATGTTTCATGCACATATTCTGCATTCTGACAGATGATTTGTCTTTCTAGGTTTTTTAGGTTTTATGTTGCTGAGCACAAATGTTACTCTGTCTTGAAGGGAAATTTCACACACAGAAGGAAATGATCTTTTTTTAACAACATAGGCTCATTCTGAAAACGTAGCCCTATATACATTTCTGGAGATCGCGAATTATGTAGCTAGAGCTATGTATGGCTGCATTTCATCTTTAAAATGAACGCTACGGGGCGGTATGACGCAGTCTCCTTTACCAGCAGACCGCTTACCTCCGTATGGACTGCTTTCCAGCTGTTACCAGTTTGTCCAGTTAGCTCGCCATGTACGTCGGCAGACTTGAGACGGAGAGAGGAACTGACCACGATGACGGGGTTTGAGTCCGGTGAAGAATGGTTTCAAAATGTGGGTACGACAAAAACAGAAGCCAAAAAATAAAATAAACAAGTAAATCACAGGGTGAGAATGTGGTAAAATCTGAAAACATGGTAAAATCAGGCGAGGTCTTTTCTTTTTCTGGATTGCTTTTTAAAACTGTCGATTGGGTTTAGGGAAGTGGGTGGGCGGGTCAATCTGTGCTTTTGAAAACACTATTGGTTGGGTTTATGGAAGGAGGAGGGTGGGTCAGTCAATCGCTCAGTCAGTCATTCAGTCAGTCGACAGCGGCCTCTGGTGGATTAATGCGAGAACAGCAGGCGCGAATGGCACTTGTGAGAGAAATTCGAGATCTGAAAAAGCATACACAGCAGCCTCTGGTGGATTCGAGAAAACAAAAACTGCAAAAAAACGTAGCTCCTGGGATGTATTTGGCACCCTCCAGAAATGTATACAGCGGTACATTTCAGAATGAGCCTGGGTTGTTTTTTAACCTCGTGTCATTCTAAACCTGTTTTGAATTTTTTTAATAAATTTTTTTTCTGTGAAACAAATTTGGAACGACATAAAAATGGGCTAATGTTTTATAATATTTTACACCAAATATTTGGATGAATTTGAATAGGGATAGTTCTTTCAAAACTGAACATTCTGCCATTATTTGCTCACTCTTGATGTTGTTCCAGTGTTGTACACTCATAAAAAATAAATAGTTGGTTCATTTGTATTGTGTTTTTTCAACTTATTTTAGCCAAGTGGAACTAAAGAGCAAAATTAATTTTGAATCATTGATGTCAAATCATTTTCAATTGAATTGAACCTTGTGAATTAAACTTGCCTGAAACACAGTTTACTATTGCGGAGCCAATTTATCTCAATCACTTAATTTGGACCATCAGAGTCTTCTGTTATTTATTGCAGTTCAGACTTCACAGCTGCTTTAATAATGCTTTTACTGTCGAATAAGACTGATCTCAGAAGTAGCATTATCAGAGTTATGGTTCACAGTAAAGCAACAATCAATAATGGTGTTAATAAAGCTGCCAACACCCAAAGCGCTACTCAGTAACCTCAAAACTCTTCGAAATCTTCAAACTAAGTGAAGATTAAATCCTTACGAGTCTTTCTCTTAATTTAAAACACCTGAGTGTACTTTTACTGTCAACATAGTAGTTGCAATTGCTTCATGTTAACCCAACACAAAATGATTAAGTTACCTTAATTAAATTTTTTAAATAAATTTATATATTGTACGTATGTTATACATTTTCAAATCATTTATTCATTTATACGAATTTAAGAGGTTTGAACATAAAACAAATAAATTATCCAACAAATTACAAGAAGTGTGTTTCGGCTTGTTTTAGGAAGTGAAAGAGTATAATAGTATGTGAAGTGTGTATTTTATGTATCTATGTAAGTATATTGTGTATGTGCAGGGATGGGCAGCATTTATGATACGTGTATTTCAAATACACATTTTAAATACAAAATAGTGTTTTGTAATTTGTATTTGATAAGTTGATGAAAATGGCATAATATTTTTTATCAAAATACTTTAGAGTCTTGTATTTTTGTATTTTTAAAATACTGTAAAATACTTAGAAGTCTACATGATGACACCCTAAAAATGCACCCTCTGATTGGTGCTTTGGGTGTTATTAACTTTTCCATTTAAAGAAGAACTGAAAAAATCTTGGAAGAAAGTGTATACTGTACAAATAATAGAAGTTTTAGATGGATTGCTGATGCCAAATGTTTGTTTTTAATTCAAACAACATAATAATAAGTCCTACAGTGGCAATACAACACTTGATTGGCAGTTTCAAATGAGATAGATCGAATAGGCCTATTGATGGACAATTTGCAAAGAAATGTCATGCTGTTTTTGTATTTTTTAATACATGTTGTGGCTGCTGTATTTTGTAGTTTATTTTGTTACACTTAAAATTTAGGTATTTGTTATTTTATTTTAAAATACATTTCAATGTATTTTTGCCCAACTACTGTTTATAGATGTGTATATGTACTTGTCTGATTATATTTGTGGTGTTTATTTTGTTATTTTGTTGTTTTTGATGTGTTTAAAGCACTTTGAGTCGCATGTTATGCAGGAAAAGTACTAAACAAATCAAATGTATTATTATTATTGTTGTTATTATTATTATTATTATTATTATTATTGTTATTATTATTATTTAAACAAGTAGTTTGTAAAAGCAGCAAAAATATTTTTTTTTTCAGTGGAAAAAGGAAAAATCTAAATTCATAAAACGTCTCTGCATTGTAACTTTGCCTTGTCAGAATGACAGTTGACAGAAGAATGTAATAACTTGCTGTTGCGATGACAACAAATATACTTACCTCAGAGAAGAAAGCATGATTTGTAGAATATGTTGCAAGACAAAAAAAAAAATCCTTGAAATCACAATTTGTGTGCCTAGCCTGGGTGAGTCGGATTGAACTGTTGTGCTAATTCAGTTTCATGGTCTAGCACTCAAGGTCAGGTCAGGATTTGCATTAAATAATAAATTAAATAAAACTTTAATATATAGCATGTGTCACATTGGGGGCGTCACGGTGGCGCAGTGGGTAGCACAATCGCCTCACAGCAAGAAGGTCGCTGGGTAGGCTAAATTGTCCGCAGTGTATGTGTGTGAATGAGTGTGTATGGGTGTTTCCCAGTACTGGGTTGCAGCTGGAAGGGCATCTGCTGCGTAAAACATATGCTGGATAAGTTGGCGGTTCATTCCCCTGTGGCGACCCCAGATTAATAAAGGGACAAAGCCTGAAAGAAAATGAATGAATGTGTCACATGGGGCCATTTTGTGATTATGATACATTTACATGTTTTTTTTTACATCTGCGATTACAAGAATAAATGCAAACATTACACTTTTTGACATTTCTTTATTTTCAGTCCTTTTTGTAGAAGGACATATGACATTAAAACAAGCTCAGAGTCAGTAAATGATAACTTTACTTGTGTATCTGCGTGTAAGCTATTTATTTAATACAAAGCTTTATGCAATCAGTGTTTAGAAACCATTGGATGGTCATCATGTTTTCTCTTTGCATCTTGGTAATGTTTCTGAATCCCTGCACTGCTTGCATTATCTACAAAATCTGTGAAGTAAAGAAAATCTGTAAAGAGGATCTTCATGTAGATTAATTTAAATTGCATTAATTGAACAAACAGCGAGATAATGCAGCGCTGTATTTCACACTTTTGTATGCTAAAATATGCAAAGATTAATTTAAAGATTAAAATGAATATGTAAAATAAATATAAAAAAAAGATACACATTCTGTTGTTGCGTTTTCAAATGGATTTCCAGGGTATGTCATGCTTCCTGTGTGGTGTTAAATCAATTGCTATTGCTAAATCTTATTATGCGATGGAAATCTGCACGCTGGTAAGTTTTACTTCATTTGAATAGATTCTTTTCCTTCTGCTTTCGGATGTCGGTGAAAATAACTGACTGATTTTTCCTTGGCATTTCAATTACGCATTAGATAAAAATATATATGCGAGCAGAAGGTTGATCAGAAATGTTGAGGTGTTTTCCAACAATTGAAATCTCAAGCTGGTGAAGAGCCAGGTGCCGACCGTATGATCAGATGCCAGGTGTAGAGCAGATGAGTGCGTGCTGCTGTCAGGCCAGTTATTTTCTTATTTGTCATCATTTGCGCTGCGTTTGGGATTTTAATCATGCTCAAATGTTTGTGGACACCTCACAATGGTATTTTGATATTTTCACAGTGCTTTACAAATCGAATTGGCTGCTATTGAGTACTGCAGAAATGGCATTGCTGTTGGGCTAAACCTGGAAATGAGTTTGTTTTTTAGCATTTCCACCTGCGTCATCCCCAAATTCAATGGATTTTTGTGGGTGAATTGTTTGAAATAAGGTCTGTAGTTAACTCACACTGGACATGTTTGATGTCTTGCTGTATTCTATCCCACTATTTCTGGTTTGGAGTCACTAAGTTGATAAAGGTGTGTTGATTAGAAAGAGTTATGAACAAATATGTCAGGGTGTAAAGAAAATAACTGATGTTCATGATGTCAAATGTAACCTATTTCATAAAAAAAGTAGTTATTTAATAAAAGCAGCTATGATACACATTTTGAATTTTTTTTTATTTTAGGCCTATTGATTAATTTGGTTGGTTGATTGATTAATTTGATTGATTGATTGGTTGAATGGTTGATTGATTGGCCAAAGAATAGTCATATTTACAAAAAAGACTTAGCTTAATATATAATAGGTGACTGCAAGATGATGACAAAAACATTTTACATACAAAGGTGAAAGACTTCAGAACTGGACAGCACCCATGCACTCAGCTCACACTCCTCTAATATTTACATACTGTAAGCCATTTAAAGCCACTGCATTTATGTGTGATAGTCCACAATGTGTATATTTTAACAACATTTTGCGCTGGTATTACGTGACTCACTCTAGTCCTTTGTTGTCTTTTAATACCTGAACCAAATTAAAACATCTTTTGGCAAACAATATGTTCAGACGATGTGTTCCTCTGGCATTCCAATTAAATATGTGTAGAAATACCTTACACCATGATATCTCTGTTCTCTGTGGTGCTTCCTTCTGCCTTCAGCTATTTGAAGGGCAAAATTTAAGACATCACTTTTTTAGATTCTAAATAAATGTGCAAATACCCATAATCTGATGAATGCAAATGCACAATACAGTACAGTATGCATTTATTTCCATTTTTACTGTCAAAAATTTCTTAAATTGTGAATTGTACCCGTTTGGGGACCCTTTAGAAAATGTACTTAGCTCAACGGTGCAGTACCAAAAGGGTGGAGCTAGACTCACTGCTAAAGGCTATTGGTTTAAAGAAAACTGTCACTTGCTTATGCAACAAGACAAGGACAACACAGGAAGTGCCATTTTTAAATACCCTGCCAAAACATGACACTGTTATAATACAATGACAGCATGCACCAATGAGCCATGCTCAAACAAAGCTTGTCTCTTCTTGTGACAAACACCCACATGCCACGAAGCAGGATCAGGATCAGATGCATGTCTAGATTATTAAATGCTCTACACACTCATGTAAAATCAAAACTTTTTATTAGAAATGTACCTTGGGGAAAACCATAAATGTACCTATATGGTATCACTATGTGAATAAAACCCTTTATTTATAAGCTTCAATAAAAAAAACAAAAAAACAAAAACAAATAGAGTTGCTAGCTGTCACTAAACGTCCCAAAACAAAGTAATGTTTTCAAGTCTTATTGAAGGACAGGCATGGTTCCTCTTATCTGCCTGCAAATACAAGTGTACAAACTCATCTTGGAGCACTCCGAGCAGGATGTTTACATGTTTACCGTCGGCATAATTTTGTTTACCTTGATGTTCCCTCAGACAGCTTGCAAGACAGGCTTCATTTGAGAGGAGGGAGATGGAGGACAGGAGCGATTGAAGGAGGAAGTGAAGCTTCTCTAATGGACTGCACATCTGTCGAGAGCTGTCCTTCCATGCCGACTGCAAAAAAATATCGCCCCCCCTAGGTCATTAGATCCAGAGTGGAATATACGACTATAATAAGCCCAGAAATGACTGATGCGCTCCCTCATTAGTGGCCAGCAAAGTCCTTTTAAGGCAGTGGTTCTCAATTCTGATCCTCGGGTCCCCCCCGCCCTGCACATTTTGTATGTCTCTCTTATTTGACTTAAGGATCAGTTCATGGATCTGTGTTAACGAGTTGATGATCTGAATCAGGTGTGTTAAGTAAGGAAGACATACAAAGTGTGCAGGGTGGGGGGCCCAAGGACCGGAATTGAGAACCACTGCTTTTAGGCAAGTCATTTCACTCGGCGGCCATCTTTGAAATGCCTCTCTCACATTCTGTTTGAATGGGGAAACTGTTTGCTGAGCTTACGGTTACACTTACATATTTGGAATCACCAATGAAGTTAAACAACAGCTGTCTCATAAGTTTCATTTCTAAACGTTTGAATCAAACAAAATCCAAGCTAATGCGCATGCGCACTCGAAAGGAATGAGATCACAGCACCAACCTCATTTATGGCCATGTAACACATTATCATCTTCTGAATAATACCTCGTCCGATTGCGCTGGTCATCTGAAGTAATTCACAACTTGGTCTTGATGGCAAAAAAGACAGCAACTCTTTGCTTACAAGTTTGTGCAATATCTCCTCGCTGCAGTCTGTAACCACGGTGACGTACTGGACCCAGTCCACTATGTAGTGGACATTGTACCGCCCACTAAGGTAACGCCCATGCTACTGTGACGGTTGGGCTTAGGGTAGGGGGAGGTGTAGGCGATCATCCATTACGTAGTGGACCTGGTCCAGTACGCCATCAAGCTGTGGGCTGCAGCGAGGACTGTCTCAGTTTGTGGGCATTTGATTAGTTGCTTTCAGGTGATATGCGTTTGACAGGATGAAAAATAAAAAATATATTTGTTTTCAAGTGTAGTTGGTTTCTTTAAAAGTAGAGATTTCAAGCTTTATGTTGATATATATGTAGTACCATCGCAGAAAGGCTATAAATCACTTTCTTTCAATGTTCCACGCTGGTGGAATGATCTTCCCATTCCCACACAGACTGTGGATTCACTGGCATTACAAACGACAACTAAAAACCCATCTTTTCTGAGAGCACCTGAACTCTGATGATTAAAACCAAGACCCCTTTTCTCTCCCCCACCTCATCATTCACCAACCCAAAATACTCTAAATTCTGAGTGTGCCTCATACAGGTGAGTGGGCTTAACAAACCACCTGTAGAAAACACACTCATTCATCTCAATGACACATTAAACTGACACAAACACTGTATTTATGAAGTGTGTTTCACACAGGTGAGTGGGCTTGACAAACCACCTGTAGAAACTCTCTCACTCAAAAAAAAATAGCACTATTACTCTAGCACTAAATACTCAAAGCACAAACAAGTTACTTTGTATAACTAGCACTTCTTGTGTGTATTGCCTCTTCTTGTTGAATCGCTGAATATCTCCTCAATTGTAAGTTGCTTTTGACAAAAGCATCTGCTAAATGACTAAATCTAAATCTATATTTTCTCGCGTCTTTAAAGTATTCGCTGTGATTCCAGTGCTTTTGTTGACCACAGAAAGTGTCGTAAAAAAAACAACGCCTGGTCCGAGCCTCTCTCCCGGAGCAACGTCAGTCTATAAAGAGCGATGATTGGCACCTGTACTAGAAGACGGGGCTTCATTTGCCATATTAACCGTTATACTTTTCCCTATTCAAAACTATACAAATAACATGTCTTGTGTATTCTGTAGTCTTTGGTGGCCGGTAATGAGTCCGTGCCCTCAACTTAATCACCGTCGCAGTCAGGAAAGCTGTATCAAAAGGTAAAATCACTGCCAAGTATTTGGTTATGGATACAAATGTGCAGCACATGTTTGTTTGTTGAAGGCTGTAAACAGACAAATTAGGCTATTAGTGTGCGTGGAGGATTTGATAAAGTATCGTCATTTTCTTTTTGGGGAGACTAAGGTGATGATGAAGTATCTGGCAAGAATGGTGAAGACGAGGCGGGGACGAGATATCAGAAATCTCCTTTTTTTTCCAGTCTTGCCTCCCCTGTCCGAATCGAACATTAGTTACTTAAATGGAGTTTTGGCCTTGTAATCTCTCCCGCTTGAAACCCGAAACGGCTCTGCTGCCAGATATTGGGTTTATCAGCACTCTTTAAAGTTACAGTACATAACTTCTGCCGCCACCAGGCAGCAATAAACATTGTTAAACTGTTAGCACTGTCCCATATATTTTAATGACAAGACCATATGCTTTAGAGCACATTGCGTTGTTGTTTGCCGCAAAGCTAATTCCTGGGATTTAAGTGATGCTTTTTCATGGGTTGTACAGGTTGTGCTTAAATAAATCTAGCTTTTATTTACTACATCCAGCTGCTGTGTTTTTTTTACAGAATTGAGTTTTTGTAATATTTAATTATCACTCAGTTTTGGGGTCTTTTTTTTTTGTAAAGATGTCTCTTTTTCTCACCAATGCTTGCTTACTCTTATAAAAAGAAAGGAATGCACCAAAATCTGGGTCGAAACTAAAAATTCTAGAGGCACTTGACTGAAAACCGAAATTTAAAATACTTTTAACTCAATAACTTAAATTATACTGATTTTAAAACAAACAAGCCAATGGAATAACCACATTTTATTGGCAGAAAAAAAATACAATGACCAAAATTATTAGAAACTTGGCATATTCTAGTTTTCAGTTGTTTTGTTTAATTGGCCTTTACAATATCAATATAAAAATACAATATCTGCAAAATCAACATTGTGGTCTATAAACTATATAATAACGCTAGTTGACAGTATGCTCTGCTGCTCTTGTGCTTTGGTCAGCACAGCAACAAATCAGTCTTGCCTGGCAGAAGCCATTGAAATAAATGGGTTTCATAGTATCTGGTGTGAAGGCCACTTCACACTACGCAGTGACTAGAGAGTGAAGAGAGGGGGAGTGAAACCAGCGCAGTGATATGTATTACATATTTTTATCTAGTTTAAATGTAATGAGCTGATTACACATGATCCTTCAGCAATTATTCTAATAAGCGCGACTTGGTCTTCAAGAAGAGGATTATCAATTGTGCTGCCCTAATGTTTTTCCCGAAAACTGTGATAAATTATTTTTTTAGGAGTTTCTACCAAACCCAATTCTTTTAAAAACAGCAAATCTTAAATGGTAAATTATGAAATAATGTGTCCTTGCATAAGTCAGTTGGCACATTTCAACAATTAACACCACGGTGCTCAGCAGAAGTGTCAGATCAGTTGATACAGTAAGTGGGAGGGATAGTGTGGGTGCAGAAGTCAATCAGTTAGCAGTAGGCTACCGGCTAACAGCCCAGCTCTTCCAGATGGAGTGTTTTCTGGCTTCACCTGGGTAAACATATTTGCTGTAAAGCCCCTTGGAGACATGACTGGCATGATATGAAAAAAAAAATCTGGCTTTTGATTCACGTGTTTGTTTGTAAGAGGTGGAATATCAGGGGAACAGAATATCATAGACTTTGGAGTGGATTACCTACAGCACACCTTATTGCTTTATCTCTCATTCTGTCTTTAGTTTTGTCTGCCATTAATCATTGTAACTGAGTACAGTTCTACCTTTCTGTTGGTTGTTCTGTATATGTATTGGTATACTGGTACTAAAAATATCTTATATTCAAGTTGTACAGCATCACAAATTTGCTTACTTTGGAACTTCATAGGCTGCTGTTCTGAAGTTTATCACAGTATGCTCTGTTCGACCATCCATCCATCCATCCATCCATCCATCCATCCATCCATCCATCCA
>CAIGQV010019070.1:7076530-7100756 GCA_903798115.1 Danio jaintianensis | reverse complement strand
TCCGTCCATCCATCCCAAAAATTATTCTTTCATTTCATTCGTCCATCTGTCCATCCATCCCAAAAATTATTAATTAATTTGATCCATCCATCCATCCATCCATCCATCCATCCATCCATCCATCCATCCATCCATCCATCCATCCATCCATCCATCCATCCATCCCAAAAATGATCCTTTCATTTCATCTGTCCATCTGTCTATCCATCACTACATCCCCATTGTGTATATCTGCATGTCTTCTATCTATCTGTCTGTCTGCTCTAATTATGATTCTGTCAGTTTAATCAATGTTCTACCATTCCGTATCGATTTCTCTGTTGTTCTGTGGTTCTGTCTGTGTTTATCTATTGTTCTTTAGGTTAATCTTTCAATTTTTCTTTCCGTTCATCCTTCCATTTGTCATTCCATTCATTCCATCCATCCCATCCCATTCCATCCCCATTGTATATATCTGTCTGTTTGTCTGCTCAAATTATGATTGTCATTCTAATCAATGTTCTACCATTCCGTCTCGATTTCTCTGTTGTTCTGCGGTTCTGTCTGTGTCATCCCATTCTTCAGATCAAAGCCTGCAGCTTTCTGAAAGCTTTGCATTTTGCACTTATTTTATTTTCCCCCATCAGTTTTGAGAGTTATCTGAACAGAGCTGCACACAGAAGATCTGCTGAGTGTGCCCTGGATGTAGCTCTGACCGCAGAGAGTTCTGCTGTTGTAGTTGTGACAGCAGATTGCTCTGGCCCTCGTCTCAGAGAACTGCTGCGTGTGGAGTCCAGACATGTTCTCTGCCTTTTTTTAATTGGCCCAAATTGCTGCTTGGACATTGTACAGGGCCATACGCAGTGGAGCAAATGTGCTGACAATGAACATGTGTGTGTGTGTGTATCTGTTGAAGCCAGCCTGTTCCTTATTGGACATGGTTGCCAATGGGGGGATTGGTCTTCTCTCCACTGTCTCTCTGTCACAGCCTGATACAAGTGATCTGGCTGAGGGTTTAAGGACAGAATTTCACCCACATCCACTATTTTTGTTAGTTTCCAGACCCTCACGTCCACACACACACACACACACACACACACACACACACACACACACACACACACACACACACACCCACACACACACACACACACACACACACACACACACACACACACACACACACACGCACGCACATATACTTTGGGGAGACCATCATAATAATGGCCTCCATATGCTGTGAAGCTGTGTTTCGGTGAGGAGCTGCAGTGTGGTGATAAAGGCCTGTAAGAGGGTTGGGGATGTGCTAAAACTATAACAATCACACAACGCTTCATTACTTTACTTCACCGCGCTGACTTTCTGAGGCCGACGTTATGCTCTCCACATTCTGGCTAAATTACCCAAAGGCACTGTAAAAGTTAGTTCGCTAAAGTTTTTCTTCAGGTGTCGTGACATTCTCGGTTTATCTTGACCACCAGAGTAAAAAAATAAATAAATAAATAAATGAAGAGTGTGTAATTTTCATTGTTCATTAGTTAGCTAATTATGACTCCAACTGTCCTGCTCCTCAGGGAGACGCTGTATTGACCGAGAGGTTGAGTCTCCAGCTGCTGTTTGATAGCAAATATCCATCTTTCTTCAAAATCTCATTAAACTGGGCATATTTGTGTAACCGCAGTTCACTTCCAGGGTACATAATGTTTCCTCTCTCTTATAGAACTTTTTTTTTGTCTGTTTCTTTTGGTAGTATTGTCGAGATGGATGTAGACATATCACACCAGGCATGACACAGCAAGTAGCCAGCGTCATGTAATTTTTGTGATTATATTGATAGCAGAATTGGTATCTTGAAGTGACAAAGCTTACAGCAGAGTTTCAGCTGGTTCCTTCAGTATTCTATATTCATTCATTCATTCATTTATTCTTCTTTTAACATAGTGATCTATCTGTTCATATGTAATTCTCTGTCCAATCATTGTTCTATTTATCTGTCCATCCATCTGTCCTCCCTGCCTCTGTTTATCCGTCCATCAGTCCTTCCGTCCATCCATCCATCGTTTCAATTTTCAACATTTTTTTATATTGTTTTTGACAGCAAAACATGATTCTTGAAGTGACAGATCTTATAGTAGAGCTTCAGTTGAATCATTGGTGCACCCACAGTGATGTATGAATATACCCACAATATATATATATATGGGTGTGAATATGTGATTAATTATTATGTGTATACACTATAAAGTATACATGCTATATAATCAAACTAGTAAGATTGATTTATTTTTATATAAATTAATACTTTAGTTCAGGGAGAACTCCTTAAATTGACAAAATGTTTTATGAAAGAAGCTTTCAACTTTAAAAATATGCTGTTCTTTTGAACATCAAATTATCATTCAACTTTTTTAATGTTTATTGTACTGTAGATTTGTGCTACTGTAGTTGTATTCATTTTATTTGTCTAGAGGTTTTAAAGCATGTATATAGTTATTTCATTTATGTAGTCATTCATTATTCATATAGTTACTTTTAAATGGAGGTAAATTAAAATGAGAAATTAGAAAAATGAAAACAGTAATAAAATAAGTTTGAGTTTATGTATAGTTTCATTTTTGATTGAAAAGTATGAAAATTTATTTTTGTTATTAACAATTCTGCACAGAAACAGTATAACTATTTTCATTACTGTTAATGAACTAATGTCTATTCAAATTATTCTTTTTCAAACTAATTTCATAACATTAGTGTTTCAACAGTATTTATTCTGTCTATTAAACAAATTACAAAACATTTAAGAAATAAAAATATATTTAACCCATTTATTCCTGCAATTAATCCATCCATTCATCAGTCTATCTGTGTTTATCTATTGTTCTTTAGGTTAATCTTTCAATTTGTCATTCCATCCATCCACCCACCCATCCATCCATCCATCCACCCACCAAATGTTAGTCCAATTTGCATAGATCATAGTTTTTTTTTTATATAGACCACGACCTCATTCAGTTTATCCCTTTTTTTTGGTAGACAAACAGAAAAAACAGATAATAATAAACCCTGAAGGGTGACATGGGACGAAATGAACCTATTAACAGAACCTGTGGAGCAGCACAGTATTGATGCTAGCATTAGCATCCTAATCAACCTTTCATCCCATAAAAACAGCCAGTTCAGGACCTGCTTAAGCCAAAAATCTTAACGGCAAGATTGTAATTGTAGTTATTAGCTCATTGCCTGGCCAATATCCTTTCCCAAGCAAATCCAGCTGTGAAATTAAATCAGTCACTAGAAAACATAAAAAAATAAAAAAAAAACCACAGAGTAAATCTATAGCTGGATTAGCCTAAAAATGTCACAATGACTGGTTTGTTCTCTCAGAGGACCTTCACAATCTGGGTTTAAATAGATCTGTATTTGTGCACACTTTGATTAGAGTGCTGATAAATGATGGGTAATTTGGTCAGCAAATGAGCTTTACTACAGTTTAGGGATCCAAGATGAAGTCACTAGAAAACACATTTGCAGTCCATATCTGTGCTTTTGCAAACATGAATAAGAAATATAATACATTCATATACTCATTTGAAGTATATGTGAGAATATATTTTAATGTCACTACATACAGTAAAGGCAAAATCATTAGCCCTCCTGTGAAACGTTAATCATTTTAGTCTTATTTATTTAAGTTTAGCTGGAATCAAATTTTTTCTTTTTTAAAAAAATTTTAAGGTCAATATTTTTAGCCCCTTTAAAGGGGTGATCCAGAGTGTTTTTTTAAGGCTTGGTTGTGTTTATAAGATGCAAAGCAATGTGTGCTCATGCTTCATTTGTAGAAAATCACGTTATTTTTTTATATATCTTACTTTGATTATATACAGCTACTCAAAACGACTGTCATATTTTCTAGTTCCTCCGAAAGACCGCCCTCAAAAGGCTCTGATTGGTCAGCTAACATAATGTGCTGTCATTCGCGGATCGGATTCATGCCACCAAGAAAAGAGTCACGCCACTACAAGCACGCGCTTTTGCGCTGTCAGTCGGTAGCTGTTAGCCATATTAAAAAATGCAGCGGATTCAAGTGTTGTCAGTCGATTGAATGGACGTTATCAGTGGTTATTAGCTGATAGATATGGGCCAGTAGGGGTCTACTGCGCCTACTGTTCCTACATGCACATGGTTAATCTGCTGTTCTCGCGTAAATCCAGCAGAGGCCGCTCCGATTGTCCTGCCCTCCTCCTTCCCTAAACCCAACTATCATTATTTTTTCAAAAGCAGCGATTATTTTTCAAAAGCAGCGATTAACCTGCCCTCCTCCTTCCCTACCCAACCGTCTGTTTTTAAAAAAGCAATAAAAACAAATAATTAACTTTTGTCTTAGCTGCTTTCTGAAACCGTTTTTCGGCGAATTCGAACCCAGTCATCGCTGTCAACTCCGCTCCATGTCTCAAGTCTGCTGACGTACACGGTGAGCCACTGGAGGAACTGATAACAGCGGAAAATCCATTCATATGGAGGTAAGCGTGTATACCGCCACGCGTGATTTTTTATGAAATTATACTATTTCCCGTTAATTGTATTTTATTAACGCCTACCCCAACCCCAACCCTAAACCCAACCGTCACAGTAATGTAAAATTTCCCATTAATTGTATTTTATTAACGCCTACCCCAACCCCAACCCTAAACCCAACCGTCACAGTAATGTAAAAACACATCTGGATCTGAACTGTTCTCTATTAGAATAGCTGATTAACCATGTGGATGGATGATTACAACCTTCTGAGCCCACTAGGAGGCGCAGAAGGCCCCTACTGGCCCATATCTATCAGCTGATATCCACTGATAACGCCCATTCAATCGAGTGATAACATTCGAATCGGGTGAAAAATGACACAGAGGACACAGCTGAACCTCACGCCTGCTCTCTAAAATTTAAATCTGACAAGTGTCTTTCACATATATTCGGAATAAGCATGTGTAAGTAATATGAAAGGCTCACATATGTTTTGCGAGTTCGTTATTCGAGATGTAGAACGCAGGGAAAGCAGCCACATCGAGAGACACTGCAGTGCTGGTGAAGTGTTTACAGCGGTTTGACAGATAAATATGAATTTGTAGCTAAATTGTTAACACTGCCAAACAGCATTTATTGTTGTTTACATCCTTGTTTACATCCTCGCTACAACATATTGTTAACGCTATAAACTGTGCATGTAATAGATCAATTTTAACAAATAAAAATACATACAGGTTGTGGCTCACAATCCACAGCTTCGTCTATTATGGTTGGAGGAGTTTTTAGCTGAATCCAGCACTGAACTGGGAGAGATTCTAGAAGCTCTCCTTTGTCAAATGCTAGCTATATATTTTTTATAATTCTCTGGAACACAATTAAAATTAAATTGTAAGCACTTCTCTCTTTGTGTCATGTCCTCCAGAAGCCCACATACAGAAACAGAATGAGCTCTGTGGAAATAGCAACGTTTGGATGACATTTTAGCTTTCTCTGCTACATTACAGCATTACAGCGCCTCTGGCCACGCCCCTTTGCTGCTCGGAGTGCGTGCGTGTGGTGAATACGCGTAACCTGAAGCATTTGTGATCTCACTAGCCCGGATGTATTTTTTTGTAAGCTTCGTTCGCTGTAAGCTTTGCTAAGCTAACTCTGTAAAAACCAATGTCTCCCTTTGCATTGAACTTTGAGCGTCTTACATTCAGAGATGTTGTTTATGTTCACACAGCTACATTACACATCAACTAAAGTTTAAAATATGGTATCGTAGTGGACCACCCCTTTAAGAATTTTTTTTTATTTTTTTTATTGTCTACAGAACAAACCACTGTTGTCCAGTAACTTGCCTAATTAGGTTAGCTTGTTAACCTTTACTAATAACCTTTAAATTGCACTTTAAGCTGAATAGTGGCATCTTGCAAAATAAGTAGAAAAATATTATGCACTGTCATCATGGCACAGACTAAGTAAATTAGTTATTAGAAATTAGTTATTAAAACTATTATGTTTAAAAATCTGTGTTTTTGTTTTTGAAGAAAGCTGACAACCTGTAACCTGAATGCATGGTTGCACATTTCCAGCTTTCTTCAATGAGATCATTCAATCTGTTTAGTACCAGTGTTTCTGTGAGTAATACCTGACTAAAAGATGGACACTGAGTAACTAGAAAGCTCCATTAAAGGAGTCTCGGTCACATGTTAACTGTTGGGGTCTCTGTGGACATGTCCAGGTGATCTGTTCGGCACACATTTCTTCGCCCCTGGCATGAGTAAAGCTTTAATTTAGTCTCTCTCATCTCCCGCTCGGCCCCCTGGTGGGTCAGCACCACAGGAAAATAGAGAGCCCCGGATACTAGCGCATGGGAAAAGCAAAGTCATCCTTCTCTCGCAGCCCGTGTCTACTATTGCATCAAAATCCGCTGAGATCAAATGGATTTCATTTCACATCCCTTTTGTGGAGTTACATGACACCTTCTTAAGGTGTTATCATCACTTAAAGGGAAGTACATTTAGAGTGACTAACAACACAAAATTGAATTACTTGGGGAAAAAATAGTCAAGCAGACTAAAGTTTTGAGAATGTTTGTCGTTAGAATTGACACTTTTCAGGGAAATTAGCCAATGTTTACTTGTAGTTGTTTTTGCATTTTTTTATTCAAATATATTTTTATTAAATGTTATTAGAGCAAAAACATATCAGAAATTTACATTGAGTAGTAAGATAATATCCATCACATATCATTCAAATACACAGGCAAATTATGATAAAAATTAATTATGTAATTAAATAAACAAATATAAAAACAAAATTATTTTGCAAAAAGTCTAACAGACAAGCTTTTAGTCTTAGAGACTTAGTGGTTTAGAGGTGACGGTTTTGCATTTTGACATATTAGAGCATGTCTACATCAGTGATGCACTAAAAATGTAAATCTTTAACTTTTTTCTTTTTTTAATAATATTCATATCAAGGAAAACAGGGTGTGTTTCCGATCTTCTTCAACAACAATCATTATTATGTGCATTATTTGTCTTGTATTTGCCTTGAAAAAAGAGATAAACAGTTTGTTTGAGAAACTGAAATGGCTTATTCAGTTGTCATTCACATTACAGTACATGAATACTGTACATGATGTTAATTTTTGTCTTTAAAACTTTGTACAGTCACTGTGTAGTAATATGAAGGGACAACAAAATATGCTATCATTCATAAACACAAAAACTAACATTATTTGATTAAAATGTGAAAGCAGACTTTGTTTTTTTGTTTTTTTTTGCTGTGTGGCGAATTATCTCATGTTAGAGATTGTGGTTTAATTCAATTTTGACTTTTAAAATGTATATTTTAGGGAAAGTAAATAATATTACAGATATTACAATATAAATAAACTTTATGAGATATATAAAAAATATATATCTAGTAGAAGAAACTAATAAAAATGCATTTGTTACACTGTCAGTTAGTTTTTGTGAATATTTTCCCTGTCAGAAATTGCTTGTAGTTTATATCTATGTATATGCTTAGTTAAAGAATGACATTTATAAAGTCCTAATATTCTTATTGTCATTCATGTTGTTATACTGTATCAAAAATATCCCACATCTATTAACCCATTCAGCTAAATTCAAATGATTTAATCTATTGGTCAAAATTGAAAATGTCGAAATATGTGTGAAATAATTTTGTATTGTTGTTCAGTGTAAGAAATATGTTAATGCACTCATGAAAATATACAGTATAACATCATATGTGAACTTGGTCAAAATTTACACGTTTATTTTGCTGGTGCACATTGTTAGTTTTAAAGTGAACAATTTACCAATGCTAGCCCCCCCCCCCCCCCCCCCAATATGTTTAAAGAGTTCTCGACACATATCTCGACTGTAGTCCATTGCAGTCCTGTCACTTTGTTGATGAATGCGTGAGGGCTGGTGACACAGTCACCAATATCCCACCTGACCTCCTTACCAAGTGCACGCTTTAGTAATCAAAGCGATGGACTACAGTCACTTATGCACCAATATCTTTTGAACCAGGCTGTGGATTAAAGTTAATAATATTGTAAATGATATTCAATTTCTTACACGGACCAATCATTTCACTTAACAAGACTTCAATTTTTCACCAGCAGCCATGACTATTGATTTGATGTGTTTTTTGTATTACCATTCACTGCCAATCACCAAGAATCACCAATGACCATGGATTCAGCTACAAATCTTCTTTTAATGTGCTACTGAAGAAAAAAAGTCCCCTACATCTTGGATGACCTGTAAGTAAGTAAATTGACAGGACGGAGGTGAGACTCTGATTGGTTAAACTGCACATTATGCTCATTAAAGTCTGCATGAACCGGAAGCTGCGACTGTTTTTTTTTTCCTATTGTGATGCAGTTCCTAGACAAACGGAATATTAAATGAGAAAACAGTGGGCGTGGCTTGTTTTTTCTACTGCGAGCTGATTGGCTGTAGTAAAGTAGGCATTTCATTCGGAAAGATCAGGAAAAGGGTAGGGTTATTACAACCTAAAAGAAACCTTCTATACACTATTTCTGTTTGTTGTCAAAACTAACAGTTGGAATACCGTCTCAATACCTAAGAGATGCTTAATTTCAGAATTTCACTGAAAACAAACAGGAAGTGCATTTTCATATTTTAATTAAAGATTACAAGGGCAAACACTTTTTTCTTGAATGACATGCACAGATGAATTGTTCACCACAAAACTAGCAATGTGAGCTAACAAAATCAATATGGTTAGTTTTGATTTCATGTGTACTTTAAGAGAATAAGGACAATCCTTTTAGATCATTCTTGTCCTTAAAATAAAAAGTGGATTTGGACACGCCCTTAAGTGCACTTGCACCATGTGCTTTAAACAGTGCACTTAGATCATTAAAACAGAGCCTTCAGTGTTTCGCAGAATATTTTGCAATCTGGATCCCACTCACACAGAGGATTTCAAACAATATCTGGGGTCTGCATTCCATAAAGTGTCCCGGCCTTCCATAATCAAGTCTGTTTGCTTTTCACTGCAAGATAGTTCACCTAACGCTCCATAGATCCACCTTAAACAAACCCACCAGGCTTAGCAACAAATCAATACCTCCCAGGATCGATAGAAAAAGAGGCAAACGGCTTTTTTTTTGTGCCAGCTGACTTCTTCAGGGACAAAGAAAATCCATCTTCTCTCCTCTCTTTTATAAGCACTTAATTATATTTTGTGAAATACTACTGACCCACTTTCCCCCAATGCCCCGCGGTCACACAGACTGTTTTCTTGCTGCGTTATCTTGTAGGTTATTGATAATACAGAAATGTATGTTGTCGTTGTGTGGCTCGGAGGATGTTGGCATGCTTGATTAATTGCAGCAGCCACTAGAGGGCACCGGCTGAACCTCAGGGCACCAGTGGCAACCTTTTAACTTAATGGATGATTTCTATCAAAGCAAGACCACGCGCCACGTGTAATTATTATCATAGCTGAATGAATTTACATTAATGCCAATAAACTGACATTACTGCATGAGAACAGCAAGAGGATTATGAGATGAGTTTTTATGCATGCATTTAAGGATCATGAGGGCTTTCAACATTTGAAATAGAGTGCTAGAGAGGTGATGTAAAGACCCGGGAAACTGTTTCCTATGGTTTTATATTGGGTTTTTGACAGTTTATGAGTGAAATGAGGTTTGTTGGGACTAAGGGACAAAAAGTGTGGAAAAATGCTAACCAAAAGTATTTCTGGTTAGTAATTAAATTGAATCGAATTAAATTAGTTTGGAAATAAAAAATGTATTAAAAAATAAACAGCTGGCTTGTACATAATGTCATCACCGACCCTTATGCATCTTCATGCATTGTTTGTTCAGTTGGTGTCAAAATAATAGACACTTGTCAAATCACGCAGCTGTTCTGTCTTGATTGAGCTTTTAATGTTATTAGGGAATAGTTGAAGGTGAGGGATGTAACGATTCACTCAACTCAAGATTAGGCCTGCACGATAAGTCATTTTTTGTTGTGCGATATATTGTCATATATAATATATTTATATAATGATTATACAACAGCATATAAATAGTCATAAACACATTTAAGGGACAATTATGACATGTAAATGTGCTTGTAAAGTGGCTTTAACGTTATTCCTGAATCGTCACTTTTCTGGAAGTGGATCGCAGATTCGGAACTGACCTCATTTGGACACCTCTTTTAAACCTGTCAGTTGTTTCCAGGATAATGTGAAAATTCAGCTTTTCTTTACCTGTTAGTAAGCATTGTTTGTAAAAGAGTTGAACCCTAAACTTGATGACGCCTCCAATGGACATTCCTTTGTGAAATTGAAATATAGCAAAACCAAATCAAATAAGTTACACAAATAATAATAATAATAATAATAAATAATAATAATCTCTTCAAATAAGGAAAGTAAGACTTTACCTGTGCTCTTTCCATTTGAAATCACTGCATTTTAATCATGATCCAAACAAAGACGCAGCATGAGCAGTTAAATATATATTAGACTGCATCATTTTAAAATTTGAATAAAAAAAAAGAATGGCCTGACTTTAGATTGTGAAGCTATTGGCCTGCAGCATAAAAAAGCTGAAGGAAAACTAGATGCAGATTCACTCTCTGCCAGCAGGTGGCACTTATGAACAGCGGTGATATAGTGTGTCCTTGGTTACCAAGGTAAACACAGCAGTGCTGCGCTCATCAACACTACTTTAAAGCCTGATTTATTCTTCTACGTTGAGTGGTCATAGCTGTTGCTATAAGTATTCATACTTCTGTTTTCTGATGCTCTGCTAATAGCACTTCTGTAAAACTAATATGCAATGACGTTTCTGTGGCTGCCTTTACACTGCAGATCTTGATGGTCAATTCCAATTTTGTGACGGTATCTGCTTTTTTTTTGACAACCTGCTTGCATCATCTTTTAAAAGTGAATCATATCTGTTATCTACATTTACACAGCACACGCAAAGACTCTCGCTCTCTCGTTAAATGCATTAACTTGAGCTACATAATATAAACCTTTTTTTTTTTTTTTCTCATTGTATATGAGATTTAAGGATTGGGACTTGTGCAAAACTCTGTTCCGAAATGAAGGTTTCAGCGTTGACTTCATTTGCTACTTGCTTTAATGACCTGCAACTCACATTTACAGGTGAAAATTCAGTCTATCTGCTTACGCTGCAGACAAGAGGGCAATCCAGCTGCAACCCATCACTGGGAAACACCAATACACTCCCATTCACACACATACACTACGGACAATTTAGCGTACCCAATTCACCTATAGACCATTTCAATGTGGTCATGTCATTGGCCCTTGAACATTTCCTGCTTGTTCTCATACTATATCATAACTGTGACGAGGCAATTCAATCATATTTTCACGTTAAAACAGCTATCATAACATTATTTATCAATATGTGGCTCTTTTTGGATTCTCGGAAGCTATGGAAATTAAAAATGTTAAACAGGAAATACATTAGGACCATTGTTATTGTTTACATCCCTCACAATGGTCTATAGTGCATGTCTTTGGACTTTCGGGGGAAACCCACACGAACACGGGGAGAACATGCAAGAAATGCTAACTGACCCAGCCGAGGCTCGAACCAGCGACCTTCTTGCTGTGAGGCAACAGCTCTACCCACTGTGCCACCCCAGGCCTGAATCTGTTCTGAGTAAATCAGAATCCATGTGATTTTTTCTTCTTACACAAACGTGAGCCATATCTGGTCTGGGCCACATGAGAGGAAAAAAATCTGAATTGGGTCACCTGAACCATGCAGTGTAAATGCAGCATATTTTCCACTATGTCAAGTTTCTTTGCCGGTGTTTTGGGTTTACACTGAAAGTGCGTGCGATGCTACTGTAGAAGTAGCTCAAACTCACACTTATTCATGAAGAAAGAGGCGAGAACTTTCGAATGATTAACAACTTTAATCATTAGTTACCAAAAAGTTACCATTTTAAGTTCCTCCATGGGATTCAACTCTTGTTAAATCACTCCACCCACATGGCTCTCTCAACACCGCCCACTCTTGTCATTGATACCAAACCGACCAATCACAGATCTTGCGCTCCGCATTGCCACAACATGCAGTTATTTGAAGGTACACATCAGGATTTGTGTCAGGGTACATGAAGGTTATGTGACTGCATAGGCTACGTCAGACATACTTTGTGCACTCAATGCAGAAGTAGACCTTAATATGTATCGTTCAGAGTCAAGATGAACAGAAAACACCAGGTAACCTTTTCTAAAGACAGTCAGTTCCCTTCAGAGATTCATTTAACTCCTAATTCAATTGTATCATGATATGTTTGTCAACTCAACTTATATGAACTGTCAGATATTTGAATAGTTTTTCAACCAGTTTGCAGTTCATCATTACACCCCTAGTGAAGCTGAGATTTTTCTAAAAGTTTTCTAAAAGCCTGTGCATGATATTGTACATTAGCTCTGTGAAGGCATTGCATCTAATTTTAGGACACTTTTGTGTCTACTTTTGAAATAACAATCTTGAGTATGCAAAAGACGTAACGTGAACGGGCCTAGCATAGAACCTTAACTCACTTTAGTTGTTTAGCTTGGTTACCATGGTTACAAAATGGTGCTAAATCTGTTAAAATAAATCTGTTGTTTAAAATAAATGTGTTTGTTCGTAACCCCTGATACAAATGAGCTGAGCTATATTTAAATTAAACCATGTGACAAATTCTGGAGCTAAAAGCAGTGTCTAGAATAATAACCTGGGTTTAAGCGAAGTGTGCATCTCCCTTTTGTCAGTGGCTTTTTTCCAGCACTGGTGTCATTTTTTTTACTGTCTTTCTATCATTCTGTCTCACAACCTAATCCATATCTGCCTTGATGACCGATAGAGTAGCCCTGGAGAGAGCCTGGCATGACAGTTAATCCACCAGATCAACAACACAAATCATTTATCACATCTCATCAACTTTACTGTCATTAAAGTGTGTGTGTGTGTGAGAGAGAGGAAAGTAAAGCCTTGTCTGTAATTGTGTCTGCTGTGAAAGTTCTACAGGCTGTGTGTGCTTCCTTTTTCTGTTCAAAGTTACACATTGGTGAAGAAATGTTTACCCAACCTATGTGAAGGAGGTAATTAATTAGACAAAGCCTTAACTGCACCCTATATTATAAGTAGAAAAGGTGTGTACTTTAGCAGGCACTTTCAGCTACATGTATTGCATTGAAAGTACACAGTTTTTTAGTTCTTTCTATCACTGGGAATCAAACCTATGATTTTTGGCTCAGATTCTCTGAATACAACATGCACTGGGTAACTTTCAGACTGCTCATTTGCATGCTGGTATAGTTGACACGTTCATGCACAGTCTACATTTTGATTGAACGCTGTGTAAGATATTCATCCAAATTTCAGAGCAAAGTTTTTTGACAATAATTTGACAGTTTTTTTGTTGTTGTTGCACAATGTTAGAGATAAGTATGTGTGCAAGTAAACTGCCAGTTGTGTGTATACACTGTAAAAATACACTGCTGGGATTTACAGAATTCCTTCATGTTGTCCAAACACAAATCGACTAAGTTAACTTAATTGTTTTAACAAATTTACGTGGATTGAACATAAGGCAATAAAGTTGTCCCCCCCAAAAAAACAAGAATTGTGTTGATTCAGCTTATTTTCTCATTTAAAGTAGTTTGAACAAGCAGCAACAATCATTTTTGGAGTGTGTATATATACACTCATCAGCCACTTTATTAGGTACACATTACGAGTACCGAGTTGGACCCACTTTTGCCTTCAAAACTGCCTTAATCCTTTGTGGCATAGACTCAACAAGGTTCTGGAAATATTCCTCAGACATTTTGGTCCATATTGGCATGATAGCATCACGCAGTTGCTGCAGATTTGTCAGCTGCACATCCATGATGCGAATCTCCCGTTGCACCACATCCCAAACGTGCTCTATTGGATTGAGATCTGGTGACTGTGGAGGCCATTTGAGTACAGAGAACTCATTGTCATGTTCAAGAAACCAGTCTGAGATGATTCGCGCTTTATGACATGGCACATTATCCTGCTGGAAGAAGCCATCAGAAGATGGGTACACTGTGGTGATGAAGGGATGGACACGGTCAGCAACAATACTCAGGTAGGCTGTGGTGTTGACACGATGCTCAATTGGTACTAATGGGCCCAAAGTATGCCAAGAAAATATCCCCCACACCATTACACCACCACCACCAGCCTGAACCGTTGATACAAGGCAGGATGGATCCATGCTTTCATGTTGTTGACACCAAATTCTGACCCTACCATCTCACCAATTTCGCAGCAGAAATCGAGACTCATCAGACCAGGCAATGTTTTTCCAATCTTCTATTGGAAAAACTATAGCCTCAGTTTCCTAGCCTCAAGGTTGGACGTGTTGTGTGTTCAGAGATGCTCTTCTGCATACCTTGGTTGTAACGAGTGTTTATTTGAGTTACTGTTGCCTTTCTATCAGCTCGAACCAGTCTGGCCATTCTCCTCTGACCTCGCATCAACAAGGCATTTGCGCCCACACAACTGCCGCTCACTGGATACTTTCTCTTTTTCGGACCATTCTCTGTAAACACTAGAGATGGTTGTGCGTGAAAATCCCAGTAGATCAGCAGTTTCTGAAATACTCAGACCAGCCTGTCTGGCACCAACAACCATGCCACGTTCAAAGTCACTTAAATCACCTTTTTTCCCCATTCTGATGCTCGGTTTGAACTGCAGCAGATCGTCTTAACCATGTCTACATGCCTAAATGCACATACACTCTTAACTTTTAACTATATCATCTGACCTAAAAAAATAACAACAACTAATTAATCCATTGATTGCCATTAAAATATAGGCATTTTTTTTGGTGGATACTTGCACAAAACAATAAATAATGTATTCATTATTATGCATATTCATTAAATATAAAGATTATTTATTTGTTTAGTTATTTAATTTATTGATTGTAGATGTTTTACAATAGCCCAAATAATTTTTATAAAAGTGTAAAAGGCTAATATGGACAAATTGCTTCTGCTTAACCAATCGTATCCAATAAAATGGAAGCATTGTTCATGGCTGCCATGTAACTGTTGCCGTGTGCAGCTTTAAATGAACAAATGAGTGAAAGCGAGAGTGAGTAAGCTAAGGAGAGAGAGAGAGAGAGAGAGAGAGCCACAGCTGTACAAGCTTGTGCATATGTATCTTTCCTCCTCTCTGTCTGACTGTTTGACATGTGGTTTGACTTGGCTTGTGCCAGATGAGCTCTTCCTCTGACAGCTGGATCCAGGCCGATCAATTCTCCCGGGTCCAGCTGTCAGTCCGCGTTTCCCAACGACGTCTAAAGCGGCACTGGCAGCCCTTTTCTGTCCTTCTCTCCTGTCATTCTCTCCATCTCTTTCTCTTTATAATTCACAGTTAATTTAGAGAGCGTCCTGCACTCGCGTACTGTAATGTAGCATCTCTCCGCAGTTCGTGCAGGGTTAATGTAGTGAGTGTCAAGTACTATTAGTGTTCGGTATCAACAGACCCCTGGTGCTGCGATATGTATCTCAACACAACTGGAGTTCTATATTTTTTGGCTGATAAATTCACTAGCAAAGGTTTTTGAGATCATGTTTTTTTTACTGTGCCGTTCCCAGAGCTTCGCTTAGTGGTTGGTAAGATGTTATGCGGGGTTGCTAGGGTGTTGCTTAGCATCAAAAGTGGACTGCTTTAAGTTTTTGTATTTTTGACAGAGTTCTAACCAAAGCAACTTGTATTTTGTTGTTTTATTCATTCCCTACAGACACAAAAAATAAGTTTTTGAAGTATTATATAAGAAAATATTTAATTTTAAAATGTTATGTTTTAAGGCAGCGCGGTGGCTCAGTGGTTACTAGCACTGTCGCCTCACAGCAAGAAGGTCGCTGGTTCGAGCCCCAGCTGGGTCAGTTGGCATTTCTGTGTGGAGTTTGCATGTTCTCCCCGTGTTCGTGTGGGTTTCCTCCAGGTGCTCCTGTCTCCGGTTTAAAAATTCTACTTGGAGTAAGTTGTACATGGTAAATAACCGTAAACTGACTTTCCCAGAATTCCCTATATGACATTTTGTTTTTTATGCTTTGTTGTTGACATTAATTTGCTGCTTTTTAGTTTTTTTCTCATCAGTTATGTACTAATAAATAAAGTTTATTGTATTACTTTTATTTTATGGGTGTTACCATGATGGTGTTTAATGATCAGTTTATGTGAATGATTTTTCAGTTAATTCAGAATTCAGCAGCTAGGATGGTTACCTGCTCACATGCTTCTGGTCACATAACTCCAATTCTTTCACCTGCTCTGGCTCCCTGTTCACTATCGTGTACAATACAAAATTCTCCTCTTAACATACAAAGCTCCTCATAACTTGGCACCTCACTATCTTTCTGATCTTCTTCATTTGTACACTCGCTGAGATCATCTTCTGCTGAATTCTGCTGTTCCAAACTTTAAGGTGAAGTCATTTGGTGGCAGGGCTTTTAGTTGTACAGCACCAAAGTTGTGGATCTCCCTGCCTTTGCACATTCGCCAGGTGGACACCATTTCCAATTTTAAATTTCAGATAAAAACTTTTTTGTTCAGGATAGCTTTTAATGATTTGCTGGTTTAATATCCTGTCTATTGCTTTTTACTGCCTTTATTTTTATGATGTGCTTGGGATATACTGTAAGGCACAGGTGACAAAGCCAGTTCCTGGAGGGCCGCAACCCTGCTTCAACACACTTAACCTGTAGGTTTCAAACAAGCCTGAAGAATTAGTTTGATCAGGTGTGTTTAATTAGGGTTGGAACTAAACTGTGTAGAGCTGCGGCCCTCCAGGAACTGGCTTTGACACCTGTGCTGTAAGGTGTCCTTCAGTGCTTTGAAAGGCGCCTAAAAATAAAAGGTATAATTATTATTATTAATGACACTAAGCACCTTCTATAATGCTTATGCTATAATATGCTGCAGTATATTGTTTATATTGTGTTATTGTCTGTGTAACAAATATGTGTAGATATGGGTAGGTATGATGGTAGGTATGATGTGTAGACGTTAGTGCTTCATATACACACTACATTGGTGTATAGCACTATATTAACACTATATTATAATTATTGAAATACGGTAATTTACTGTACAAATTAGATTTTTTTTAATACAGTTTCTACCTTATATTTAATAGTAAAATTCTGCCAATCACAGTTGCCTGTTCTTTACTTTAATTTTGATAGATTTTCTTACATTCTTGCTCTATTCATTTTTGCAGTAAGTTTAATCAGTTATGTTGATAAAGAGACAACCAAACAAACCTAAAGAGATTATTCACCTAAAAATAAACATTTACTGACCGTAAGTAGTTCTTCTTTTCCCAGCTAATCACCCATTTTCTTCAAAATATAATTTGTTCATTAGAACAATAAAGCCCATACAAACAAATGGAGGACGAGAAATTGATGACATGCTGTTTTATAAGACAAAGCACTCTTATTAAACACCATTAATATTGAAAATATATATATTTTTGAACAAAAAGTAAAGAATAATTGACGATGGTCATTTCTAAATTATTAGAAAATAATACACAATTTAGGTACTTATGCCAATATAGCTAGAGTGTGGATTCTTTTCCAATAATTAAATGGATTAAAAGTTCAATTATTGTGCTTATACTACAGTTACCACACCTAAATATGTTTCTCAGATGTTGTATATCAAGACATCTTGTATAACTATTTACATCATCTTGTTGAATTCTGAAGGAAAAACAGGGTATTATCAGGCTGTACCTAATAAAGTGAACAGTGATCTTGCACCAACAGTAAAGTCCAGAGGGTTCTGATTTGAAATTCAACGGTGCTGCTCTGTGATCTTTAATTGATCAGAGCGAGCCATCAGCGCTCGGACTTAATACTCTCATTTCCCTTAGTCTAATAAAAGTGAAAAAACGAAATTAAGTTGAAAGCTGTGTTACGAATGCAGTTTTAGAGAGACATTTCTTAAAATTAATTCATCACACTGAAGCTGTCATAAGGCATTAACAGAACCCTTTTCATTTCAGTGTTGACATATTGAGCACAGCCGGTGACTTTCTTGATCTGCGGTTACACGGTGTGAAATATGCAGTGTTAAAGTCATTTCATATATATTTCCTTGAGGTCCACTGTTGATTTTTTTTATTCAAATCTCAATTGGCTTTATATTGTACTGTATTTTCCAATGCAGTGAAAAAAATTGAGTGCCCAAATACTTGTTCAGACCATGTACGGTTTATTAATGTTTTTTTGTTAATAAAAAAAATAAAAATACATCTATAAAAGTGTTCAGTTATTTTATGCGATATATTGTGCAGCCCTACTCGGAATCCATAATAATATAAACTCTATTACCTTGTCATCCAGTACATTTACATGGACACCAATACTCTGATTTTAATGCGATTAAGACAATACTCTGATTAATTAAGAGTCTAGCATGTAAACAGCGATTTCTGATGACCTTAATCCGACTAAAGTCCCAAATCGAACTAAACAGAAATCGAATTAAGACATGGTGAGTATTCCTATTTTAGTCGCTTTATTGAAGTGCAGTACAGACATGTAAACACCTTAATCAAACTATAACCGTTTTGTAGTACTACTTTTCTCTACATTTTTCGACAGGACACATACATGGCAGTTGTCAGGCGTTTGACAACAAGCAAATGAGAATGGCTTCGAGCAGGAGAGCACATTTTTGGTGCGAGCGGGAAACGATGACTATGCTGAGAATTCTGAAAGAAATGGATATTATGAAGTGCCTTGACTTTGAAGTGAATTTGTCGTGGGGGCAGGGATGAAAAGTTAGTATGGTAGAGATGGACTGTTGCTTGAGAATTTGTATCGGCCATCATCTGTGAGAAATGAATCGCAGTTGAACTTGTCACAAAATTAAAAACGAAATGCCCAAAATCACATGTGATGTCATGACGAACACAAACTGTTGTTGTGTGAAACGCCGTACGAAACTAGCATTGAATACTGACATAATGACATTAATTGCCGCTCATGTAAGCATCTTAGTCACATTATTGTCCTATTCATATTAAGCCAAATAATTAGATTACTGATGTCCATGTAAACGTAGTCAGTATCTCATGTTGAATAGCAAGAGGGCCCCCTGGTGGTTTGGGGAACTCATGCAACTTGCTTACAGTTGCCCTCCTTACATTAGCCCTCCTGAATTTTTTTGCCCCCCTGTTTTTTTTTCTTTTCTGAGCCACCCTCCTCCTTTCCTTAACCCAACCAATAGTGTTTTCAAAAGCACCAATTGGCCCGCCCACCCACTTCCCTAAACCCAACTGAGAGTTTTAAAAAGCAATCCAGAAAAAGAAAAGCCCTCGCCTGGTTTTTACCACGTTTTCAGATTTAGTTAATTCAGATAATAGTTTTAAACTAATTTCTAATAACTGATTTCTTTTATCTTTGCCATAATGACAGTACATACTATTTTACAAGATATTTTTCAAGATACTTGTATTCAGTTTAAAGTGACATGTAAAAGCTTAACTAGGTAAATTAGGCAAGCTTGGGTAATTAGTCATTATATAATGATGGTTTGTTCTGTAAAAAATCGAAAAGATATTGCTTAAGATGGCTAATAATATTGACCTTAAAATGGTTTTAAAAAAAATTTCAACTGCTTTTATTCTAGCCGAAATAAAACATACGACTTTCTCCAGAAAAAAAAAATATTATAGGAAATACAGTGAAAAATTCCTTGCTCTGTTTAACATTGTTTGGGAAATATTTAAAAGAATTTACAGGAGAGCTAATAATTATAACTTCATCTGTATATGCGTATAGGGAGGATCGGCTCTGCTGGAGACCGATGGTAAGTTACAAACAGTGCCCACAACATGAAGCAATATTAGATAAGCAAAGCAAAGTAAAGTTTCAAGTTTCCTCATTAACTCTGCTTCTTTCCACAGGCATGTTGTTAGTGTTTTTAATACCTCTGCCCCTGTGTGTTTTCATTTTATTCTGTGTCCACGACTTGCAGTAATTCATCAAAGCCGCCTGCGTCTGAACTTGTGTAGTGATTAATTGTTGTGTTTTGGGGTGATATGTGAACAACAAATATATGGCCTTGTCATTTATCATGAGAATTCACCACAGGGACATAAAGTTCATACGGCACCAGAAATATTAATGATGCCCGAAAAAAACATAATTAATCAGTCACACGGCTTGAGCAGTAAATGCTAATGTGCTAATGTATCGGTTCTCGCTCTCTGGCTACTTTACACTCTGTACAAACTGACATGTTTTACACATACATTCAGTGGATCTTTACTGTTTTATTGATTGCATGTTTCTTTTTAATTACAGTAAGGGCTTTCATATAAAACAAAACAAACAACAAACAATAACAGAAAAAAAACCTTTCAAAGTTGTTTATTAAAATAAACATTTGAAACATATATTTATTTAAAGATCTGATATTTATATTATATATTATATTGTACTTAATTGTTTATTATACTATAATAAATTAGTCAAAATGATAAAATAATATGATTTTTTTTATAGTTTAAATATTAATATAGATTAAAATATTACATTTATATTTATAAGTTTATTGTAGTATAATAATAGTTTGTTATTTTTAAGTATTAATTTATATAAATTTAACAACATAGGCTCATTCTGAAAACGTAGCCCTATATACATTTCTGGAGATCGCGAATTATGTAGCCAGAAGTACGTATAGCAGCATTTCGTCTTTAAAACAAACGCTACGGGGCGGTATGGCGCCGTTCCTGTTCGCGCTTACCAGCTGACTGCTTACCTTTGTATGGACGGCTTTCCCACTTCCCACTGTTACCAGTTTGTCCGGTAGCTCGACATGTATGCGGCGGACTTGAGACGCTGAGAGGAGTTGACCATGACGACGGGGTTCGAGTGCAAAAAATTAAATAAACAAGTAAATAACAGGGTGAGAATGTGTTAAAATCTGAAACCGTGGTAAAAATCAGGCGAGGGCTTTTCTTTTTCTGGATTGCTTTTTAAAACTCTTGGCTGGGTTTAGGGAAGTGTGGGTGTGGCGGGTCAATCGGTGCTTTTGAAAACACTATTGGTTGGGTTTAGGAAAGGAGGAGGGTGGGTCAGTCGATCGCTCAGTCAGTGAGTCATTCAGTTGACAGCGGCCTCTGGTGGATTTACGTGAGAACAGCAGGCGCGAATGGCACTTGCGAGAGAAATTTGAGATCTGTAAAAGCATACACTGCGGCCTCTGGTGGATTCGCGAAAACAAAAACTGCAAAAAAACATAGCTCCTGGGACGTATTTCGCGATCTCCAGAAATGTATATAGCGGTACGTTTTCAGAATGAGCCTGGGCTGGAATTTTAATTACAAAAATGAATTAAAATAAAGTAATGACCAAAATTTTTATATTAAATATATTAAGCTTGTTATAGTTTATTTATAATTTTACATTAATTTTAAATATAATAAATATTGAAATAATAAAATGTAAATATTAACATGATTATATAAATATAACTAGATTGTTTAGTAAATATTAAACCTTTTTTTTTCACATTTATTTCAGTTATAAACCACAAAAGATGCCTTGGACTGAGGCAGTTTACAGCCCTTGCAAAAACAACTGAACAGTCACTTTTGTTCCTTTTATGAACTACACTGATTAACACCATTATGGCCATTCTGGGCGAGTACATAAAACATTTATTAGCTTTTATGCAATGCTCTCTGCGTGATGTGCTCTTCAGAGAAGTAAGTCTCAGGAAAAAAAAAAGCCTGAAGAATGTATGTTTGTCAGCAGGTATTAAGATTCACAACCTCACACATGTCAGATGTACAGTTTTCTTTACTGTCGGCCTGATGGTGTCGTTCTTTGATGACTGTCTTGAGTCTTGCTGCGCTAATCCGCTTTGTCTGTGTACACAATTTGTTCCCCCCACTTTCCCTGGTAGTGGCATGAAATAAAGCCTTCGGTACAACAAGAACAATAATCTGTTGGCACATTGAGGTCTATAAAGAGTCTGGCCACGTCTTCAGCAGGGGACAGTGATCTATGGGCCATGATAGTGAATTGATTAGCCTATGTTTGCGCTCGTAGGTAAAAATACATAAAAATATTTCCTCTATGTTTCAGAAAAGATCTCAACATTCACACTAAACAACTGAAAATGCACGTCGGAAGATAGAAGTAGCTATACAATTATAGTGGGAATTTGAAGACTCTATATGAAAATTAAATAAATCACAATCTATAATATTCATTAATTCATTCATTTTCCTTCAGCTTAGTCCCTTTATTCATTAGGGGTCGCCACAGCGGAATGAACCGCCAACTTATCCAGCATATGTTTTACACAGCGGATGCCCTTCCATACACACTCATTCACACACATACACATACACTACTGTCAATTTAGTTTATTCAATTCACCTATACCGCATGTGTTTGGACTGTGGGGGAAACTGGAGCACTCGGAGGAAAGCCATGCGAACACGGGGAGAACATGCAAACTCCACACAGAAATGCCAACTGACACAGCCGGGACTCAAACCAGTGACCTTCATGCTGTGAGGCAACAGTGCTAACCACTGAGCCACCGTGCTGCCCCCAAACTCTAATATTTGTCAAAATAATTCTTAAATTGTGTTGAAAGAAAATGAAAATAGCAAGTTTAGTTGGCAGAAAATCCTTTAAATGTTACTTATATTTAGAACAGATCAAGATAAAAGTTAGCTATATAATTATTCTACAAAATTGCATGTTCAGTTCTTTAAAAAAATACAAATGATAAATGTATTTGTTAACATTTATAGTATTTGAGTTAGAGAAAAAAGGCAGCTAATCCTTAAATCTTTATAAAAATTCAGAAATGACCAATATAAAAATATATATGTATACAGTCAATACATGATTCTAATACTGTTCATAGTTTAAAAAAAAGGCCTAACATGTATGGCGTGAAAATATCTGGCCAAATTTAATTAAAGCTAATGTTTCTAAATTATTTTAATTGCATTTACATTACATTAAATAATATTTATGCATTTGGAAAACTGTTTTATTTAAAGCAACTTAAATTGAAGGTATACTTCAATTCTTGCTTCCTCTGAACCCATGTTATACAGTATTTTAGCACAATTATTTTTTTTTTTTTACTTTACTCATGTTTCAGTATGGGTGGCACAGTGGCTCAGTGGTGAGCATTGCCACTTCACAGCAAGAAGGTCGCTGGTTCGAGTCCCGGCTGGGACAGTTGGCATTTCTGTGTGGTGTTTTTATGTTCTCCCCGTGTTGGCGTGGGTTTCCTCCGGGTGCTCTGGTTTCCCCCACAGTCCAAACACATGCGCTATAGGTGAATTGGGTAAACACAATTTGGCCTTAGTGTATGAGTGAATGTGAGAATGTATGGTTGTTTCCCAGTACTGAGTTGCGGCCGGAAGGGCATCCGCTGCGTAAAGCATGTGCCGGAATAGTTGGCAGTTCATTCCGCTGTGGTTACCCCTGATAAATAAGGGACTAAGCCGAAGGAAAATGTACCATTTAAACTTTGTGTAAGTGCATTTATTTATGTATGTATGTTTGACTGGAGGCTGCCATATCAAGTTAGTTATGCTATGATTTATTGTGCATATGAAGTGTTCAGATGTGATCACAGATTGTTTCATTAGCAAAAGTTGTGTATTTTAAAATTAAAACACGCTCATGTAAACATAGCCTTAGTTTCCCCCTCCCTCACTTTTGAAATCGAAGCATGCCCTTTCCAAACACGCTGGGAAATCCACATTTTCATATGTCCTTCCAATACTGGGCCAGCGAGAGCCTAAAGCACTTGACAAAAAAAAGCAATCCTGCCAACAGCAAAGAGGGGGATAAAAGAAAACAACAAACAAACATCAATCTCGTCCTTTAATTTATTCATTTCAGCCATGATTCTGGCTGGGCAAGGCCTCTGCTCGCTGGCGTAGCGGGAGTGATGGCGTTTCGGCTGCACGTTAATCTCACAGGAGCAGCTGTGTGTGGAGGATTAGCTTCTGATAGAGAGACGCTCACGCTCATTGGGTGAGGAAACCATTCGCACATCAACACCAGAGTACGTCAGAGGCCCGTCCACTTTAACATTAACAGAGCTGCTGTCCACTTTAACATTAACAGAGACCTGGTCCACTTTAGCAGAGCC
>CAIGQV010019070.1:7042231-7052901 GCA_903798115.1 Danio jaintianensis | reverse complement strand
ATAAAGGGATGGACATTGTCAGCAACAATACTCAGGTAGGCTGTGGCGTTGACGCAATGCTTAATTGGTACTAATGGGCCCAAAGTGTGCCAAGAAAATATCCTCCACACCATTACACCACAATCACCAACCTAAATCATTGATACAAGGTAGGATGGATCCATGCTTTCATGTTGTTGACGCCAAATTCTGACCCTACCATCCGAATTTCGCAGCAGAATTCAAGACTCATCAGACCAGGAAACGTTTTTCCAACCTTCTATTGTCCAATTTTGGTGAGCATGAGCGAATTGTATCCTCAGTTTTCTGTTCTTAGCTGACAGGAGTGGCATCCGGTGTGGTTTTCTGCTGCTGTAGCCCATCCGCCTCAAGGTTGGATGTGTTGTGCATTCACATATGCTCTTCTGCATACCTCGGTTGTAACGAGTGTTTATTTGAGTTACCGTTGCCTTTCTATCAGCTCGAACCAGACTGGCCGTTCTCCTCTGACCTCTGGCATCAACAAGGCATTTGCGCCCACAGAACAGCCGCTCACTTTGATACTTTCTCTTTTTCGGATCATTCTCTGTAAACCCTAGAGATGGTTGTGTGTAAAAATCCCAGTAGATCAGCAGTTTTTGAAATACTCAGACCAGCCAAGTTTTTCCTTATCGCAAACACAAGAGCAATCTGGTAGTGATTGCGCTGCTGTTTCTCGGGGTTAATTATTGTCCGGATATAATCCCGATTGCAACAGAGAAATACTGTAGACTGTAATAGACTAATACTGTAAGGAGATATTTCTGTAGACGGATGGCATTTCATGTCACGTTTAGCCTTATAATCTTAAAATGTAAGTAAAATCACCTGTTTTGTCTTCACTTTTGACAGAATCATTCAAACACTACCTCTAAAGTGACGTCGGTGAATCAGTAACTGCTTCTGCTGTTCTGACGTCAGCTGCAGATGTGAATGAATGGCGGAAGAAAGTAGTTCCTAATACAAAAGGGTTTTTAGACTCTCCGTGTTTGATTTTCTTTTTTATATACATGATTGTGCCGTCGAACTGTTGTATAAATGCAATATCACACGAGTAGCAGTGCGATATGGCTGTATATCAGCACTGGTGGGACGCACTGCTACTCGTGTGATATTGCTCATATATATATATATATATGGTTGGGTGCCACGCCTTTGTTAGATTAGCTCCAGATTTGGGTTTAGTACTGACCAATCTAATGTATATGCACAAATATAATGTTGTAAAGCTTCCTATAGAAAATATTCATTTAAATGAGAGATTTGTGAGGGGTGTACTCGTATATGAGTATTGTATAGTCATATCAAGTGTAAAATATTGCCAAGGTATTTATTTGCTAAAGTGCTTTTTCAGAAGAACATAGAATTAAGAAATCTAAATAAATAAACAAATAATCATTTTGTAGGGGGAGTAGCTGATTGGGTCATGTGACCAGTCAGTTGTTTTAAGACGTTTGAATATATGGATCTGCAAAGGTCAAACATCATAGCAACTTTGTTTGATTCTCTCATCCATTGTTTTTTGAGGATTTGTTTTTGTTCAACATCCAAACTAAACCAAAAAGGAGTATAATCACCAGTGCGAAGGGAACATCACCAGTATGAATCACCAACCGTGAGTCCAAAACAATCCAAACAAAACCCATCCTCTTTATACTATATCCCATCCCCAGCACTTCAATATTTCGCCTGTGTGATCTTGTATATTTCTAATTCTAGATCAAGTATATGATCTGTCCATGAGTGATTCTGAAATGCATTTGCATATTTTGGTCCATGTTTGACAACCACAAACAATACATCTACTGTTTTATCAAGCCGCAGTGTTTGAAAGCCATAAACAATACATCATGTTTGAATACTAATCTTTTTTCTTTTTTTTCTTTGCTTTAATATATGTTTGTGCTTTGATATTTTGTCATGCAATTACAGTTTGCTACTATAAGTGCTTTTTAGGTTAATGGAGAAAAAACAACAACAACCACAACAGCTTTTTTCTCGAACATGATGAATTTGGTGACCTGCTTTATTGTTTATTTTACTGTGCACATAAAATATCATTTCAGTTTTGTAAACAATGTGGCAGTGTCTGGATTGTTCTTCCGGCTGCGTCATGCAGGGATCTAGAGATATAGTCCATATTTTATTGTGCATTTGATGTCTTATTCATGCAGACTGGCTGGTGAAGCCATGCGGTGGCAGCTTTTTCAGTAAAATCCTCTTTCAGGTATTCAGCTTTTTATTTTTTTCTCTCTCCTTTCCTCCTGTAAGATGACACGCACAGAGGATATTGTTTTTGTGATGATACCAGGTGTCACGGCGAGCTCTGTTGACAAAGATTTGTGTGTTTATGGCATTAGGGTGTCAGGTGGTCGGGAAAATCTCCGCTTTCTGTATCTCGCACACACTTTTTTTTTTTATCTCCTGTTTTACTTGTTGGACATTGAAAGGATGGATTATAATTAAGGCTGTCAGTTTAATGCATTAAATTACTCTGGTTTATATTAAAAATGATGCAATCAATCAACCTTTGACCTGTGCATAAATTGCCCTGTTATTAAATTGTCATGACGTTTTCATCTTCATCTTTTGAATTGAAATCAATGATGGGCTTCTGTTTAATGTTGTGCAATTAAAACAAACAATATATTTACTTCTAAAAGGGCTAATTGTTATGCTATTTAATGTTTTTTTTTTTTTTTTTTTTGACTGGCACTTTGATTGCACACATTTTCATTAACTTAATTTTCAGGATTTACAGATTTAATTTGGATGATTAATTGGCAGCCCATATATTATTTAGACATTTTTCTCCTCATTTATCGACATTTGAATTGGAATTTCAGTTTCATCAGTCACTTTTAAAGCAGCCTGTATGTCTCACATGGAACAAAGAGGACTAAGTTATGTCACTTTTTAAAAAAAATTATATTATTGGGATTTTTCTGTGATCTTGATTACAATGATCTGCCAAATATGACAAAATAAAATTGCAATTTAATTTGAAGAAATTCTGACAATTTATTATTATTATTATTATTAGCACAGAAAAAAATATTTTAGGGCTATATTTTTAACGTTTTCATTTTTTAAAAGGAATAATAATAATAATAATAATAATAATAATAATAATAATGATAATAAAAATACTACTACTACTACTACTAATAATAATAATAATAATAATAATAATAATGATAATTGTTGTTTTATTATTATTATTATTATCACAGAAAAAAAATATATGGCTACTCATATTTTTTGTTTTCATTTGTATAATAATAATAGTAATAATAATAATAACAATAATTGTTGTTTTGTTGTTGTTTATTATTATTATTATTATTATTATTATTATTACTAGCACAGAAAAATATTTTAGGGCTACTCATATTTTTAACATTTTTTTATTTTTAAAGGAAAAATAATAATAATAATAATAATATCAATAATAATATCAATAATAATAATAATAATAATAGCAATAGCAATAATAATAATAATAATAATAATAATAATAATAATAATTGTTGTTGTTTTGTTATTATTATTATCACAGAAAATAATATTTTATGGCTACTCATATTTTTTGTTTTCATTTTTATAATAATAACAATAAAAAAACTAAAATATAAAATAATAATAATAATAGTAATACCTTCACATAGTGTCTACATTTTTAACTGTGCAAATTGTATACTGTAAAATTGCAGAATAATTTTAATAGCAAAATGTTAAATTGTGTTTGTTTCTTGCATTACATTACTTGGATATGCTTTTTGATTACTAAAATATTCAATCAGTATAAAATGAAAATGGAAAAAAAAACGTAATCCAGAAAATAATAATAAAATGGATAGGTATATCTGATATTATTGTTATCCCATAAGATGTAATCATATAATTGCTGCACCTCATGACAAAACGCAGTGTGGACCAAAGCACTTATTATGACAGTGTATGAAAGCCACCGTGTGTATATTGATTTACAAAACCCATTAAGACTGAACGATCATTCAGGCATGAGCAGTCCTGTTCCCATCTGGGGACGGGTCATAGTTTGAATTTCAGTTTGGCCACATGCAACTTTTACCAAAGCCCTTGGCTGATTTGGAAAACCCAAGCACTCAGTTTGCCAGTTTTATAGTGACATACTGTATACAGACCGTTCATTTGTGGAATTATAATTCATAAGCCGGGCCATTCAAGGCTAATAATAGCCGTTGTCACAGCAGTTATTTCCTGTGTTGGAAGTTGCACAGCTCTGATTGCGGCAAATTGTAATTGGAATGTTAATCGCGAGCCAGATGGTAGCAATGCTGGATAATTATTAGTATTATTATTATTTCCGTACATGCAAAGACAAACAAGCAAATGGGGCCTGGTGCGGATTTGCAAAGCACGCTTTTGCAAGAAGAGGGCACAGGGTTTGGATTATGGAGACAGAACTGAAAAATAGATTATTCAGTATTTTGCACCGCACGCTGAGAAACTGGTGAAAAAAGAGCCAGGATATCCAGCTTTTTCCTTTGATGCTTTGCGTGAACTATAGGAGTAACTTCCATTAAACTGTGAAGTGTTTTTTTTTTTTTTTTAACTGTTCATCATCACAGTTCAACCATCACATATTGAAAAGGCAACTTATTAGAATGAACAAATTACTTTCAGCAGACCATGGATAACCAAAAAAAACTTGAGTGTTCATAGCAATTTTATGTACTGTACTGTTTTTCATATTTTTAGATTCGTTTTCTTTCATTTATTTATGTTTTGAATTGCATTATGGGAGCTTGATCTTTCTTCCAGCAAATTTTGATTTACATTTTTTTTACAATCCGTTTTGGAATAATAGGATTTTTTTATTTTATTTAGCCACTTAATTTTATTTACCAACCAAATAGTTTTAATAGTCAAAAACTAAACAAAAAAAAAACTAAACAAAAAATATCTTGTCTCTTGTGTCTTATAATATAATAAACACAAGTGTTAAAGAGACTCTTAAACTTGATAAATAAAATGTTACAAAGTGTGTGCAGTGGTAACGTGTAAATGCTGAACAATCAAAACAAACCTTAAGGTAGATCAATATCTGTAAGATGTCAATAATAATGATACAGTAAACCTTAAACTCTGTCAACAAAACAAATTATGATAATCAAATCTGAGCTTTCAAGTAAAGGAACCAACCATCAGTATTCAAATATATATTGCAATATTACAAATTGTGAAGTTGAAGGACTACATTACCCCCATGCTAAAAAATCTTTCAGATGGGGTGCTAGAGTCTAGGACGCACAAGAAAAGAAACCAAAAATCCATTCTGGCGACATCCCTAGATCCTTTATATTTACAACCTCCTCACAGGTAAAATAAACTAGATGAATAAACTAATAATATAAACAAATAAAATAAAAGTCAAAGTCAAAAGAGCTTTGTCCACAGATTTGCTTGTGATGCTAATGTCACATTAAAACATCAATGTTGTTTAGTGCAAAGCTAAATCCACCTCTCACCAGTTTCTTATTATGAATATAGATGATTTGTAACACAACCGTATTATTTTGAATGGAAGTTCTCTAAACCAGAAACCCATAAAACGAAATGCAGTAGACATGTGGGAAAAAGCTGGATATTGTGTCTGTTCTCTGTGCCTGAAGCAGATTTCAGGACTAGACCTTGCTGTGATGAGACTCTCGCTCTCCCTTTAGTCAATCGTCTGTCTTTCATGTTTCAGCATTTTGCTCTAACGAACCCCGCCGCTACACACATGCTCTTTTGATAACCTACATTGGCCGCTCTTTGCAGAATGTCTGTGTGTAAATTTTTTAAGAGGTTTAGCCGCGCAGCGCTGGTGAGGCATTCCTGGCACCGCTGCCACCGTTGGCACTCTCTGCACTCCATTTCTCTGTATCTTTCCCTCTCCCTGTCCGTGTTTTGCCTTACCAAAACTTCCTGTGCTTATCACGGCGCTGCACCCTGCTCCTGTTCGGACCGCGTTTATCCGTGGGGTTCTTGTCTGGGGGTGATAAGGCGTCAGGCTCACCCTTACATGAATCCAACAGCTCCTTCTCTCTGTGTTTTCCCTTGACGTTCTCACACCACTCTTCCCACTTCTCCTCAGTCTATCTATCATCCTCCACATGGCTCATCTTCTTCTCTTTTGTTCTCGAATGCTGAAATAAAGAGGTGAAATGCGTTTGAGTAACACACCTATCTACAAACTATTTAGAGAAGTAGGCTCCTTGGGAGGCTTGACATTGACGACAAGAGCGCTAAGAGGCGTGCCGACTCTTAATATGTTCTTTAAGTTAATGTTACACCATAGTTAATGCCCGTTACAGTTGAAGTCAAAATTATTAGCCCTCCTGTGAATTTTTCAGAAATTCACAGCATTTCCTATAATATTTTTTCTTCTGGAGAAAGTCTTATTTATTTTATTTCGGCTAGGATAAAAACGTTTTTACATTTTATTTTTTAAAAACATTTTAAGGTCAATATTATTAGCCCCCTTAAGCAACAAACTATCATTATACAATGACTTGCCTAATTACCCTAACTTGCCTAGTTAACCTAATTAACCTAGTTAAATCTTTAAATGTCACTTTAAGCTGAATACTAGTATCTTAAAAAAAATCTAGTAAAGTATTATGTACTGTCATCATGGCAGAGATAAAATAAATCAGTTATTAGAAATGAGTCATTAAGACTATCATGTTTAGAAATTTGTTTTAAAAAAATATTTCCATTAAACAGAAATTGGGGATAAAATATACAGGAGGGGCTAATAATTCAGAAGGGCTAATAGTTCTGACTTCAACAGTATTTTAGCATCACAGGAGCTCTTAAAGAGACAGTTCACCTTAAAAATGAAAAGAATTTAGGTTAATTTACAAAAAAACAAAAACAAAAAAAACCCTGTCAATTTTCGCCAAAAACATTTGAGCAGTTTGTTGAGCATGTTCTTAAATGCTCCTGTTTTTCAATTATTGTTAAGTACTCAGCAGAAATGACTGTGATTGGCTCTGAAGGTCATCGCTTCACCTCTGTTTGCCAAGCGTAAAAAAACCAATACAAGGATGCTGAAGTGTTTGGAAAATATTCGAAATTTTGAAAACCGAAAATGCCATTTTCGAAAATCATCGGCCGAAAATTCGGCGCATCCCTAAGTTTTACCTTCGATGCTTAGGCTCCATTAATGGTCTTGAGTGCATTTCCAACAGTCTAAAGCCTAAGATTCATGTTGAGTCAAATATTATCAATCTGTGATTACAGAATGTGAGTATTATTGCACATGTAGATATTTTCTTTTAATATAGACGACAGCTATTTGCATATACATGCAAGCAATTAAAGGCTGTTTACATAAAGTGAAAATAGTGCTTTTATAGAGTTATTTTATTTACACTAAGTACAAATAGTGTACAAATAGTATTTTTTTGGGGTGGCATATCTTTCAGTATTGTAGCACCATGAAGCTGCGTGAGAATGAATGGCTATTGATAACATTTATTTTTTCCCATCACAAGATTGTAATTTTTCATCTTGGGCTTTTGGTAAGACAACAATTATCAGCTTATGCAAATAAGCCTTTATTTATCAGACATTCGCTGTTCTTTTAAATGACAGAGCACAGTGAGCGAGACTTTCTTTTCGCAGGCTGTGGCATTGAGTTTGTCCTCACGTCACAAGGCCTTGGCTTTTTACAGCTTTGGCTTTGTCACCCTTCATGTTACGCTTTTTGTGAATACAAAAGATTGAGATTTGATTGTGGAAAATGACATAAAATCATTCATAGTGTGCTCAGGCTGTCCTGAGGTGAGGAGTAAAGTGTGATGATGAACAAATGCACCTTATGTAATCTTTCCAGTGTTGCCAAGGGCTTGCGGTGCTGTAGTTTTCTGAGAAAACCTTTTGAAGAGTACAGCTCTTCGGTGGCCTTCAGCTTTGCAGTTAAAGCCACACATGCACCAAACCTTATAGTTTTAAATCCATTTATGCTCAGTGGATGATTTGAAGCAAAGGTGGAGGATACTGAACTTATGTCAGGTTTTACTGCTGCCACAAAAAGTTTGTCTTGGTTAAAGTGGTGTTTTTTGTGTTTCTCTCAGGATCAGATTTATCTGTCTTCATTCAGTTTTACAGCACATTTACGTTAGGAACAGATGCTCTTTCTCAGTCAATGAGGCTGTAATTATACCGCCATGCTTCTTTTAATTTTTCAAGAGAGGTGGTGAACCAAAGGGGAAATGCATGCTTTTCTGTGAATTGTAGTGTGTATGTGTGTGCGTGTGTTCGTGTGTGTGTGCGTGTGTGCGTTCGAACAGTGGAAGATGGTTGCACATTTTTAGATCCAACCACTGTTTAAGACTGTGTGTAATTTCTCTGTATCAATTAGCCTTGTCCAATTAAAAATAATGGATAAATCAGGACGTAGACATTATGGTGTGTATTAGAGATAAGATTAAGGAGTTTATTGGTTCTGGTTATGAGTCCTCTTAACGATTATGGTTCCTTAATGTTGCAATTAATTATTATTTTAGCACCTTTGAGTAACCAACTCAATATACGGTTGCCTGCAAAAACAAAGTACCATTTCACAATTATATAAATATTGTAATTGATCAATTCCAATATATAAATAGCAATAATCTTATATTTACATTAAAGTGATTAGCTTCAAGGCGACATGATGGCTCAGTGGTTAGCACTGTCTCCTCACAGCAAGAAGGTCGCTGGTTCGAGCCCCGGCTGGGTCAGTTGGCGTTTCTGTGTGGAGTTTGCATGTTCTCCCTGTGTTGGCGTGGGTTTCCTCCGGGTGCATTGTTGCTTTGGCGTTAAAGAAAGAGTTCTTAAAGTTAAAGCATAATGTCATGACAGATCATTTACAATCTTATTTGTAATGTTGTCTCTAAACAATGTATTTAGCACATGACATTAACCAGGCAACATCATGACTCTCAGATTGATTTTAAATAATATAGCGCAATCTGTCTCCTTTAGTATATTGCACGATGCTGGTTAGTCTCACACTGTGTTTATAATATATGAGGCTGGCAAGTACATGTGTGACATCAATCAGCCAGTATCCAATATTGGTTGCCAGATTTAAAATGCAAATAGAGATTATGCAGTGTATTTGATTTACATCAGATTGTGTGTCCACAAATGGTAAAAGCAAATGTAAACAGAATATGGGGTCACGGTAGAATTTTGATTGCAATACTCCTTAGCATTCAGAGTGATTGTGAAAAATGGTGGATTATTTATAACTTAATTTTTGGGGTAAAAAAACAACATTCATGATAGATTCATTTGTTCCTGAATTGAACTGCACAGATTTTGAGGTTTGCTTTGTTGTTGCCTGCAACCAGCAAGAACGATCCAGTAGCGCTGCTTTGTTTGCTTAATGTCTTTATATTATTTTATGGCGCTCAGGCTTTCTGTCTCTCATCACATTTAATTGAGACAGCAAGTTTGCAACTCAGCTAAAGCAATTTCTTTTTGCTGTTTTACTGTAGATTCGGTGGCAGCAGAGCAACTGAATTAAAGTGTGGAGAACACTGTCAATTTTTATCAGTCTTGTCACTGCATCTGCATCTGCAAAGTAATGACAGACATTCCAAATCCTTTAACCGAGCAAAATCTCTTATAAATCATTTACTTCCAGTACTTTTTTCTTAATTTAAAATGGTTTTTGAATAAGAACTGTTTCCCAAAGCTAGTGTGTATATTTGTAGCTGTTAGAAGAAGCTGTACATGTTCCTGTCTATTTGTGCAATATTACAGTTGTGTCCCTCAAGCACGGGGAGCTGAAATGCTTAGTCGCTGACATTTAAAAGAAGCAGCCAAAGAGAAACTTCTTTTGCCTCTCAGGGAATCATTTAGGCATCAAGTTTCTTCATACTTGAACAGGCATGATGAGAAATGTTCTTCAGGATGTGCAAAGCAGTAAGATTGAGTGCCGTATTTATTCTTTATCTAAGGTTTGACTGTGATGGAAGGGCGCCATCGGAATATGCATATTTCCGTTCATATAGCAAAGAGCCTATACTTCAAGGCATTTTGATTGACACAAATGCAGCCAATCAAATGATTTATAGATGCTCCGCAGCGGTTGAAAGAAGAAGGTCATCTAGCCCTCATCATAAATCGAGACTTATTCGTGTAGATAACAGGAAATGTTTTCATATGTCATTGTTTGCTGTAACTGTCAGCCGAGCCGTCACTAATGGCTCTGCTGCCGCTACAGACATTATTTATGCGCTCTATATGAATCCGAATGATGATAAATCTCATGCATGTCTTGCACACCCTAAAACCCAGCGAGTGTTCACCCTGTGACAGCAGCTTGGCAAAAATAACTGTCTTTAGCGTAAGCATTTTGCATGTGTGTGTGTGTGTTGGAGAGTTTCAGGCAGTGTTCATTTGCATGAGCCCCCTGAGGACGTTTAATGCTACTAACTTTCCCCAAGCCGAGAACCAGCATGTTTAGGCAAACCTGCTGACTATTGCAATGTCCAACATCACTCCTTTTCTTATCTCCCAGAGTCTCTATCTTTCTCTACCTCGCTCTTTCTTTCTCTCTCTCTCTCTCTCTCTCTCTCTCTCTCTCTCTCTCTCTCTCTTTCTCTCTCTCACGCTCAGAGTTGAAG
>CAIGQV010019070.1:7019236-7042221 GCA_903798115.1 Danio jaintianensis | reverse complement strand
CGCCGACGAACACACGCGTTCTGCTAAAACAGGCAGAAGATCCTCACCGTGGACTGGGGCAGATCCACTACTGCGGGGAACTGTTTTGGACAGCGGTGGCAGCAGCGAGAGGGAGTGAGTGCGTGTGTGTGTGTGCATGCATCCGTGCGCATGTTTGGAGGGTAGACAGAGCTGCGCTGTGCTTCTCTCTCGCTCATTCTCTCTCTCTCGGATGATGAAGGATCTGGATCGCCTATGATGGAGCTTGACTGAGAAGCGGCTCACACTCTCACACGTGTGCTCTTAGACGGGCAGAGCTCGGGAGCTCTCGGCAGCGTGGCGAAGGCACACTCACACTCCTCACTTGCATCTGGACTGTGACCGATGACAGGACGTACAAGCCAGATTCCGCACGCCTCTCGTGCTCCGGCGAGCATACACACGGGCAGGTGAAGGACCTTCACCTTTCGACCCCGAGACCTCTGGAGATGTTCCTCCTCTCTCCTGTGAGACTCACTTTGTTTCTGTTGGTCTTCCTGGACGTTCCTCATCCGTCCCTTCAGGGCAGGAATAAGGGCAGATGGAACAAGGGGGGTAAGTTTCAGGAAGACTTTTTCACCTTGTTGTGCTCTCAAGTCTTTGCTGTTGTCCGGCTGGATTGATGTGAGAGTGATCTGAGGTTCAATTCTTATGAACGACCCTTGTGGAAAACTTTCATTACTCTTCCGAGTTCTATTATTGTCATATGTCAGATCATGAGTTTATCAAGTTGGAATGCTTGTATTTGGATGTAGATGAAGAGCTGTCCAACTTCATGGATGACATTTTTGTCATGCATCGTGATAAAGTCCCCTCAGCAGTATGTTTCCCCATTACATGTGCAGATGCTACTCAGCTAAAAGCTTGCCCACAGCACTGATAGAATTTCACTTCCTCTGCGCTCTTCTGTCAGAGGTTATTGAGCTTCGAGAAAGCTGTCCAAGTAGACAGCGAGGGAAGACAAACCTCTTGAGAATTTGAAGACCCTTTGACCATGTGTGGGAAAATGCTGATTCTGTTTGCAGAGGTATCTATGCCAGTGTGCTAAACCGTAACCCTTGTTCCCAGTGCTGTGATTGTGGTATAAAGTCTTGTTTTACCAGGCTGTGGAGAAGTGTTAATAATTCAAAGCAGACCCCCATTCTATGCGAGAATTGCTCTCCCCCTTCTCAGGCAGCATCTAATCCCCTTTGTGGGATTAACGGGAGAGCCGTAATCTTAGCGAATGCTCCTGGCGAAGACTTACTGTTGCTCATCCGAAGCCCATGGGTGTCGCAAGCGCTACAGACTCTTGTCTTCAAAGATCTGCCAGTCCTGCTATCCTTTGGCGAATGAATCTCCCCCGTAACGGCTCTGCGGTGGCTGTTCCTCATCTCCCCTGTTGTATCGGCACGTTCGACTCCAGACTGCGTTCCTACACATGCCTGCCTTTTTTTTCCCTTTCAGATTGTTTCATGCAGAGATGGAGCTGGTGGGTGTATTCTTCTGGCTTAGCAGGTGTCAGATGGACTTCAAAGCTGACTCATATCTTAAGTGCTATCTGGTTGAAAGGTCATAAATCTGACTCAAGGGTTAGTCAGACAGATTTATACTCATGTTCATATTATGTGTTAGACAAGGTTTTAAAGAGAGAGTTCAGTCAGGATTGCACATTTTGGCATCACTAGCATACTCATCGGCATCTCCTTTTAAACATTTTGACTTTCTATGTGACAATGTCCAGGCTGATTTTCTCTAATTATAGCCAGTGTTTTCCTTTTATTTTATAAGTGGGAAACAACCAGCTTAGACTTCATGATAGATAACTCCTTTTGCATTATAGACAAGAAAAAAAGCCATACATGTTTGGAATATGACGGTGAGTATGATAAAAGACCCTCTTTGAGGTTAACTAAGCCTTAAAAGGATAGTTCACCCAGAACTGAAAATTGTCATCATTCATTTGTCAAAAACCTGTTTGAGTTTCACACAAAATATGCCATTTTACAAAATGTCAAAAAACTGTAAACTGTTCCTACTGTGGAAATCAAAGGTTTCTAACATTTTTCAAAATGACTTATTCTGTGTTCAACAGAAAAAGGGAACTCGTAAAGGTCTGTAATACTTGAGGCAGAGTAAATAGGGAATAAATTGTCATTTTTAGGTGAGCTATCCCTTTAAATCCAAAAACGAATATGTTTATTACAAGCTGTGCCATTTAATTTCATCTTAATTAGTGAAAATACATTAAGAGGCTGATCTCAGGCTGTGTTTTGTAAATATCAGTGACGTTATCCTTGAACAGCTTCCGTTGAGTGGAAAGTGTATTGCCATCTGTAATCCCAATGCCCTCCCCCTAGTTTTAGATTGAAATGGGAAATGGTATTAAATGGTATTCTAAATGGAATAATCTGCATCTCGCAGAGAGGTAAATAAATGGGATATCTCTATAATCTTTGGCCTCTGGTGGGAGAGAGGGCATTGGCATCACACAGAGCAATTAGGGCATGTTCAGAAAAGCTGTGTGATTTCGGCTTCAGCATTTCTCTTTGTAAAGATGACACCACATGGCCAATTACCTCTTCATGACACACTTGAAAAGGTGTAATTTTACCTGTGGATATGATAAGATCAGCCTAGCATGAGCAAGTGTTTGTTGCTCTACTGTTATTACCTACGTTTATAACTCCATGTGTAAGAGTGTTTGCCCGGTAACAGAGGTTGGTGTCTTTTTTAATGATGCAATGTTCCATTTTAGTTCAACGTTTGAATTAAAGTGATTTTACATCAGCATTATTGTTGTGCTAAAATTGTAGCCCAGTGCTTGGGTTGGTTTATTTATGTTTTTCATTTCACTCGTGCTCTGCATTTCTGGTTTAAGTGTCATTTATTTCAAAAATACACCACAGGCAATGCAAATTCAGCTAACTTCTCCCTGCAGTTTTTACCTCAGTCATTTTCTCTTGAGATTTGTTATTTATGTTTTGAGGTCTCAGAAACCTCAATGATGTGTTTAAAATTAACACATTTTTCCTCTTATGTGTTCCTCAGACCTAAACCGAGCAGGGAGATTTAAGCTGTTTCTCATTTCCAAGTAAATTTTTCAAACTCTTGAAGTGGCCTTGGGGCTTCTTAGACACCAAACAGTCCAGAGTTAAGATCAATGCAAAGTTAATTATTTTTAAGACTAACAAGGCAGTCTGAGATAATTTTTTTTGTGCCGCAATGGCACTTTTTATATTAGCATGTGTAATTATGCATCACGTTGTGCATGTGAATACAGCGCATGAAATATTTTATTTTGTCAGTGCTTTTCAAAGGGCTGAATGCAGAGAACCTTGCAGCCCTGGCCCCAGTTAGTACTCTTGCACTTAAAATCTGTACTTTTCTCTTCTGGTTCCACCGTCTCCCTAGGTTATCTGAAATTAAATTCAAACATGTTGTCTCCCCGTGTATTTAAATATGACTGTCACCATGGACTTCCCGATAGTGGGGGAATTCTCAGGGGCCAAGTCGGACCTCATTCACTGTCTCTCATTCTCTCCCTGACATAAACACACGCTCTTGCACAGCTATGCCCTCGCAAAATTTGAATGTGCCAGTCAATCTCGCCATCCTAATAGAGGTTTATTCTCCTGGGCCACCTGAGGGGCATGGCATTTAGAGGGCACTCAATGTCACCCTCCATCTGTTTCAGACCATAACCCAGCGTTCCCTTCAAACTCAACCTGGAAATATCCACAGCTGCCTTCTCCACCAGATATTATTACCCTGTTCCTGTTGTTCAGGTCACTGAACCTCTGAAATGCAGTACCTCAATAACACTAGGCTGCACGAGGACCTGTAGGCCGCCCACTGTGAGAAGACATTGAGACACACCCTCAGAACTCTAGCTGAATTCTAATGCGCTAACTATACGCTTGGCTGTCTGGCTTCATTGTGCCAGTTTAGTCCATGAAAATGAACATAAACCCAATGCTCAGAAGTGTAATTCTCCCTTCAGGTCTCCGTCTGCACAGAGGAGCACCTTCACGTAAGTCACTGCTGCTGCCGGGAGACTAATGAGGAAAAGCAATGTCTCGCTTATGGATCCCAATCCACAGTCCTTTCTGACTCGGGAGTCTTGGGGTCCTGGGTGGGCAGATTTTCAGAGCGGCTAGAATCGGAGAAGCAATTAACAATTCTCACAACTTGCTGCTCCTGTGGAAATGGATTTCAGACTCTCTCTCGGGCCTGTGCTCCACTGATGTCTCCACGCTCGCCATTATGTGCCTGCGAGACAAGTGATACCAACTGTGCACGGGAGAATAATAATTTCTCTGTTCCTCTGAACAGTCTGCTGCACAGGGCGCTTGCAGAGTGCCGCGCAACAATGGCACATTCAATTATTCTCTCCCCTCGCTGTCAATGTCGCAACATCTCGACAGAGCGCCCCCAACCAGACCGCCGCTTTCATAACTGGTAATAATGTCTCTCTGAGGCGCTGAAGTACACTGGTCGATGGGGGGCTGATACACTAGTACGGGGGTGCACAATTTAGACACACCTCAAATAAAGAGAAATTTATCACTAAAACGAACCATGTGGAATCTTTAGCAGATTTGAGTGCAGTTTTAAACTTATTACAGTTTTGGCAGGTATTAAATCATTTATATGTACAGTAAGTAGAGTTAGAGAGTGCAGAAAGGACATGAGATTTTTTTATGTGGGCATAGAATTGGCACATGTTCTAGGCAGTGTCAAACCTACCTTGTAATGTGAATACCTGCGACACAGTCAGTGTTGAAATTATACATTACAACTGCTGTTTTGAAGCTAGTTTGTAGCAAAATGTAATTTACTGCACCAACACTGTAAGGAAGATTTTTTTGGTTGTTTTAACTTTTGTTGTTGAACTATCGTCAAGTTACTCATTCGAAGCTAGTTGTTAGCAAAAGGGCTAACTACACTGATGCTATGTACGGAAACTGCAGTGTATTTTTTAAGCAACGGGTTTTTTAATCCCACCACTCACAATTTTGACTGTGCGTTTTTTATCTTATTTCTGGAAGCTATTCTGTATTCTGGAATCCAACTTTTAAATAAAAATATAGTTAGTTTTGATTGAAAAATACCAATGTCACATAACCTGATCAGTTAATGTACTTCCTTCTTGGACATCTAGAAGATGTAAAAGGTGTAAATTTGTTAATGGTCACAATTTTTGCAAAATATTGTCTCATTTGAAAATCGCAATGCACTTCTGACTATGCTGAGTATAAAACCTAATTTAACCAACATAATATCAAAGTAAGGGTTAAGTTTGTGTGTTGTGTGTCCACGGAGTAAAAAAGAATACATCTTCTTTGAGATTGAGTGTAGTTTATGCCACTAAAACTTACAATTCAAAAAAGGTTTCTTTGATTATTGACTGTAAAAAATAGTGCTATTAGAAACAGCTATGTAGCATTTTGTCACGTTACAACACTAATTGCTAAAATATAACTTGCTACTCGAGAAGCTACAGCGGCTTTTGTCATACTACTGATGATAAATGTTGTAAAGTTAGCAGTGGCACTCCTTTTAATTAATTATTCCCCAACATTGACTCCAGTTATGATGCCAAGTATTCAGTTTAACATGAGAGAGATTTCCATGGTGTGTGTTTGTGCAAGATCTCATCTGCTGACTGAAGTTTAACTGGCACATATAGCTGTTATTCGTTTTGGATGTATTTCATCGTTGAAAACACCACGCTATATTCTATTTCGGGTCTTGATGGACAGAAGGGAAGAAATATTTGTCCAGATTGGACTCTATGATCAGAGCACATCTGCCCCGTCCTGCCCCTTCCTCTGAACGCTGCCATTTCCGTCACACTTTCTTTAATGAAGCTGCTGTCTAATTGCAGCGGGGAGCGTTCCCAACAGTAACAGTGTTTTATGGGGGATTTTATGCTGCATAGATGACAGCAGAGGCTGATGGATGGGAGGATGTAGATTTTACGGCCTAAGACCCTCTCACCCCTGTCTTATTCCTTACCATTCTCCTTCTCTCTCTCTCCTGCTATTTCATGAGCCAAAGACACACACACTGTAGTCCAGAAGGGTTTATACGTGCTAAAAGTTTGGATGTGAGTACTTGTTTTTTATAAGTCATCAAAATAACTATGTATTAAACTTTATTGCGGAACTTGTTATGCACCAATATGAATGTGCTATACTAAATTGTGTGGTTTGTTAAACAGAAGTGGGACATTCATTTTTTAAGATTTGCAGTTTACTTATTGCAGGTGAAGAATAGCATTGAAGGAATCATACTTAGAGACCAGAATATCATAGAGACTAGATGCTTGTTCCTTAGTAGACACTGACTTAGAAACAACCCAGAACTCCTTGAATAGCAACACACTGACTAATACCTAGAGCGCCTGAAGACTCGTTCACACTACCATCAACTTTATCACTGTATGTTGCTAGTCTCTGACCTGTGAAGTTGCTCATTGCTGTTCCTGATCTTGTTGTTTTCATTTAATTGGTAGGCAAATCTTAAAATAATCAAATATATAATCAGTAATATAATCAGCAATACGATCAGCGGTTACTGTATGCGTATTGACACAATAACTAGGATATATATATAATCGGATGTATTCTAATTTGACAAAGAAATATAAAAGAAAGTAGCATTCTGATGTTACAGAGTGTTGTTTTGTTACCACAGCTGTGCTCATTGGATTGAATCATTGGATTGAATCAAGGAACTTGAATTGAATCAAGGAACTTTGCTGCTGTACCATGGCAGCAGCAGGCGCAGTGATATCACACAGCATTTTTACCTAGTTTGGGATTATGTTCAGCTGCTGCATAATATCAATGCTCCTGCTGCAGTCATTCAAGTCAATCAAGTTCCTTGATTATTTTTGACAGAATGAGAGTATAATTCCTAGCCATATTTACCTAGAATTTTTGTTGTTGTTGGACTTAGTACACAATGTAATTACAGAAGAGTCAAGCTTTAATTAGGAAAATTATCCAAACTTTTTTTTTTTTTGAGCAAGATGCTAATGGTCTAACCTGAATCTGGTCTAATCAATGATTTATGCTAAGCTAATCTAAAAGTGCTCCTGTCAGACATGGGGATCGGCTCAATGGATTCAAAAATGTGTTAGTGTTCGTTTAACTGTTAGTGTGTTACCTTACACCATAGGTCTCAAACTCGATTCCTGGTGGGCCGCAGCTCTGCACAGTTTTGCTCCAACCCTAATCAAACACAGCTGATCCAACTAATCAAGGTGTTCAAGACTGCTAAAGACTATTAAGCAAGTGTGAGTTGGAGGTGGTTGGAGCTAAACTATGCAGAGCTGCGACCCTCCAGGAATTAAGTTTGAGACCATTGCCCTACACATTTACTATATAACTGCAGGTTACTATGCTTACATATAATAACTTTAACTGTTAAAAGCTGTTAGTTTCTAGTTCATTAGTTAAAGTTATTAGTAACTAATACATTTATGGTAACTTGCAGTATAACCTTAACTTTTCTGATTTTGATTGTAATACAATAATGTGCACCTTTTGTAAAGCTAATTTGAAACAATAATTGTTGTGAAAAATTTGTGGTATGAGTGAAACCTAGAAAAGCTATGAAAAGCTGGATTGGTAAAAATCCATTACCTGGTTTTAGTAGGCACATTGATGACTGACAGTAGTGGCTGTGCTCTTTTAAGTCCTTGTTCACCTCCCATGCTGGAATCATTGGTTCGAATCTCACTCAGAGAGTGGAGTGAGCAGACCTGGAAAGATTATTTATTTATATTTATATACATCTACAGATGGTCAGACTGGTAATCTAACGGAGTGTGATTTCTCTCGGTGTAGTATTGGTGAACTGTTTTTGGCCTCAAGTGCTTTAGTTTCATTTTTGGAGCTAAAAAGATTATGGGATGCATGCCAACTGGGTTTAGATTCATCTACACCCTTCTCACGACCTCTTTAAATCTGTTTTATTTTCGCTGTTAGTTATTTTGAAGTGTCTCATGTCATTATAGTTAAGAGCAGTTGAAGCTTGGTAGACTTATCATTATTTTGATGCATCCAAGACTTGGCTCCAGAACTTCATCACTGCTTCCCAATGCTGTTTTAAAAGCCCCCTACAGGGTAAACAGTGTCCGACGACCCTCCTCCTTGTTCCTCAAATGATGTCACAACCCAAATCATGTCATTAGACTTAAACATCACCAGCGCTGCTTGGACTGAGACCAGCGAGAAGATCCCTTAAGGATTTATCTCACTTTTTCCATCCAATGGGATTCTTCTGCTGAAGGCTAACAGTCTCTAGGCCAAAAGCATCCTTCAGTTTGCATTAGAGCAAACATGTCACTTGCTCGGTTCCTCATGCTCCGTCTTTGCATCGTGCGCCTGCCTCCCACTCTCAAAGCGCTCCACGCTATAAAACTTTCAAGAGATAAGAAGCTGTTTTTCTATTTCAGGGTCACCATTAGCTTGAATAATGCAGAGACTGAAGGAGGAGTGGCTGAAGGTCTACAGAGGGTCGGAACACAGTCTTGGATTAAATTATACATTGTTATCGCAGCTGGTGAGGCCTGTTCTTCCTCCAAATGCTTCGTGTCTCTGTCTCATACAATAACATTTGGGAAGCAATTGTGGAACGCTGAACCCAGAATAAAGGCAGAAATTGGACCGGGAGAGATCAGTACGCATCAAGCCGGGAGAGTAGTGCGGACAGGACAGCTAAAGAACGATTCCCAGTGGTTTGTGGGAGTACAGCTCTCTCTCTCTGCTGAGCTTTCAGAAGTGAAAGCGACACTGAATTTGTACATTCTTCAGGACGGGAAGGTGGCTGAACACACGAGACTGTCCCTGAAATGCGTTCTTGAAAGTTCTTCAAGAACCCAATCTTGGGTTGCTGTCTAGAACATTTTATTTGTTGCATCATTGCACTTCAAACCACCAAGCTTTAACCATTTTCCAGCAAGAAGTTAATGTTTTAAAATGATTGTTAGAAAGTTCAGAACCCAAACCAAGAGACTCGTTACAAGCTGAATTCTTTATTGGGACGTGTTGGTTGTTCTGCAGTCAAACAGTCGTCTTCAAGAAGTCCACATAAGTCTGCAAGAGTCTCTTACAGTCTAACACGAGTCTAATTTGAGCAGAGTTGTCCTGTGTATATACGTTATGGGAGGCAGTAGCTAAACAAGTATGCAAATGTGGTGGATACTTCCAGATCCTTGAATGAAATGACAATTCCAAAAACCCAATGGAACTTTTTAGTTACATATTACATAACTTTTAATTTGTAACTATATTATATACATTTTTATTTCCACATTATGATCACTTATTATTTTAGATATTTTAATAAGTTTAGCGAGCATACATTTTACTCGCTAATTAGCATTAAATTTTACTCACTATATATATATATATATATATATATATATATATATATATAGTCACTAGTCACGATAGACAGTTTGCATGTCTTTATGATTTCATTCAAGCCCATTTTTCACATCGGTGAGACTGACAACATAACTTCATATATTTGTGCATGATATAACAACTGAGCAAAGTTTTCATTTTTGACTTTCATTGTTAATTTAAGGTCCTACATTGTGTAAAGATCCCATTTTTTGAAGAAAATACTGAGATAAATCCTGTTTTATCTCAATGTCACAACCCTGGGATCGTCCTATCGACTGTATGATATTTCTGCATTATTAACAAAACGTATTCACTCTTCATCAACCCTTAAGACCTTAATTTATGCACTAATAGACTGTAATGATCAAATAACTTCGGGCTATCAGTGGTCACATTGATAGATGAAGATTACTTATTAGCATTAATTTTTAATAGCTTATATCATCTCACACTGCTTTTAAGTAGATTTATCATTACGAGTTAGGACTGAATTAATGCAAAGCTGCTGCCTTGAATTAACTAAAATGAAGAAGAAGAAAAAAATACATACGATATCTTTGCTGTTTGGGCATTCACATTGGCACGTTTCATAATTCATTGTTCTGGAATAAAGAACGACAGAGTTGAAGGGCATAAAACTTTTTTTTTTTTTTTTTTGCAGGCTAAAAGCAAGACAGTGAAAACTCGCTTCTGGTTCTAAAGAGATTATTTTGGGCATTGTGTAATCAAAATGTATTTTGTTGAATGCTCCCAAGTGCTTCAGGGAGCTGCTGCACCAGGCTAATGAATTTCATGTGAAGAAAAAAATGCCCTAAGAAATTGTATAACCGGGATGTTGAATATTAAATAACACCCACATGATACTCAAATTCCAGGAAACTGTGCTGTTAAAGTCAGTGCACATCTCGACGAACCTAAAAAAAGGTAATTCTCAGAAGTTTATGAATATTTTTTGTTGAAGCTTGCACTTTGTGCTTAAAATACCTGTGCAACAACAGCCGTCAGGCGTTAGGGACATAAATGGCATTGATGTGGCACAATAAAGTCTGAATCTTCGAAAAAAATACCCTTTTTTTTTTTCTTGTGGTATTTGACAACTCTTTGTCTTCATGCGTGGTCCTTGTTTTCAATTTTCTGCTTGTAAAAATACTCCAAAGCAGTGGTCTAAATATAGCTGTTAGATCTCAGTGTTGCTCATCCCATGATTTGACTGTTCAATACCGCCTGCAAATCAGCTCCTGTTACCAATTTCCTGTTCATTTTGCGCCCACTTACAAAACTAAACTCGGGACAAAAGACACCAATTCTGTTGAATAAATGCCTGGGCGTAATGGTGCTAACTGTGAGCTGTGCTAATCCTTTGCTGGCCCGCTTCAGGAAGCGTCCCTGCGTACACCGAGCTCATATTCACCAGCCCATTAGCCTCCTGCGCACGTCTGCCATATTAGATTAGACTGTTTATTGTCCAATTTATCATGGGCGCTTTGTCTGGCCTGAAAAAAAAAATCTTCCAATTGCTGAATATGTAAGGGCCGGTTCTTGGGATATTGAACACGAGGAATATTAAGTAAGCGACATCAACACACACCTTTAACCATGTCACCAGCTGCCAGCGAGGACAGGCTAAACTCAGAAATAAAAAAAAGTGGACAATGAAGACGCTGAACTTGAAATGTCAATTTCATCAAGTCAATTTGAATAAATGGTAATTCCAAGTGCTTGTTTTGAGACGCGGAGCCCTAATCTGTTTGGCAGGGAGTACAGTCTTGAGTACACAATGTTATTATGTCAAACACAGTTTAGCTTAGCCGCAAAGATGCCCAAGCTCCTCTCGTGTGGCTGGAGATGCTGCGCTGCTAATGTGACGGCCTTGTCAGTTTTGAGCGATGATGAGGAAGGTGTGCATGGAGACTGGATTTGCTGTTTAATGACTGGTAAAATTGTAAGGCTGCGTTCAAGGTGACCCCCGCTGAGGTTACTAGAGGCTGGGTGACTGTAATCCCTCCTGCCTCCTCACGCTCCTGCTGGCTGTCACCCACGCCACAGCCAAAGGCATGTAATTATACATTTACTGGCTTTACCAAAGCTTCTGAATCCATCCATCTACTCTAAAGACTGGGTTGTTTAGCTGAATGCTGAGAGATGATGATTTGTATAATGGATTTATTTATTGGCTTGTTGAGCTTAAGCAAGTGTTGAGGCCTCGATACTTCAAGTGAAATCCAAGAACGAATTGATGTAGCATCATTCCGGACAAATATACAGCCCAAACAAAGAGTTTCAAGGAGTTTGAAACAACATGACCAAAAAATTATAATAACAAAATCAATCAATAAGTTTTTTATATCTGTTGATCTTGATAATTGTCATGACAAAGGTTAACGTTTATAGGTAGATATTTGCTCTTGAGTGAAATTTGTTTATTTATTTATTTATTTTAATTGTAATTAAATTGATCATTTTTAATTAAATTTAATTAATTTATTTATTATTTTATTTATTATTTTATTTATTTTTTGTTATATTCATCCGTCCTTACGTCCGTCCATCTTTTTTAAGCTATTTATGCTGAGGCAAACTTTTACTTGGAAATATAGAAATGTTTCAGCTCTGAGTGAGGAAGGGCTTGACTTTGTTGCTATGGATGATGTCAGCATAATTACAATCTATGCACCCAGTGATTGGCTGGTGTGGGAGAGTCTCTGTTAGACATTCATTCATTCTAGCTGTGGTTTTGTCCTGTCACTGTCATTTTGTCACACTGTAGATACTTCTGTCATGAAAACAAATTCTTCGTATATGTAAACATATCTGTGAATAAAGCTGTTTCTGATTCTGATTCATAGACACTAGAGTTAAATATTATGTTTGTCTCATTCAAATAAAGATTAAAAAATTGAGGCTATAAGTAAAGAATTGCATTCTAAAAAGAATGTTCCTTGCATTTAATGTTTTAGACTTTAAACAACGATTTTCTTCCAGTGTTACAAGTTAATGCATTTTCTTAGAGAATAATTAAGCATTAAAAAAAATAATAATTTTTAAATATTTAAATAAAATGTAAATATATTTTGAAAAATATATAAAAATATCCAAATTTGTATTTACAGAACATATATTTGCTTAAATACTTTGGTCGTTTTTTGTGTATTTTGTATTTTCTTCTTAGCATACTGGATGGAAATACCTCTGTGATTATGGCGATAACCTTTTAAAAGCTTGTAGTCAAATGTATTTAAAATGATTTATTTCCTACCCAGATTGCCAGCAACAGCCAGCAACAGATCAAGAGTCCTGTTTACTACTCCTAAAGTTTCGCTGATTTAAAAGCTAGTTTTAGCGCTAAAACGCTTTGTGAAATACAAATGTTTAGAGTCATTTAGGACTGACACCCATTATTTTGACTATTTTTTACTTTTAGCCTTAAGATGATTACGAGCCCAGACAATTAGGTGTGGTTTTATAAAATTTTTTTACATCATTGGAATATGTCAAACTAACCAAACAGGTGGACAGTTCACAAATAAGTGTTTTATCTACCAGAAATTAACATTTAATTTAACTTGAATTGAAATACAGATGTAAATTCATGTTAATTTACAAAAGTGCTAATATTTGTAAACAATTTAACACCATTTTTAAAGGGTAACATGTAAACATTATGAATGTTTGAGTTAGGACTGACAATTAATGATAGTTTGTTCCTATAAGTATATTTATACAATCACATTTTATCCAATATATACATTTTAAAGTGTGTTTGAATAAAATGAATGCTGCTTCTGTTAAAGAGCAGGTTATGTGGTACATTAAAGTGTCCTGATATGGTGTTGGAGTGGCCTAAAACAAGTTCAAATGCATCTAAGGTCAGAAAACATGGCAATTTTCTCAGAATATGCACTTAATACTGGAATTATTTTGCAATGATATTAATATGGTTCATTTGAATCAATTTGGCCATTTCATAGTGATACTATTTTGTGGGTAGGCAGGGATTAAACAAGTATTTTATTGTGTTAATCGCTAGCAGGGAAAAGATTTGACAATAAAATGACCCATTAGCGTATTTCAGTGCCAACTTTTTCTTTTGAGAGACACATTCTTTTCCTTTTTATAATGCATTTTTTAACCTGCTTTTTAAAAATAGTTTGAAATAATTAATATTAATATTTTTATAGTTTGGAATAAGTTTTTACGTTTTTTTTTTTTCCATTGCATTTTTTATTACTTTCAGGGTTCATTCGGTCATGGAAAATCTGTAAAGGTCATGGAATTTTGACATAGCATTTTCCAGGCCTGTAAAAGTAAAAAAAACAAACAGAAAAAACAACAAAGTTTTGGAAAAATCATGGGAATTAGTTTAATAAATATCTGTATAGCTGAATATGGGTTAGTTGTCTATACTTATTTTCTGTTCTTGGCCAAAAAGATGCTCTCACATTATTAGTGCTGTGTAAACATTATCTAAATCAATTTAAATATATATAAAAATTTATTTTAACTAATTAGATTGTTTCATGTTTTACGATATGGTGTAATAAATTTGAACGTGCATTGTTTTTCTTATTATTTACCATAGAGATTCAAATTTACTTGAAAGTCTTGGAAAAATCATGGATTTTTTGTAGTAAAAATGTGTATGAACCCTGTACTTTAAACCCTGAATATTAAGTCAATTATTCTTCAATATGTTGGGGTTATAGATCCATTGCATAACAATTTAGAGTAGAACCAATAGTTATTCCCATTATTTCCCTGTATTAATTCAGTGTATTTGGTGTATTCATTTTTGGGTCAGCTGCTTAAAATGATGGTAAAATGAGGTCACCCTTTCCGTGAAGTTCAGCGACTGTCATCATCAAACGTTTGAGCACAGTGAAAATGATGAAATACAGTACATCGCTTTAGCATTATTTCACTTTGAAGATGTGAAGAAACGGTTGAACTCTGTCTCTGAATATGTAACTCTTCAAAAAAAAAAATGTAGCATGTAGATGTAACGCCAATGTTTTTGAAGTGCTTTCTCTTGCTCTTAGCGATGTCTTCTGGTTAGCCTCACGTCTGAAAGCAGCCGGAGCGGATGAACGGATGTCGGGGAAAAAGCGCAGGTTCACAGACAGCCGGCCTTGACACTATTAGCCTGTGTGACACATTAAGGTTCTGTTCAGTGTGTAATTTGTTTTGTCTGTCGAGGTGATGGATGTCTTGTTTGTTGGCACTTCCTTTTGTGCTTTGGACACATACAAATGACCAACACTGGAAAAAAAAAAAATTAATGGCCTCAGGATCTGTTTAAAAGCACTTCAGAAGGTGAATGAGAGTACATTTGTTTCATGGTACTTGAAAAGTTTTTTTTACATTTTTATTATTATTAACTGTGGGGTGACACAGTAGCTTAATTGTTAGCACTGTTGCCTTAAAGCAAGAAGGTTGCTGGTTCGAGTCTCGGCTGGGACAGTTGGCATTTCTGTTTGGAGTTTGCATGTTCTCCCTGTGTTCGTGTGGGTTTCCTCCGGGTGCTCCAGTTTCCCCCACAAGTCCAAAGACATGCGCTACAGGTGAATTGAATAAACTAAATTGGCCGTAGTGTATGTGTGTGAGTGAGTGTGTATGGGTGTTTCCCAGTACTAGGTTGCAGCTGGAAGGGCATCCGCTGTGTAAAACAAATGCTGGATAAGTTGGCGGTTCATTCCGCTGTGAATAAAGGGACTAAGCCGAAAGAAAATAAATGAATGAATTTTTAACTGTCAAAAATTTGTAATGAATAGAATTTAAAATATACTTTAAATTAGATATATTCAGCTTAGCGAGGCTGAATTTAATTGACAAAAAATATAGTGAAAACTAATAAATGGTGTAGTCAAAATAACTTTATTATAAGTGTATGTATTTAAAGATTAAAGTTGAATTTTTTTCTTTAATTTCTTAAGTTTTCATGTTACACAATCCTTTAGAAATCATGATCAATGTGATAATCTGCCTTTTAAAAAATATTTTGGCGCAGTGGGTAGCACGTTCGCCTCACAGCAAGAAGGTCGCTGGTTCGAGCCTCGGCTGGGTCAGTGTGGCGTTTCTGTGTGGAGTTTGCATGTTCTCCCCGTGTTGGCGTGAGTTTCCTCCGGGTGCTCCGGTTTCCCCCACAAGTCCAAAGACATGTGGTATAGGTGAATTGGGTAAGCTAAATTGTCTGTAGTGTATGTGTGTGAATGGATGTTTCCCAGTGATGGGTTGCGGCTGGAAGGGCATCCGCTGCGTAAAACATATGCTGGATAAGTTGGCGCTTCATTCCGCTGTGGCGACCCCAGATTAATAAAGGACTACGCCGAAAAGAAAATTAATGAATGAATTATTATCAGTGTTGAAACTTTTTGGAGTTCTTATTCAAAAGTGCTATTAAAATGTACTTTTATTACTTATATTACTAACATACTTTTAATTTTATAAAATGTATTTTATTATTATTATGCATTTTATTCATCATAACACACTAAATAGTTCAAGAGTGCTAGTAAAGATATTCATAATGTAAAACAATATTTTATTGTAAATAAATGCAGTTGTTTTGAACTTAAAAGAGCCTAAAACTTTTGAGCCTAAAAAGTAAAACAGATCACAACATTAACATTAAACATAATATACAAATCATTATTAGCAATTTAGTACCAATATAATCAATCATAATATCAGCAAATCAGCATATCATACTGATTTCTGAAGGATCATGTGACACAGAAGACTGGAATATTGATTCTGAGAATTCAGCTTTAGGAATTCTAGAAATATATAATATTTAAAACTATATTCAATCATTTCTTACATTCACTTATCTCTTGTAAAACATTGGGCGTTTCTGAAGTGTCCCTCACACAGGTGAGTGGGCTTGACAAACCACCTGTAGAAACACTCTTCTCTCCATATGCATCAGACACTTTGCTTAAACTCCATCTTACAAGGACTCAATACGGAAAACAATGTTTACCTGTGAATGTACCACACAAACTAGTTTTATTCTACCTTAAATACCTCTTTTGCACAATATCTTACACAATATTGTTCTGTCATGTAAAAGTACTTGTATAGTCTGTCTTATGTGCATAGCTAAGTATTTATTGTATTTGCATAGTTAGTAGTTAGTATAGTTAGATAACCACTCAGATATGTTAGTTATGTATAGTTTTATAATAGCTCTTATACATCCAGTGTTGTGTTCATATTCATGATTGCTTGTTTATTTAGCACTATGGTCCTGCTAGACACAACATTTCGTTCCACTGTATGTCCACACATGTACTGAAATGACAATAAAGCTCAGCTTGGCTTTGACTTAAAAAAAAAGTCCCAATTTGACTGTTATTAAAATAAATGCAACTTTAGTAAGCAGAATGTTTCTTTTAAAAGCATTTAAATATCTTATTAATCTCCGCTGGTGTAAAGTAAAAAATTACAAATACTCAAATTACTGTAATTGAGTAGTTTTTTCGGGAATTGTACTTTAGTAGTTTTAAAAATGTGTACTTTTACTTTCACTTGAGTACATTTTTAGTGCTGTATTCTGTCATTTTCCTTTAACCTGCAGTCAATACTTTATTTTTTACTTTTATTTTTAATTTTTTTATATTTGATTGGGTAAGTAGAATAATCAGTCCTGTGATTCCCATCAAATTGCCTGGAGAAAAATCGGATCAACAACCTCAAGACATGGGTGCTTTATAAATGTACATGTACAGTGTGGAAGCATAAATAGTGTCCAAGAAGACAAGAAATCATTACACACAATAACCGAGAGACTGTTTAGATGATGATCAAGATGAAAATATCTACTGTATGAGGACTGAAATCACCAAATGGCCTTAAACAATCACTAAATTCCCTACAGAATGTTACGTTTTCACACACGCATGCACAAATAGCATGTAAACGCAAAAAACTTTCACTTTGTAATACTCACTACCCTTAAGTACTTATAAAAGGGCTACTTTTTACTCATATAGAGTATTATTTACAACAGATACTTTTACTCTACTTGCACTACATCCTTGGGCAAATATAATGCTACTTTTACTTGAGTATGATTTTTCAGTACTCTTTCCACCACTGCTAATCTCAAAGTTTTGACTTTTTTCTTCACACACGTCATGATTTTGCCAAGTACGATGCAATCCTGAATTAACATCTATGTTGATCCTGGAACATCATTTTTGTTCGAAAATGTAATCCATACCTATTTCCTACCACTAAACCCAACCAAAACTGTAAATTATTTCCTAAATCAGAGAGGAATAATATTTGAATAATAATCATGTAGAAGTGCATAAACCTAACCGTAAGCCTAAACTTAACATAAACTGTAAACGTATCCCTTAATTCTGATTGGCTGATTGGAATGTTGTTTCAGGATCAACATAGATGTTAATCCAGGAACATGTCCTACTTGATGAAATCAGGTTGACGATTTCTTCACACTCAGTTTTCTGGGCTAGTTTAAAGGTGAAGGTGTACTTGTGATCAGAGCTTGCCGGAGGTGTTCAGGCTGGTTTTTGGCGGCAGGTTTGAGCCGCAGTGAAATGTTTTTGTGATGATTAGTGTGTGTGGCTGAATTTCTGATCCGTCAGTCACAGCAGGCGCCACAGCAGCTCACCTTCACACTACCTTAAATGTCACAGATCAGACCCCGCTCACGCTCCCCGGGCACTTTCACCCACAATGAGTTTCATGTTCACAGCTGTCAGGGGCTTTTCACCTGTTGTGTGTCACCTCAAGCATTTAGATTTAAAAAGAGAGAGAGAGAGAGAGGGGGAAAGGACAAAACTTTGAAGTGCGTTTGGTTGTGTATTTGTGGTTCGTTTTGCTTTGTTAGTAATCAGTGTCATTACGTTTCATACACTGTTATCAATTCTAGTTTTCCCCATTTATATCATGGTTCGGCTCAAATGGTTTTAGTAATTGTATGTTATTTTTGCTATTTTCAGTATTTTTCAGTATCTAAACTTGCTTTCCAAGGCAACATTTCTGCTTATTTTATTTTATTGTTTTACTTTTTGCATTATTTCAATGTTATTATTCAGTTTGTGGGCTGCACGGTGGCGCAGTGGGTAGCACGTTCACCTCACAGCAAGAAGGTCGCTGGTTCGAGCCTCGACTGGGTCACTGTGGCGTTTCTGTGTGGAGTTTGCATGTTCTCCCCATGTTGGCATGGGTTTCCTCCGGGTGCTCCGGTTTCCCCCACAAGTCCAAAGACATGTGGTAAGGGTGAATTGCGTAGGCTAAATTGTCCATAGTGTATGTGTGTGAATGAGTAGTGTATAGTGTATGTGTATGGATGTTTCCCAGTGATGGGTTGCAGCTGGAAGGGCATCCGCTGCGTAAAACATATGCTGGATAAGTTGGCCGTTCATTCCACTGTGGCGACCCCTGATTAATAAAGGGACTAAGCCGAAAAAAGAAAATGAATAAATGAATGAATATTCAATTTGTGTTTAACAATTTATTTCTTAAACAATTTTTTTTATATATATAATTTTGGTAACAGTAATCGTTTGTTTTAAAAGCAAAAGTCTACATTATTAAACTAAAGGGAAGTAATAAAAAAAGATGATTAATAATAAAAAAAGAAGATTAATAATAATAATAATAAGAAAAAACAAGATTAATAATAATATTGCTTATTGATTTATTTAATTTAATTTAATAATTATTTATCAAGCATTATATAAATAACTTACAATAAAAAATTTGTCCAAAAATTAGTGCTCCCAAATTTGTATATTAGAGAAAAAATTTAATATAAATTTAAAAAAAGAGAAAAAATCAATAGAAACAAAAAATATCTAATATTGTTGTAGTTTAAATTATTTTTGCAATATTCACACGAGTTTAATTGTATTATCTTTCTGTTTCTAAAGATGTTCAGTGACTAAAATATTATTTTAATAAATATATCTGTTTAATAAAACCATTTTGTTCAAATGCACCAAAATATATGACCTATATTCACTGAGAAATGAATAAAAATATTCATTTTCAGAATGGTGTGTACTCATGTATGCACTTTATATAATACAAACAAACAAATAAACAAATAAATAAATAGTTGTGTAAATATATATTAGTTGTGTTTTGCCTGTATGTGTTTCTTTAACTCTGAAAGTGTCCATGTTTGTTTTGTGATCATGATCAGCTTGACTGCACATGATCACTTGTGTATTCCTAAGCATCATATACAGTAGCTCACTGTATTCAGGAGAGGCATATGGCAGTGTTTACAGCATTGTTGTCAGCAGAATGATGCGAGTGTGATTTTCACTGTGAGATTGCAGATTCATTATAACAAGATGTCATGTCAAGCATTTCACATGCCTGTCACAACACATGCCGTAGTCTTATGGTACTTGCAATTTTGCTCTGACATAAGTAAATAAATATAGAATAAATAAGTAAATACATAAGTAAATAAATAAGTAAACAAGTAAATAAGTAAATAAATAGATAATGAATAAATAAATAAATGTATAAGTAAATAAATGAGTAAATAAGTAAACAAGTAAATAAGTAAATAAATAGATAATGAATAAATAAGTAAATGCGTAAGTAAATGAGTAAATAAGTAAACAAGTAAATAAATAGATAATGAATAAATAAATACATAAATACATAAGTAAATAAATAGGTAAATAAACAAATAAGTAAATAAATGAGTAAATCAATAAGTAAATATCACCATGCCTCCCAATTGATTAATTATATAAAAAACCTCAAAATTATTTTAATTAATATTAAATATTTAATGAATTTGTATGGTTTATATTAAAATATATGATTATGTTTAAATAGCACATATTTAATTAAACGATTCTACATTTGTCTATTTTGCACATATTTCTAACACAAAAATCTGAATATTTGATGAAGTCAGTTTCATATGCATTTATGTGTTTGTTTGTTTGTTTGTTTGTTTTGCTTGTTTAACATTTTAGAGTTAAAGGTTTTAACTAAGAGGATTGTGGGATTTAGTGTGAATCTCTTTTTTATTACTCCATAATTTAGAAAATACTGAAAACCACACATTTTTATTAGAATCTGCATATAAGCAGCCAAATCATCCATGAAAAAATTCTGCAGTATATAGATGTGAAAAAAAACGGTCACACATTGCAATAAGGTTTCACTAGTTTATGTATTTATTAACATGAACTAAATTTGAGTTGTTGTACAGCATTTATTAATCATAGTTTACATGTACTAATGCATTATTAAAATCCAAATTTATGCTTGTTAACATCAGTTGATGCACTGCGAGTTAACATGAACTACCAATTAACAACTTTATTTTCATTAACTAATGTTAACGAACATAAATACTGTAGTGAATTTATTGCTCATTGTTTGCTTATGTTCTTTGAATACATTAAATCACATTAACTAATACAGCCTTATTGTAAAGTGTTACCAAAAAAAATTGAAGTTTGATGTATGTACAGTAAGTGTTGCTAAAGTGGAGATTTAGGATTCAGCACAGAAGAAATCTTGTTTAAAGAACACAGCCTTTAAAACTATGTACAGTCATTCGAAATCTTCAGACACAAATGGATAAAATCTGACAAAACAAACTCAAACGTTTGGAGGTTGCTTTACACTAGACTGACCAAAAAAAAACACACTATGAAAAGTCTGAAAATTGTAAACAAAAAAAACAAAAACAAAAAAGATTAATTGGATTTACTAGATTTTTTTAAGGTAAGTGGTTGCAAACAATTTATATGGGCTGAATTTAAACAAATTAAGTTGAACATTACTACATTTAATTTGTTTAAATTCAGCTCATATAAATTGTTTACAACCACGTACCTTAAAAAAGAAGTACATTCAATAAATGATGATGATGAGTGTTTTTTTTTTTTCTTCTCTTCATGTGTCTTTCCACAATATCCTTAGCTTTCCAGTTCTGTTGATAATTCTCAGTCGTCATTGTTCCTCCAGCTCTGTAGTTGTAAAGCGAGAGCCGGATACTCCTGACACCTGCGTGTGGCGAGTTTTCAAACGCTGCGGATGAAATTAAGTGCTTTCAGTTTGAAGGAGGCATTGAGTCTAACATGCTCTTTGAAACGAGTGCTGTCTAATATCAGCAGCAGTTTAGGAGGCGCACAGACAGACTGAGGCAATTACAACACTTCAGGTCCCCCCGAAAACACCCCATCTCAGTCTGTGGACACATGCAGTTAAAGTCAGAATTATTAGCCCTCCTGAATTGTTAGCCACAATGTAATATTATATATATCCCCCCCAAAAATTTCTGTTTAACGGAAGGAAGATTTATTTTTTCAACACATTTCTAAACATAATAGTTTTAATAACTGATTTCTAATAACTGATTTCTTTTATCTTTGCCATGATGACAGTACATAATATTTGACTAGATATTTTTCAAGACACTAGTATTTAGCTTAAAGTGACATTTCAGGCTTAACTATCAGGTTAGGGTAGTTAGGCAAGTCATTGTATAACAGTGGTTTGTTGTGTAGACAATCGAAAAATAAATATTGCTTAAGGGGGTTAATAATATTGACCTTAAAATGGTTTTAAAAAATTAAAAACAGCTTTTATTCTAGCCAAAAAAAAAAAAAAAAAAAAGACTTTCTCCGGAAGACAAAATATTATAGGAAATACTGTGAAAAATTCCTTGCTCTCTTAAACATAATTTGGGAAATATTTAAAAAAGAAATTCACAGGAGGCGAATAATTTGGATTTCAGCTGTACGTCTTCACATAGCATTTTAGAAAAATATTCCTACACGTTAGCCTCATTAATTCAAGTGGCGCTGAGTTGCTGTTTTTATGTTTTTTTTCCACTCAGAAGCCTTTTAAAGACTGCACAGGTTAGTTCTCTCAAAGTAATTTCAGCATGATATGCTGTTCTGTGAACTGCATTTAAATGAATATTGAGCCACGCTGTAAATGAGAGTGTGAAATTAAACCCCTCCATGTTTTCACAGGTCAGCTTCCATCTGTGACATTATACGTGGAAAACATTGCATACTTTAAAGCTGATGGTTTTCATTTATAGGCTGTGATGGATATTTTGTGTGTGGAGATGCATAAAAATAGGTGTTCCATTTATGTACTGTGTATTATTATTTTTTTTTCTGAACAAACATAATGACTATCTTACATTTTGACTGTGATTTTACAGAAGACATACACTAATGGGATTTAGTGTAGCAGTAGTTTATATACATCAAAAATGTTTTCAGAGACACACTTGTGTGTAATCCACCAATGTGTAATCACTGTCGAGCCTCACTCGCTATAAAGCATATTTGTTTATTTATTTGTTTGTTTGTTTGTTTATTTATTTATATGTGCATTTATTTATTTTTTTATTTTTTTATTTATTTGTTTGTTTATTTAGTTTTGTATTATTTATTTATTTGTTTATTTATTTATTTACATTTGTATTTTTATTTATTTATGGCTTTATTTTTTATTTATTTGTTTATTTATTTATTTAGTTTTGCATTTATTTATTTATTTATTTATTTATATTTGCATTTGTATTTTTATTTATTT